>OZ010612.1:5069155-5074155 GCA_963932145.1 Acanthosepion lycidas
TTGATAAGGACTTCCTTCTTAACCTCTTGTCTGAAATAATGTGGAATATTAACATCTTTATTATGTCATCTTAGAGTTTCATATGCTATCCACTTTCATTGTTGCTGCTGTTGGTAGTCCTCGAGTGATGTGGTTTCTTTTATTCAGTACAGTTCTTGATGGCACCAGTCCATGAAGTTCAAAGAAGTGTGGTTCTCTCTAAGACCTACAGGATTCATTCACTTGAAGCTGTTTTTAATCATTGATCTGAGAAAGCAGACAGTTTGGATATTTTTTTTTAACAAATTTGATGATGTGATTAACATCCTCTGGTAAAACTAAGAACATGACCAGAGTTTTTAGGTTAATGCTTAGTAGCCCCTTGCAACGTTGGGAAAAACTACCCTTGGTGCAGCCTATTCTATGTTCAATTTCCTTATCTTTTATACTACATTTGTTATAACTGCAAACATCAGGGTGTTTCTACTGATCCTCTTTTTCAATGCAGGGAGAAATTCTGCTTAGGCACCAGATCCCCAGAAACAAGTTTTCCACTTGTTCCACCTCATTCATTTGGCAATCTTGACTTGATGTCAACCAGTAAACAGTTCTCAAGAATAGTTTGACATACAAAAATAAAATTTAGAAGATAAGTGCATGTGGTCATATTTGATTGAAAATCAACTTTTTGGGGATTGTATTGAATTTGTGTGTGTGCGTGTGTTCTATGCCCTGCTGTAAATACTTTTTCTTTCAATCTTTCGTTGTACATCAACTTGAAAAAAAAAAAAATTGGAATTGTTTTGCATTTGTCTGTTTTTGGCCAATGGTTTCTGCATTTTCATACAAATAGATCTGAAATTTTGAAGTTAAAAATTCTGTGTTCGATGTCAAAACCTGAAAAGGGCAGAGATCATCAGGAGTGTGAGAGAGAATTTTAATCAGATTTCCACTCCTTTCTGAAAAAAAAAGGATCTAAAAAAAACTTAACCTTAAAAGATTTATTTTACCCCCCCCACACACTTTTTTTAACACTTTCTTGTTCATTTTTTTTCCAATTTTGTTCTCTGTATCCCCACACCTGACTTAATTCACAGTATTTTTCTCTCCCCACCTCCTCCACCGACATAGATCACTGGAATTTTATCCCCCCCCCACACACACACACACCGACATAGATCACTGAATTTTCTTTCCCTCCCCCTGACATAGTTCACTGTATCCCTCCCCGGACTTAGTTCGTTGCCCCCCACCACACCACACACACACACACACACACACACGAACAGCTATCGCTATATCACCCCAACCCCACTCCCGATCATTTTATTTGTTTATTTTACTTTTGTGGGGGCTTCGTTCACTTTTTTTTTTTTTTTTTTTTTCAAACTTTGAAAAACCTTTTTTTTTTTTTTTTTTTTTTTTTTGACAGTTTTTCTTTTTTTTTTTTTTTTTTTTTTTTTTCATTGGAAGATTAAGCCACCCCCTCCACCTATTTAAGCGACATTAAAAAAAAAAAAAAATGAAGAAAAAAAATAATATTCGGGGATTTTTTAATTATTAATATTAATTATTATTTGTGTTTCTTTTTTTTATCCACATCCACCTGATTCTCTTTCTCAATTTAAAAATAAATAAATAAATAAATAACCGGCCTCACTTTTCCAGTATGTTTCATTTTATTTTCCCAAATTTAATATATATATATATATATATGATTTGTGTGGAACTCAGTGGTAAACGCTGACTCCCAACAACCGCGAAATATTTTGCCACAGTAGCAGCAGCAGCAGCATTTTGGTAAGAAACAGGCAGAGGTATTGATCCATCTGCCGTAGAACACTAAAAATGGGCTCGTAAAGGTCTCAACAGCTGTGCACTATCTGTTTACTAGCATTAGTAATAATAACTAATACTAACCAGACCCACTCAGTACCTTGAAGACCTACGTGAGACTGATTTACCCAGGACACGATCACCTTACCTACGTAAAATGAATTCATGTTGAAGACCTGCGAAAAGCACTTGTTCTATCGTGGCCGGCTATTGTCATGTGAAAAGGGGAAAAAAAAACTAATCCTTTTCAATATTATTGAAGATTATGCTACAAATTGTTATTTTAAATATTTTCTTTTCGTGTTTATTTCATTAACAATTAGTAACATGGACCTAAGAGGTAAGGATTAGCAAATTATTTTTAATTGCTTTCTATGAAATAATAAGGATGTAATTTATTCTTGTTTTAAACTAAAAGGCTACTTGCTAACGTGAGCATTTCTTATTTCTTTACGTTCTTATAAGAATTGTATTACTAGCTGCCGATTTTAATTGACTCGACAACAAACCTTTAAAAAAAGTGTCATTTTAAATGTATCCCTTCCTTTTTATACACATTTCTTCTTCGTCAGTGTCATGTGCATTACATATTGCTTGGCTAAATTATTATTACCAGATGGGCTTGTTAACCACGTAGTACCTGTTAGAATTCACTGAAAAAATTTCTTTCTTCTTTCTTTCAATCGTTCATATTTAAATTATTATCATTAACACATGCCAGGAATTTTTTAAAAAAATGTTACCGTTCCTATGGTAACCTTGCTATTCTAACATGAATATAAAAAAAAATTACCAGGGTATTTATTGAGTTGAATTTTTTTCCTATCTATCAGGTAAGTAAGCCTGTCTCTCTAAATTTATCTAAGCACGTCAAACACTTACTTGTCTGTTAGTGTTAATTATCCTTTTTATATCTAAATCACACAAAATCAGGTTATAGCTATTTCCAGTCGAGTAAAAAAAAGATAATTAAAGGAAAGCACAATCCTTTGTTTTCTTAAATAATAAAAATTAATATTTTACTTTTCTCTTTTCCCTTACACGTGTAAATCCCCTCCACACATACACGTGCATGTTTTAAAATTCAAGAATTTTAGTCACCAAATTATTCGACTGAATATATTCTTATTGGTGGTATGCACATAATGTCCAGTTGTGATTACTTTGCAAGTCTACTATGGCCAGGTTCGTATCACCATGACGACACACACTACCCAGTTAGTGGAAGCAAGTACTGACCCTCGGGTTGGGTGTTAGTGTTACCTCATGATGATGATGGCTTTTTTTCTTCTTTTTTTTTTTCCTTTCTTTAAATGATACGCGTGTTTAATTAGTAGGGGTCGGCTGGTGGCCAGTCGCAGATCTTATGTTGCTACTATTTTCCCCACACCTTTTCGCATTTTTATTTGTGGAAATCTTTTGTCTTCTCTCTCTCTCTCTCTCTCTCCCCTCTTAGTAGGTTTCTCATTTCTTGCCGAATCGAATCGGATTTTTTTTCTCTTCCGTGTCATTTTGATATTTCCGTGTGACTGTCACAAATGTTTTTAGGTGTGGGGCGGGGTTGTTTAAAGAGATGAAAATATTTTTTGGAGTGAGAAGAAACAATTCTTTTTTTAATTTTTTCGGTATAATACCCATACAGTGTGGAATTATAAATATCAATGTGTGTATAATACTCGATGATTTGTGTGTGTGTATATGTGTATGAATTTATGTATAGGTGTGTGCGTATTTGTATGTGTGTATCTGTTATAGATGGGTGTGTATATGATATTTGTTACTTGTATCTAATAGATATTTGGTTGTGTGTATTTGTTAATTCGTATCTAATTAATATTTGTGTGTGTGTATATTGTATACGTGTGTGTGTATCCGATGTTTGTATTTGTAACAGGTGTGTGTAAAAATTCAAATTCAAATAGAACTAAAAAAGATTATTAATAAGCTTCCCTTTTTTTTGATTTTTTATATATGACATAATTGTACCATGGTTCTTAAAATAGATAAAATAACTTTAAAATATGCATGTGTGTGTGTGTGTGTGTGTGTGTAATAATATATTTCCTGAATTTGCTATAGGTATAGGTGTACACTGTACAGGAAGAAATTTTACAGGATGGGGGGGGGGGCAAAAAGAAAATAATCGGCTTTTACTCGTGGAGCGGGGGGGGCACCCAACCCCACCTATTTTGTACAACTTGTAGGGGAAGAGAGTTCCTCTTTCAATATTGGCTGTAGAGCATTTGTAGATTGAAGATCAGTGAGGCATGATGAAACTGACAGTCATCATGCAGTGTTTTCTATGTGCACATGCTGTCTTTCCTCTCCCTCCCTCTCCTCTTTTTCCTCTCCCTCCCTCTCCTCTTTTTCCTCTCCCTCCCTCTCCTCTTTTTCCTCTCCCTCCCTCTCCTCTTTTTCCTCTCCCTCCCTCTCCTCTTTTTCCTCTCCCTCCCTCTCCTCTTTTTCCTCTCCCTCCCTCTCCTCTTTTTCCTCTCCCTCCCTCTCCTCTTTTTCCTCTCCCTCCCTCTCCTCTTTTTCCTCTCCCTCCCTCTCCTCTTTTTCCTCTCCCTCCCTCTCCTCTTTTTCCTCTCCCTCCCTCTCTTCTTTTTCCCTCTCCCTCCCTCTCCTCTTTTTCCCTCTCCCTCCCTCTCCTCTTTTTCCCTCTCCCTCCCTCTCCTCTTTTCCCCTCTCCCTCCCTCTCCTCTTTTCCCTCTCCCTCCCTCTCCTCTTTTTCCCTCTCCCTCCCTCTCCTCTTTTTCCCTCTCCCTCCCTCTCCTCTTTTTCCCTCTCCCTCCCTCTCCTCTTTTTCCCTCTCCCTCCCTCTCCTCTTTTTTTCCTCTCCCTCCCTCTCCTCTTTTTTTCCTCTCCCTCCCTCTCCTCTTTTTTTCCTCTCCCTCCCTCTCCTCTTTTTTTCCTCTCCCTCCCTCTCCTCTTTTTTTCCTCTCCCTCCCTCTCCTCTTTTTTTCCTCTCCCTCCCTCTCCTCTTTTTTTCCTCTCCCTCCCTCTCCTCTTTTTTTCCTCTCCCTCCCTCTCCTCTTTTTTTCCTCTCCCTCCCTCTCCTCTTTTTTTCCTCTCCCTCCCTCTCCTCTTTTTTTCCTCTCCCTCCCTCTCCTCTTTTTTTCCTCTCCCTCCCTCTCCTCTTTTTTTCCTCTCCCTCCCTCTCCTCTTTTTTTCCTCTCCCTCCC
>OZ010612.1:5081655-5091655 GCA_963932145.1 Acanthosepion lycidas
GTCTTGACCTGGCATCTCAACTTCCTCCCTGCTGTGATGTGGCTTCCCTCTGTCTTTTCTATAAAATATTTTCATAGAAATTGTTCTAATGATGTCTCCTCCTTGTATATAAAATTGTAAATATTTATTGGGCTTTCATTTTCAAAAGTGATTTTATTTCCCCACCCCCAACAGACAAATAGTACATATGGAAACTAGTTAGGACTTTGTGTTTTTTGGTTTTAATTGTTGGAAACTAAATGCAATAACTAAACTAATGTCTACCTTTTTTGACTCAAGTCTGAACTGTACCTGAAACTCCATTTTTCTTTCTTTCTCTCTTTTTCTTTCTTTCTCTCTCTTTTTCTTTCTTTCTCTCTCTTTTTCTTTCTTTCTCTCTCTTTTTCTTTCTTTCTCTCTCTTTTTCTTTCTTTCTCTCTCTTTTTCTTTCTTTCTCTCTCTCTTTCTTTCTCTCTCTCTTTCTTTCTCTCTCTCTTTCTTTCTCTCTCTCTTTCTTTCTCTCTCTCTTTCTTTCTTTCTCTCTTTCTTTCTTTCTCTCGCACTCTTTTCTTTCTCTCGCACTCTTTTCTTTCTCTCGCACTCTTTTCTTTCTCTCGCTCTCTCTCTTTTTCTCTCTCTCTCTCTTTTTCTCTCTCTCTCTCTTTTTCTCTCTCTCTCTCTTTTTCTCTCTCTCTCTCTTTTTCTCTCTCTCTCTCTCTCTTTTTCTCTCTCTCTCTCTCTTTTTCTCTCTCTCTCTCTTTTTCTCTCTCTCTCTCTTTTTCTCTCTCTCTCTTTTTCTCTCTCTCTCTTTTTCTCTTATTATTCAGCCATTGAAAAGATCCTAATTAACTGCAAAGTAGAACTCCTATCTTTATCACAGTTAACTTGTACTATATATCCTTTATGTGCCATACCCAGTCAGGACATAGGCGATCATGGCTCTCCACAATTTCCTGTCATTTGTGGCTCTTAAGAAATTTTGTCTTTTTGCTATCTCTCCTAAACCTTGTTCCACCATCCATTTACTCGGGCTTTCTAAGTGTGTTATGCATTGTTTTCCTCTACTCACCTGCATTCAATTTGTCCTGTGTGTATAAAATTTTCCAAGCCCTCTTTCCTCATGTTCAAGACATTTCAACTCTCTCTTACTGGTGTTAAGTATGAGTGTCTTTTTTTGTCTTCATTTTCTTTAAATCTTCATCATTGTTCACATATTCTGCCTATAATATTCACATCATCCTTCTGTAGAATCACATTTCTGTTGCTTCAAGTCTCTTTTTCATCTCTGAGGAAACTCTCCAGCATTCATTGCTATACAGGAGAACTGATATGATGTAACAGTTCACTAATATTTTCTTTGTAACAAAATTTTTCTGTTAATACTTTGCTTAGTTTTTGGAAGGCATCTTTTGCTATCCCAATTTATTTGTCTATATCTCTGAGATGAGGTATTATGATTATTTACATCATTCGGTCTGTTATCTTCATCTTCACTGCCATATTCACAACGTTTCAGCTGTTGTATGCTCTGGCCTTCAGGTGACTGGAATTTCAAACCAAACCCTTTATTTCATCTGCCAGATTAGAGTGTTCTTGTTCGATGTGCCATGCCTCTTCTGGATGTCTCAGTTATTTCCCTCTAATCCAACTCTCCAAGTTTTTTGGTTCACCACTGCTGTAGCCTGGTATTGTACTCACAACTCTTTGGGTCTAATTACTGGATCTAACCAACGCCTTTATCCACTAGGCCATGTGTCCTTGAGCACAATCTACCCCAGCAGACGAAATAAAGGGTTTGGTTTGGTTAGAAAAAGGCTGGAGTGTACAACAGCTGAAACATTGTGAATATGGCAATGAAGATGAGAATAACAGTCCAAATAATGCAAATAATCCCAATTTATTCGTTTATTATTTGTTTTTAACAAGCAAATAAAATTTCCATACTTATCTGATTCAGTTACACAGAGTTGTTATCTGGTAGTCAAGGGTTTACATTGTATTTATTATATTATCTAACTCCCTGACAAGTGGACATTTTTTTTTCTGAAACTGTTTTCCTTGAGAAAAACACTGGATGTTTTCTAATACAATCTTTGATATATAACTTTAAGTGATTGTCTTTTGCATTTAGATAAAAAAAAAAATATATATATTCCCTATCTTCTGTATTTTATTTTTCTAATAATTATATTGCTCATATAGACCAGGGGTGGGCCACATAGTATATTAACCCAAAATAATTAATATTTAAAATAGACAAAAAAAACAAAGGCTTTTAAAGAAAAAAATGCAATTCATTTTTATTAATTAATATTTTAAAGTACTGTAGAAGATTCACATGAAATGCGTTTATATGAAAGACAAAGTAACTCCGTTTAAAGTACTTTTAAAGAAAAAAATATTAAGTATTTTTAAGTTGAAGATTTACATGAAACACATTTGAGAGGCAAAATAACCTTGTTTTAAGAAAAAAATTATTTTTATTAATTAATATTATAAAGTAGAAAACATTTATTTGTAAAACAAATTAACTCAGTGTAAAGAAATAAAAAAAACAAAACAATTCTTACTAATATTTTAAAGTAGAAACTTCAAATAAAATACATATGAAGTAACGAAATTTAAAGAAATAAATTAATTTAGATTTTAAAGTAGAAACTTTGCATGGAACAGATTTGTTTGAAAACAAATCGGTTTAAAGAAAAAAAAATGGATATTTTGAAATAGCAACTTCGCATGAAACAGATTTATTTGCAAAACAATGTAAGGATCTCAATGACTCAATGAGAATAATGGATCTGACTGCAGTCATTTATCAGTTTGTTAAAATTAGACATCAAATTGCTTGTAACAATTATTTGGTGTTGCTTAGTAAATTTCTCTTTCAAGTTTATCATGAATTCTTTCGGTAGGCTGCATGTGGTCTGCAGGTTATAGTTTACCCCACCTCTGATATAGATAGTGTGTCAGAAATACCTCCCCCCATAATGGTAAAACATTAGCTAGATGAAGATACCATTATCACTCATGTCATACCTTTATATGGGTACTATTTCTTCCACAGCCCTGTATCTGGCAGTTAAGTTTCCTATTTTAATTTTATTTACCTCTCTTGACCCTTACTTGAAAATAATTTGAGTAAATAAACTTAGAGACAGTAAATTAATCAAATTCTCCTTTTGCCTGATCTTAGGGTTTACTGAATGCATAGACTGGCTCAAAATAGCAAACCCTATTGAACTGATTAGAACTCTGATGACCTGAAGAGAATTTGTGTTGGTTGAACTCTCTGGGCATGGAATTCTGGCGGCAATGGATTATTTTTGCTTACATTTGTTATTAGACCAAAAAATGCATATTATTATTATTTCAGTCACAAGAACAAAATGGCGTAAACCTTCTCCCCAGTTTTAAGAATTTGTTTCTCTGAGTAATAACACTAGTGAACAGTATAAATTTGGATGGAAGGCCTAGGCTAATCCATTGGGGTCTCCCCGCGTGAGTTCAGATATCATCCTCGTCACCAAGTGTTGTAGAGTGGTTTCACAGTGGAGGCTTGTATTTTTACTGTTGGTTCTAAAATAGGTTCGATGTACAAAACGTTAGGAACTTGATATAATAGGTAATGACACAGTAATCTAGTTGTGGTGGCTGATACTTTAATATCCGACTAGCGCTCATCCGACATCAACTGACTGACCAACCCTTGAGCGACCCCTACTACTCCTACTTATTATAGGTAGGAGAGTCTATTAACAAATAGAATAGGTGTGTTCCACTATAACAGAATTAATGCTGGATGTTTTTGGTCTTGGGTATTAAGCTTAAAAAAGAATGCATTAAAGATAACATATTGAATGGACAAAAATGTCCTCTGAGAAAAACGTTTCCCTAAACTCTTGAAGAGAAATAAAAAAAAAAATAAAAAAAATAAAAGGAACACTTTGACAAAAGGAAAGATGAGAAATTGGTTGGGAAGGGGGTAATTATTTTCTCTTCCTCTTACTAAATTACTGTTTGCGTAGAAGCCAAGAAATTCTCAGATTGTCTGCAAAGATTTTTGTGACCACATTTCTTGTAGCCCTTTCAATGATGAATTATTCAAACTGAGCATTAAGAATATTCAATTAACATTTTATTGCCTGCTTTTTATTAATTGTTTACCCAATACAAGGCTCAAGAGCCACTCAGTATAGAAAGATACTGAATGAGGTTGTTTTATGAAAGTAGAAAGAAAAGTGCAGATTATGAGGATATGTAGAAAGATAACAGTTAGCCTTAAACTTGAAGAGGTTAAGATTGTAGTGATCGAGGAAGCATCCCCTTGGGAGTCAGTTCAATAAAGTAGTGGTTTTTGGGAAGAAGGCAAAACATGTTGGCTAAGATAAGTGTGTGTGTGTATGTATATATATATATATATATATATATATATATATATATATAAATTAAATTAACTGAATTAAAATGTTTTTTTTTGCTACTCAGTAATAACCATGTTTCAAAAATGGAAGTTTAAAACTTTAAATTTAATTATATAATTAAATTAAAAGCATTAGTTCCATTTCATCTTCAAGCAAATATTGGAATAACTTATAAAAAAAATAAGTTATTCCAATAGTCACTTGAAGATGAAATGGAATTAATGCTTTTAATTTAATTATATAATTAAATTTAAAGTTTTAAACTTCCATTTTTGAAACATGGTTATTACTGTGTAGTGAAAAAAGACCATATTTTAAATCAGTTAATTTATAATTATGCTCTGGAAATTTACATTGAGCACTGTTTTGTAAAAATAACAAGAACACAGATTATATATCTTATTGTTCTTTCTTTTTATTTATATATATATATATATATATATATATATGCATACACACACACACACTACAGTTCAAAAGTGTGAGGCCACTCTTGTAATTGATTTGTACTTTAAATAATAGAAAATAATTATAAGTGGTTAAAAAAAAAAATGAGACATATTTTCATTAGAATTTTTCTTATGACAAAATGAAAAAGCATTTTATGATTAAATTTTGCTCTCGTCAAAATATCCTCCTTTAGCCTTGATTACTGCAGCACAAATTTTTGGCATTTATTCCAAAAGTTTCCGCAAAGTATAGGTTTGATAATTGATTCCATTCTTTTTTCAAAGACTCTAAGAGGTCTTTTACATTTTTTATTTTTTAACACTCTTCTGTCAAGTTTATCCCATTCTAATTCTAGATTCTGGGGGTGGCTTCAAACTTTTGAACTGTCGTGTGTGTATATATATATATATATATATATATATAATCAAATATGTGGTGCAGTTTAATTTATATTACAATGAATCATTCATACAAAAAGTAAATTAGTCAAGTTAATGAGATAAAATGGCAAAATCCCTTTGCTAACTAAATTTTTAAAATGCATTAACCCACTAATCATTCAATGAATGTTATGATCTGTGTTTGTTTAAAATTATAAGCTGTATTAGGTCTTCCTTAAATACACAAGTACTTTCAACTGGGCATTCAGTCATCTTCAGACATGGAAATTATTTTGCTTTTTGGTAAAATTCAGGAAGCATCAGAGACAAAAAAAATATCATGCAAACCGAAATTGCTTCACTTATTGAACTATTTAGTTCATGCCACGTTCACTGATAAACTCCTACAGCAAAAAAAATTCTTAAATTGCCATATTATTAAAAAAAACGCACTCTCACTTAAATTTTTAGAAATGTCAAAAGCAGTCAACCACAGAATATATCTTTCCAGAAAACACATTATATATAGAGAAAGAGAGATAGATATTACAATGAATCATTTATACAAAAAGTAAATTAGTCGAGTTAATGATATAAAATGGCAAAATCCTTTTTTTGCTAACAAAATTTTTAAGATGCATTAACCTACTAATCACTCGATGAATGTTATGATCTTTGTTTTTTTTTTTTTTAAATTATAAACTCTATTAGGTCTTCCTTAAATATGCAAGTACTTTCAACAGGTTCTCCGGTCATCATCAGGCATTGAAAACTCTTTTCTTTTTGGTAAAGTTCAGGCAGCATCCAAAACAAAAAATATATTGCAAATTGAAATGTTTTTTTGAAGTGTGTTTTTGATAACAGATACAAACTTGTGGAGCGTGCAGTCACAATGCTAAAGTTGAATTTTTAGATTTGAGTGCAGTTTTTTTTTTTTTTTTTTTTTTTTTTTTTTTTTTGACTAATATGGCAATTTAAGTATTTTTTTTTTTTTTTTTTTGTAGGAGTTTATCAGTCAACATGGCATGAACTAAATAAATAATTCAATAAGTGGAGCAATGTCTCGGTTGTTTTCCAAAAAATTTGCATATCGAACTATTTATATTTCATTTAAAATAAATCTGAATAAATTGATTTTCTTATTTTAGACATTTGTATAAAAATCATAAATCTGTAAAAGTTTTTTAAGAAAAACACACTTTATTCATTTTTTTTTTTTTTTTAACATAGCAATAAAGGAACAAATGAGCCCATTGCAATATCACCTTACATAAGCCTGTTCTGGATGTTGAAATGATAGAGAAAATAATCTTTTTTTCTTAATATTTTCCCATAATAATCAATCATAGATCAATGATATATAAAATTACTGGCTGCTTGTATTCCTGTCTACAAAGATGCAAGACACATTACTGGGAAAAAAAACTATGCGTGTGTCAGTCAAGTGTCAAACAGGAAAACACGCAACTATTGAATGAGGTGAAGAGAGGACACTGCTAACTTGTTTGTATTGGACGTACAAAACTAACTCGTGTACATCTGCTAAGAATTGTAGATGTACTTCGATGCACCCATTGCAATCATAAATTGACAATTAAGCACCTTCTGATTGACTGTAAAAGCTCAATGTAGTAATTACCACAATATCACAAATATAAAAACATTGTTCAAAGATGTTACCCCTAGCCAGATAATAGGGTTTCTAAAAGTAGAAATTTTTAAATTCCTTTAAAAATTGTTTGTGTGTGGGCAAATATAAGGACTGGTTTAAACATTTCAAATTGACAGATTAAATAAACTATTTCAAAAATTTTAGTTTCCAAACTGAGTCCTTCCAATTACTGGAAAAAAAGGAAAACTATATATATATATATATATATATATATATATATATATATATATATATATATATAAAAAAACAGGAAAAGAAAAATCGTTTGGTATACCCCTCCGTTTAACCAAATGGTTAGTATTAAACTAGGTAGGAAATTCCTAGCTTTAATTGATAAACACTTCCCTACCAATAGTAGGCTTAGTAATATATTTAATAAGAACACCCTAAAATTGAGTTACAGCTGCACTGAAAATCTAGAAAGTATAATAAAAAAACACAATAATAAAATCCTGAACAAACCCCCATGCCTGAATATTATTAATAAAAACCCTACACTTAAATTAGACAAAAACAGTGAAAAATTATGTGATTGTAGAAACCCAGAAGTCTGTCCATTGGAAAATAAATGCTGCGTCAAATCTGTGGTATACCAATGTACTATCTCATCCACTGAGAGTCCTAATACTAATATGATATACATTGGGTCTACGAAGAATGAATTTAAAGCCAGATGGAGGCAGCATAAGTGCTCTTTCAACAATATAAATAAAAAAAATCAGGCATCTCTATCTAAATATTTTGGCATTTGAAGGAAATGAATAAAACACCAAAAGTAAAATGGAAAATTATAAACAAAACTAGAACTTGTAAAACTCGGGATGACCCATGCCCTTTATGCCTACATGAGAAACTACACATTAAGTTTCTAAATAATAAAAGTCTATTAAACAATAGACATGAGTTAACGTTTTTTTGCCGACATCATCAAATCTTTGCTTGAATAATTAGCATATAATTTTTTTTAAAATCCATGGTCCTAATAAATAGCTTAAATACCCTACAAAAAAGATAACCCTTTATGAAGTCGTCAAAAAACAAATGTTACATCAGTTTTTTTTTTTTTTTATATATATACACAAAAACAAAAAAACACAAAAAAAATAGAAAAAATAAAATAAAAAAATAATAAATCTCCCTAGACACGTAAACCAGACTAGACTAAATCATCTTCCATTTTAAATTTAGACACCACAACCTTACCCTGACTTGACACCTAGAAATATAACTCTTTACTGATACAAATTATTAACACCATGCACCCCTTTCTATATGAAAAATCATGCTGGCCATCACCATGGAAATTTTGATTTCAATAATGAATCTGCTATTAAAACACGTAAATTTCAGAAATAAGTTATTCAAAAAAAAAAAATTTTGCTTGAAGATGGAACAGAGCTTACTTTAATTCAATTTAATTCAAATAATTATATTGAAGTTTTCGGCTCTTGTTTTGAAATCTGAGAACTCTTATGTAGCGTAATCATATTTTTAAATAAATAATTATATATATTCACCTGGTCAGCATAAAATGACTCATCAGAGATGACACACTGTTAAACAAAATCTAACCAAACCGACCAACTCTATCTGCTAGGGTGGCTAACCAATCCCTGTTGCAGACACCTACTCACGCATATTTGTGTTTATTCAACATCCACAGAACCCAGCTGTGGTTTATATTGCAACTATGCCGAGTGGGGATAGGGTTAGAATTATTGGGAGAGAGAGCGCAGCGTCTGGTGGGATTAACAGTTTGAGCAAGGCCAGTATGCTCAAACCCTAGGTCACGATGACTTGTGGCATCATGCTACAGCAAACATCAACAAACAATTCCATCTACCTAATTTCACTGACAAGACTTGGGCCCACCCGTCGTATAGTTTTCATGCACTTTCCAAGGGTGTCACATGTTGGATTCACCTTCCCAGAACAATAACATCAAGAAGTCACCTTGATTAAGGGTAGTAAGATTCAAACATACTAACCACTAGGTCATGCACTCGACATGTGTGTGTATGTATATATATATATATATATATATATAGTGTATTTAGGCAGCATTTTTTCATTGATGCATGTTTCATTAAATAATATAGACTATTTTATGTAAATTCTTTTCATATCATCTGATAAAGACGAAAGGAAATCACCATATTGATACATGTTTTTTAATCCTATCTAAGCTTTTGGCTTACATAAGCCATTATCAAAGATGACAATTACATCTTTTAGTTTATCGTAGATGTCCTGTTTGTTGCTGTTAAGGGTGTTCAATTTTTCCTTGGCTATTTCAATTCGCCAAGTGTTTTAATGATAATGTTATTAAGCTTATCAGACGATATGGAAAGAATTTACATAAAATAAATAGACAAAACTTATCTATATCCATATATTTGCTTACATGTGTGTGTGTGTGTGTGTGTGTGTATATATATATATATATATATATATATATATACATAAAGAAATATAGTCTTAAGGTGTGCTATATTTATGGAATAAAGTGCTCAATATCAGAGATAGAGCGTGTGTTGAATATAAAAGTGAACATAGAAGTCAACACTTAGAGCCTCTAAGTATATATACGGTTGATTACATTCACTTATGCACAAATACTCTTGGAAAAGGTATGAATCTATCTCTTATCCCCCACTATGGGTAAGCAGTAAATAGCAGGGTAGACTGGGCTCTATAGCCTTGGTTAGTAACCGGACTAGAAGAAGAGGGTGTTGGCAAAAGGCAAATGACCTTCTTATAGGTGTCAGCAGCCAACATGTTAGATGGAAAACTCCTATTCAAAAAAAAAAAAACATAAAAAAATAGTGTGATTGTAGCATCATCTGACATATGGCACACACTGTACTAGTAAAAGGTTTGGTGCGATGACATAGAATGTGCATAGCTGAGCACAGACAAATGAGTTTTTTTCAAAAAAACAATTCATATAGGACTGGTGCTATAAAAAAAAAAAACTACAACACATATCAATTCAGCATTTCATCTCCTTCGAAGAAGACCCCTTCTGAATTTACACACTTTATCCAGCATTGATATAAGCATTCCTGAAACTCCACCTTTGGAATAGCAAACAGCTG
>OZ010612.1:5096655-5159155 GCA_963932145.1 Acanthosepion lycidas
CAATTATTTTTTGTTCATTATTATTGTTAATATTATTGTTAATACATTTATTTGTTTAATTACTTAAGTAATGAATAATAAATAATGAATAAAAAGTTAACAAACTTGGTATAATACAGCTTCAAATAATTGCATTGAGAGCCACAATTATTTCTACTCAATAACTTCTGGAATAATTTGAAACCTAACTGTTATGACCCGGCCAATAGTCATTTGAATAACACAAGACTTTCCTACCCATAATGCACCATTGTCTAGTGTATATAGTCAAAACAAAACGCACATGGCCTGAAGATTACATCCACACATGAAACAGATTATTGCCACCTGATATTAATCTCAGTGTCCACATATGTTTACATACACTCTATCTCTGACATTGAGAACTTTTATCCATAAATATAGCATTTCTTAAAATTATATCTTTATCAAATATTGGGTTGGTGCATAATTATCAGGCATTTTTTAGGCGAGTTATTTGTTAATAAAAATTTCTGTTTTCTTTACTTTTTTTAATAAAAATAGTTTTATTTTCAAGTTATAAAATGTGTGTCGATAATCATAGTCATTTAAAAATGTTATTGTTGAATTGTTGTTTCATTTTTCATAATAAATATTCTTTTAAAACGCCTGATAATTATGCACCAACCAAATATATAAAATTTAAACACTTAACTAAACAAATTAAGTAAATAATAAACAAATTACAAAAACTATGAGCACACACATCAAAAAAGTAAATGTATTAATAATAATAATAATAACAACCCACAACAAATAAGTAATGAATAATAAGCTACACTCTAAAAGAGCTCCAAATAACTGCACTTGGATCCACAGTTATTTCTATTCAATAAGCTTTAGAATAATTTGAAACATAATCCTTAGGACAATGCAACAGACCTTACTCCCCATAATGCACCATTTGAAATTCCTGTGAGTTTCCCCCAATGTGTTGTGAAGAACAATTCTGGCAATTTATATCTGCTTCAGAATTATTGTTATGGGTAGAAATTTAAAAACAAAAAAAAACTATCTATAAACATAAAAGGGATCTTATACACAACAATTTATCAAATGCATTAGTTATACATAGCAATAAATTCAACTATAACTTTGCTCTAAAGAATGCCACACTTAGTAAAAGAGAAGGTAACTTAGAAGGAAAATTCTCGAGAGTGCTACTATTAAATCTTATCAAAATATAAATCTACACACCAAATGTTTTCCAATATCTCCATTTCTTAAAGGATTACTACCTTCCCAAGCCAAAAATGGCTACAAAAATGGCTACAAAAATGTAAAAAAAAAAATTAAAAGAAAACTTAATTCCATAACTTCATATTATTCCAAATATATGACACATCAATTAATCCCAAACAAAAATAATTTAAATACTAATTTGCATAAAAAAACTTCAAATCACTTAGTCATTTTCATTTATTTGACATTGAATTATGTCACTTTGTGTCTTCCATAACTTGCCTGACTATTTGATATTTTATAGCACTATTAGACTCTACTTTGAACAATAAGAATGTATTTTGTTCTAAGATGAAATGATGATCACTCTTCCTGTTGTGACCTCCTGATACAGTTTTCCTCTCCATTGTTCCTTCTTTTTTTTTTTTTCTTTTTTTTTTCTTAACTTATTCACCATTCTCTTGATGGTTCTTGAATGGACTTTGAACATAGAAGCCAGAATATGAATGTTGGTACCATTACTGAACTCCAGAATGATTTTTTTTCCTCTCACCATTGCTCAGCTGGAAAGACATAGTGGGGCTGACACAAAATGATTTTAACCTGTTCTCTTTCTAGCTGAATAGCTCAAAAGGTTTTTCCAGTGATTCCAGATGACTAAATGCCTTATCTGAAAAGCTGGGAAAAACAAATTCGGTGTTTTTTTTGTTTGTTTTTTTTTTTCTCTCAGATATTAAACATTTTATGGGATGGACAATTAACGCATAACATTACACAATTTGGGCCATTATGCTGTTACACCCAGTATAGTGAATGCATTAATAAACTTAATTTTATTTATCAAAATAAGGAAATAGTAGTCATCTATGGCAATTTCTAATGATAACTGACAAAAACATTGATGGCATTTTGTAAGGCTTCAGATAGCCAAGGTAACAGTGAATATTTTTTTAATCATTTCATTCCAAGCAAAGCAATAAAGCCACTAAGATGTAAGTGGTTACTTAGTGAAAGAACATTTGAGAAAGAAACCACTATTAAGTAGCGAGAACAATTAAAGGGGAATTAAGGAGATAACGATTGACATTGCAAAGACATTAATACATTTAATTCATCAGAATATGGCATAAGTGATATTAGATAAACATTTCTAATAGTAAGACTAGTGTGGATGGTATTATATGACGGCTCAAATAGCCAAGGTTCAGGTCAATATGAATATATTATCTCCCCTGTTGAAATTGATTGAATGGTTTTTGTGTGATTCTGTGTTACGAAAATAGATGTAAATCCAAAAATCAATGGGGAAAGATCAATTTATAGATTATGAGATAAACTATATGGTGAGTCTTTAGTCATTCACTTATCATATCCTCTGTGTGTGGGGGGGGGGTGAATGGATGTGCAGGTAGCGTGACGGTTATTGGCGCAGAAAGTAGAATCAGTGAGCAGTTCAAACACCAGCCTAGATTTTTTTCCTTTTTTTTTCTCTTCATTTTTCTTTTTCTTCTCTTCTCTTTTTCTTCTCTTCTCTTTTTCTTCTCTTCGCTTTTTCTTCTCTTCTCTTTTTCTTCTCTTCTCTTTTTCTTCTCTTCTCTTTTTCTTCTCTTCTCTTTTTCTTCTCTTCTCTTCTCTTTTCTCTTTTTCTTCTCTTCTCTTTTCTCTTTTTCTTCTCTCTTTTTCTTCTCTCTTTTTCTTTTCTCTTTTTCTTCTCTCTTTTTCTTCTCTCTTTTTCTTCTCTCTTTTTCTTCTCTCTTTTTCTTCTCTCTTTTTCTTCTCTCTTTTTCTTCTCTCTTTTTCTTCTCTCTTTTTCTTCTCTCTTTTTCTTCTCTCTTTTTCTTCTCTCTTTTTCTTCTCTCTTTTTCTTCTCTCTTTTTCTTCTCTCTTTTTCTTCTCTCTTTTTCTTCTCTCTTTTTCTTCTCTCTTTTTCTTCTCTCTTTTTCTTCTCTCTTTTTCTTCTCTCTTTTTCTTCTCTCTTTTTCTTCTCTCTTTTTCTTCTCTCTTTTTCTTCTCTTTTTCTTCTCTTTTCTTCTCTTTTCTTCTCTTTTCTTTTTTCTTTTCTTCTCTTTTCTTCTTTTTTCTTCTCTTCTCTTTTCTTCTCTTTTCTTCTCTTTTCTTCTCTTCTCTTCTCTTCTCTTTTCTTTTTTCTCTTTTCTTTTTTTCTCTTTTCTTTTCTTCTCTTTTCTTTTCTTCTCTTTTCTTTTTTCTCTTTTCTTTTTTTCTCTTTTCTTTTTTTCTCTTTTCTTTTTTCTCTTTTCTTTTTTTCTCTTTTCTTTTTTCTCTTTTCTTTTCTTCTCTTTTCTTTTCTTTTCTTTTCTTCTTTTCTTTTTTTTTCTTTTTTTCTTTTTTCTTTTTTTCTTTTTTCTTTTTTCTTTTTCTTTCTTTTTTCTTCTCTTTTTTCTCTTCTCTTTCTCTCTTTTCTTTTCTCTTTTTTCTTTTCTTTTTCTCTTTCTTTTTTCTTTTCTCTTTTCTCTCTTTTCTTTTTTCTTTTCTCTTTTTTCTTTTTTCTTTTCTCTTTTTTCTTTTTCTTTTCTCTTTTCTCTTTTTTCTTTTTCTTTTCTTTTTCTTTTCTCTTTTCTCTTTTTTCTTTTCTCTTTTTTTCTTTTCTTTTCTCTTTTTTCTTTTTCTTTTTTCTTTTCTTTTCTCTTTTTTCTTCTCTTTTCTTTTCTCCTTTTTCTTTTTTCTTTTCTTTTTTCTTTTTTCTTTTCTCTTTTTCTTTTCTCTTTTTCTTTTTTCTTTTCTTTTCTCTTTTTTCTTTTCTCTTTTTTCTTTTTTCTTTTTTCTTTTTTCTTTTTTCTTTTTTCTTTTTTCTTTTTTCTTTTTTTTCTTTTTTCTTTTTTCTTTTCTCTTTTTTCTTTTCTCTTTTCTTTTTTCTTTTCTTTTTTCTTTTCTCTTCTTCTTTTCCTTTTGTTTATTTTTTGTTTTTTCTTTTTTGTATATTATTGCTGATATAGAAGAAAAATATCTTTTCATCTCCTTTTCATGTTTTTCTCCTCTTTCTAATATTATTGGTCATTCAATACAAGGCACAATAGCCTCTCAATGTAGAGGATTACTGAATCAGGTTGCTGTAACTGTGCACAAAGAGGGAGAAAGCAGTGTATATTATAAAGATATGTAGAATGTTTGGTTCTCATCTTGGTTGGAATGACTGCAAAAACACCCTCCCTCCCCAATTTGGGATTTCTTCTTAGTCAATAAGATAGACCATATTGCTCATCAGCTAGAATGCTGAGGTCCCTTTTGTGTATTAACACCATTCTTACTTTGTGAATTTTTACTATTGCTTTGCTGGTTTTTTTTTTTGTCCTTTGTGTGTATGTAATATATATATATATTAATGGATTGCAGCTCAGACTGAGGAATCAGAGAGCCATGTTCAAATTCCAGTCAAGTTCATTACATTTACTTACATGCAAATACCCTTGGGAAAGGTATCAATCATCTCTTCTCTCCCCCCACTTCATCTATGGGTTGACTAGCAAGACAGCCTGGGTCCTATAGCCTTGGGTGGCAACTGGTCTAAGAGAAGGATAACTCTGATTTCTAAACCTGTGGAGGGTCATTTGGGGACCTTGTGGCATAATGCGAACCAGTTCTCTTTATTCAGCTCTTCCCAAAAAGTGTGGTTGGTTCTACACAAGCTTTCACCACTATAATCAAATGATATATGTGGGTTGTCTGGCTGTTGGTTCTAAGAACTGAGCTGCTTAACCCTCATACTTCAAAAACGACGTGAGTGTCCAGTGTTTGTGTAAATATACATATACATACATATATATATATATATATATATATATATATAGTGGAGTAATGGATAGTGGCTTGGATTGAGGAATCGGAGAGCTGAGTTCGAATTCCAGTCGAATCCATTACATTCACATTTACATGCTAATACCCTTGGGAAAGGTATGAATCCTCTTCTTCTCCCTCCAGCTATGGGTAAATAGCAGGACAGACTGGGTTCTATAGCCTTGGATGGTAACTGGTCTAGGAGAACAACAACTTTGAATTCAAAACCTGCGGAGGGTCATTTAGGGACCTTGTGGCACTTAGTGCACCAGGTCTCTGTATTCGGCCCTTCAAAAAGGGTGGATGGTCCTGCACGAAACCTTCACCACTATAATCAAATCTCTTGTGCTGTTGTCAGGCTGTCTGTTTCCTGATCTGCTTGACCCTAATATGTCGAATTTGACGGAAGAGTCGACATATATATATATATATATATATATATATAATATGTGTGTGTGTGTGCACCCTACCACCTGAAGAAATCTCAGTGGCTGAGACAATGGTGCTGTAAGTGTTTAATCTTTTTATTTTTTTTAACATTTAAAACCTCCCTATATTCAGTATTTTTTTTTTGTTTTTTTGATTGTCTATCAAGCATTTTTTAACACCACCATTTACTGGTCTAATTTACCTCAGACAAACAGCTGTTTAACCATTGTTTATGCGTGTGTGTATAGATAATGAAAATATAAACCCTTAATAAAATTAATTATAAATACTGCACAGATGTTTTAAAATGTTGACAGTGGATACTTTAAAATATCAAGGTTTTAATTAATAGTTTGTTTTGCGAGTGCAGGGGGTAAATCATATGGTCATTTCAAACATAGTTACCTCCTCTGAGGTTTCAAATGGGGGAAATTTAAACCATGCATATACATAAACTTAGAATTTTTCACTTCAGTTAAAAAAAATTTAACTTTCAGATGAGCACAACAATTTTATCTTAGAAAAAAAAGTAATACCCTGATGATGACATTGTGCTAATGTCGAAAGTACTTTGAATAAATGAATATGTATCAACTTGGTAATTTTCTCCCTTTAATAAGGATACCAAGAAGCTTGTCCTATTGAAAATAAGTAGACAAAACTTGTCTAAATTATTCAATGAGACATGTCTTTATATATATATATATATATATATATATATCAGTTGCTCCATATAACTTTTTATCCTGTTTTCTTTAATCTGTTTATTGGAAACTTTATCAATTGTTTGTTGGGCATTTCTGCCAATTACTCTACAAGGATAGATAACAGTTGACCCTAGACTTGAAGAGGTTCATTGTAATGATCAGGGAAAACTTCCTTTCAGGAGTGTTCGACAAAGTCTCGATTCTCAGAGAGAAACTGCCCAAATGAAATGTCCTTCTCACCAAAGGAACATGAAGGGAATGTGTTATTGGCAGGTTTTAGATGTAAAGCTCGGAAATGGTGGCATTAATGAATGTATCCTGTCAGGCTATTTTCCATGGAAATAGTGATATAGAAGCAAAAAGCAAGCAACTTTTCATCTGTAGGTGGGGGGGAAATAATTCATCACCCATAAGGCCGTGTAAATGCATTTGAAGTCTTTCAAGGCTGAAAAGAGTGTTGGGCAGTAATAAAAATTACATTAATATAAAATAAATATAATTTTCTCATGGATTTTTTTCTTTATTATTACAACAGATTTTTATCACTTAAACATTATTTTTAGCGGATGAGTAGATTCTCTATTTATTTATTAAGCAGTATATTTATTTCCATCTACCAGACTGAATAATCGAGAAATCTTATTAAAAAAAAAAAAAAAATCAAAAAGATGCGTCCTCTGGCAGGATTTGAACCTGTATTCATCACAGCGAAAATTGTCATTAGTTCTAATATGGTTTAACCTCTCAGCCATGAAGAACCTTCTGGTCAAGCAAAACCCAAATAGTGCTTTTGAACACACAACTTTCCCCCGATTCTTGATAAACAAAGACAATTTTTAGGATTGGATTTTTTGTTTATTAATCCGACATATTTTTTTACTTACTGAACCCCTCCCACAAGGTCAGGTTGTGGCACAAGGTCAATTAAATATGGGGAGCTTCAGCACATACATTTGGGCTAGAAACAAAAATTGCCTGCAGGCCTCAGTTGCGCTTGTCTCGGTCCAAGCACCGATTCCTCTCGCTGGTGCAATGAAAGGGTGCAGCCTCGGGCAACTGTTCCCCAGGGCTGAGCACCTCTCAGTGCAAATTTTCCTCATCTGCGACTCTGTCCTTTGATAGAGTTACCCCTGAGCACACCCTGCCCAAAGACAGAGATGCAACTGAGAGATGATAAATAGGGTGTTACAAACCACATATCTATATTTACACATATCCAACATATTTTCATTTATTGCTTAAACATTAATTTTTAGTGAATGCCCATATTTGAGTAGATTTCCTGTTTCTTTATTAAACAGTAGATTTATTTATTTTCATCTACCGGCCTGAATATTTGAGAAATTAAAAATATGAGCTCTACATCAGTATTGAAACCTGCATCCCTCCCTAAGCAGAGGGAAACCATCATTAGTTCCAATATGCCAAGGTCTAAACGATGCCTTTAAGCAAAGTTCTTCTCATCATAGATTCCTCAAAATTATCATATCTGCTTATAAGAAAATATAGGATTCAACAATAACATTTACTCACTTTCATTTATTTGACATTAAATTACATTGTTTAATATTCTCTATAGTTTACCTTGACTTTCACAGCTTTGAGAATATTTTTGAGCATGCTTAAATTTTAAACTTCTGTTTATAAAAACATGCTGCAAAACAAAATCCTTACATTTACCTTCATAAAGTCCATCAGAGGACGAAACTGATCGGTAAAGAAAAGTTTCTAAGACGAGGATTTCTCATTATTTACACTATTTATATTTGGACTATTGTCATCATCTTTGACATAACGTTCCGCCTTTTGGCCTTCATCAGGTGTATTTCAATCTGGGTAATCTGAAGGTAATTTTAACCTAAACCCTTTATTTAATCGACAGGAGTAGACAGTTCTCATTCCACTGTGTATGTCTAAGGATATTTTTACTTTTTATTTTATTATTGTTTCCACTGGGCCCAGGGATTGAACTTGCATTACTATATCACCAAATTCACAAACCAACATTAGGCTATTGTTCCATCGACTATAAGAGAAAATTTTATTGAAGTCCAAATAAAATTGAAAGTAATTCCAAATTCAAATCCAAGACCTACTCACCCTTCTTGGTGGAACCCCACCCTGATTGGCTACACTTCTGAAGACATGGTCATACTCACCAATTGCAGATTGGTGAGGCTATTTAACCCATAGTTGGGGTCCCTTAACAGCCCTTGTTTTTTGTTGTTGAGTTCCACTTACCCTCCTCACTAGACCAGCATCTGGTAAAGAGCCAGTTTTCAGTCACTGATGACTCTGGGAAAGAAAGTGTAATGGTTTCCTGTTGCCTTCTCTACAGTTTTAAATTCAAAGTCTCAGTTCTTCTCCTCAGCTGACTTTCATCCAAGGCTATAGAGTCCAGTTTACCCTGCTACATAACAGATTACACACTGTATAATGGGTAATTTATTTGTTCATTGAAATCTGTCATCTTTTAAAAGTCCCACCATCCCTTCAGGTAGCTGGGTGGGGGGGATTGTAATCGGCTGAAATTGGATCTTGTAAGATATTTTCCTTTGCCATCAACAAGTCCAAAAATAAAACAAAAACAAGTTCTGTTGTTTTTTAATGCCAGCTTCAGGTGGTAGGCATTAGGGAGATGACATCTTTGTTTTCTTTACAAATAACATTTGTTTTTCATATGGGGCTTTCTCTAATGAGCTGAGGAGCCTATCTGCCAACTGGTTTTTAATGTCTACCTGTCTCTTTAACTTACACCTGAAAGTTTAGCCTTTTTGTTTGATTTGGAGATAAAAACATTCTCATGGTTGCTCTCCTCCCCTGTCCCTACACACTCTCCTTGCTCTCCCTATTGAAAATGGCTGACTCTTACAGCAAACAGGAAGTTTGTCTTCAGACACAGTTCTGGGCTCTTTCCCTTGGCTAGATAACATATCCTCTGACCTTCCTTGTTCAAACTTCAGCTGCCCTTGAGTAAAACTATTTCCTTTCTTCATGTCACCCCCTCCAAGATAATAATAAAAATATGTATGTGTGTCTGTCCACATATTACTTTCTAACTATCAAATAGATTGACTGACATTTTTGTTAATTTATTTTCTTCTTTCTTTATCTTGGCTTAGACAGTAAGAGCTGTGGTATGCCTGTTTCCATAGGAAGGGGGAGATGACCCATGACTGACAGCTATTGTATGTTGCTCATCAGGGGGAGCTTTAATGTCAAGTCTACTTTCTTGAGATTGGAGACTTTTTTTCTTTCTCTCTCTTCACGCATTCACATGCTCCAGTGTTGTTTAGAAAGATTACTTAGAAGTATATATTTGAGGAAAGATCTTTTTAAAGCCTTTACACATGGAGGATTTACAAATAGTGGACATATCTGCTTTTACCTTTTTCTTTGGTTGTTGGCATCTGAAAAACAGTAATAAAAATGGATTATCAAACACTCAGTGATATGGAAATAAACAAGTGTAAAAGATTTGGAACTTGATTGGTTCACTCTAGAAGTTTTTCTCTACCTGTGGATTTTTTTTTTTTTTTTCTGTTCCGATGTCAGGAATTATGAGAGGTAGGAGTAAGTTTAAACTTTTCTTAATTTCTTTCTTCTTAAATTTGTTTTTTATTTGCTTTTCTTAAATTTATCGGCTTTTTATTTTGGTATAACTTTTAAGATGACAAAGTTTACTTAATTTTTTTTCTTTTTAATTATATTCTCCTTTTTGACAAGTTATTTGACACACACATTGTGGTTATATAATTATTGGCCAAATTTTGAGTGCTTTCAGCTTTCACAAGCCATTACCAAAGGCTTTTTTTTTTTTTTTTTTTTTTTTTTTTAATGCATTTAGTTTTAAATTTATTTTGTGCACCATGTTGTGTTTTAGTTTCAAGTATGTGGTCATGTGTTAGTCTGTAGTGCATCTTTTTTCTATCTTGTATAAATTTGTATCAGTAAAAATGAGCTACTCAAATAGATTTTTATATATATATATATATATATATATATATATATATATATGTGTTGTTTCCTTGCTGAAGCCAGAATAAAGACACGAGTGAATTTGAGTTAAAAAATATATTAACGGAAATCGGTAATACAATAATATACAAACAAGTAAGAATGTTAAGTCCGAACTGTCAGAGCTGACGGTTGGGGAAAAAACTCTCTCTGACAAAAGCAGTAGCTGCTTTTATTTGTAACTTTGAAGTGTCCATATGTATATGGTTAATTTACCATAATATATATATATATATAATGTACACACGCACATACACAGTTTCTCTCACTCTGATGGAAAAAGGCTATACCCAACAGTCAGTTTTTAATCTGCATCTGGCAATTTACATTGTACATTAATACTCATAGTTGTGGTACGAGTTAGGATATATATATATATATATATATATATATATATATATATATATATATATATATGTGTGTGTGTATGTATGTATTTTGTTGTAGCCTAGAAAGAGTTACTGAATGAGGAATAACCAAAATGGAGGTTGGAAATAAAATGGTAATCTTTATAATGTCAACAAAATACAATACTCGCTAGTGGTGGACTACTTAGACAGCATATTACCCCCTCTTACAACATATTTATGAGGATTGGGACATACCCATTAGTGTTCATAGGTACAATATGTAACAATATATATAGGAAAAAGAGGTTGACAATGCAACCAGTTTTTAAGAATATTTATTTATAGTAACTTTACCAGTTTCATAGTTCTATGATTTTCAATGGTTTGAGTTGCAGAGAACTGTGACTATGCCACAATGTCCCACATCTATAGTTTTACACACGTGTGTGTGTATATATATATATATATATATATATATATATATATATATATATGCGCAGCACATTTTTACTGATGCAAATGGATTTGAAAAGAAAAAAGCTGTACTAAAAGTTTACTGCTTAAAAAAGTAGCAGCAAAAGTCATTCCTGCTCGTATTTCCTGACCTTTTTGGTAGCAATCTGTCTTGTAAAAATACAATGTATATTTACAGTCAAACTAATGTCTTAATTGTAATTATCACAATGTTTTGACCGTTGTGCATTCCAGTCTTCTTCAGGTGTCTATGAATCCAGGCTGCCTACACAGAATTTTGAATTGAACACTTTATTTAATCTAAGATTGTTCTTTATTTGGCTGTTTATTACTCTTGTGTGTGTGTGTGTGTGTATATATATATATATATATATATATATTACATTATTGGGATTGTTATCTTCATTACCATATTCACAATGTTTTGGCTGTTGTACACTCCAGGCTTCTTCAGGTGATTGGAATTTTGAACTAAACACTTTATCTCCTCCACCAGAGTAGATTGTTCTTGTTCCACATGCCATGTCACTTCCAGGTGTCTGTTATTTCCTTTTAACTCAACTGTTCAAGTTTTGGTTCACCACTGCTGTAGCCTGGCATTGAAATCACAACTCTTTGGGTCCCTGTCCAAATAATGAAAGTAATCATAATACCTCATGTCAGATATACATGTCAGTTATTACAATTTCCACAGTCTGGGTTTATTCTACACAGGGATTGAACACAGCTGAATAAGGACAAAGGGGACAATGGCAAGCATATTGTGGTAATAGCAACAAAGATGGGGATGTTAGTCACATTCTAAATAAGGTAAATGATAACTCCTCATCACAGAAATTTGGACATAAATTGTATTGTTGATCCTCATTGGGTGCAGCATAGTTGTGGCTTTAAAGTCTTTGTATCAAAAGCATTCATAAAATGTAATCTATTTGAAATGGTTGCCATCTCTTAAAAACTTGCTGGTTGTTTTCACATATATACTGATTGCTATATCATTGGAGCTATGTTGTTCATCTTGTCATAATAGTTAAGCATATCATTACGACTGAAGAATGTTTTCACTCTTCACTGGGTGCCTCATACTTGTACTCCCTTCAGAAATTTAACTGCTTCTCAACCTCTCTTTCAAAAGCACAAACTAAGTCCAGTTCCAAGGAACCCTCCAACCAGTTTGTACCTTACCATTTCACTTAAGGGGTAGCGTCAATGTTGATGTCTGAAGATATTCTCAAAAGGAAATGTCAAGGGAATTCAATAATTTTTGGTGCCATCTGTATGCAGGACAATTTTTTTCCCCCCAGAAGCAAGGCAATAAAGCCACTAAGATACAACGTTATTGGGTGTGGAAGAATTAGAAAAGAGAAACTTTAATCAGGAACGAGAACAGAAGAGCAATGAGGTCAACGGTAGAAAGTGATTGACATTGCATTTAAATTCTTGCAGATTAAAGTTGGCTGGGAAGCATGGAGCCAGAAGAATTCTGCAATTGAGAAGTGTGAGAAAAGAAACTGTTAGCGTAGAACTTACGGTTACATCTAGCCAATTCAAGTGTAAATTGATGAGACCTCATCACCAATCTAGTACTTTGCTTAAATTCATAAAGTCTAGGTAGCATATTGAAGAACCCATCTGAACAATTACCATGAAAGTATTTGTAGAAAATGCATGGGAAGGCAACTTTACAGTACTGGGGAAAGTGACTGAAGCTGAGATGCCAGATCAAGACAAATAATATTGCTGATTCTTTTTTGGAATTTATCAAGGATCTCTAGATATATGGCAGGAGTACCAGACCAGCAATATTATTATAAGTATGGACTATTCGTAGATTTATAGATATGCAAGATATTAGGTTGGTGCAAAAATAATATCGTTTTTTACGTATTTTTTAACGTCAAAAAACGATATTATTTTTGCACCAACCTTTTCAAGAGAAAAATTTTCTAGTATGATAGTGAGCCAACTTTCTTAGCATCTGACATAGCAATTGATTCAATATTGTCTTTCCACTTCATGTCAGCCAAAAATGTTAGCCTGTTGCACTAGATCTACAATTATTTCCACCCAATGGCCCTTAGAATAATTCAAAACATAGCAATAACCATTAGACTACCCACAATACATCACTGACTTGTATATATAAATAGTTGAGCAAAAACACAAGGCATACGGACTGACAATTGTGTATAAGCATTAAACACTATGTTGCCACTGGGTGTTGACTTCAGTGTCCACAGACAGGCACATATACATACATGTCATTTGCCAATTGAGCACTATAGGGGAAAAGATAATTTGTTAATGGCTGCTACTGTTTTAATGCTTCACTCTTCATAAGAATTGAGCACTATGGTTGCTGGTATGGCATTTATACATCACACATATAATGCGTTAAAAATTCCCTTTTTCTGCCTAAAAGTAAGGCTCTCTGACTAATGTCAAATCGGTTGAGTTTCAATCCCGGCTTGAAGCAATCGGACATCTAGCCAAACTGATATATATATATATATATATATATATATATATAGTATCACAGCTCATCAGTGTAGCTAGATGTCTGGATGCCTCTAGCTAGGATTGAAACCTGGTTGAATTGGCATAAGTTGGAGATTCTACCCCTAAGCCATTGGTGCACTGCAGGGATGAAGGTGAATTTAAGCATATTTAGATAAACATACAGTGAGTGACAGAACTCAATTTGTTTTACTAAAGAGTTTAGTATTATCAGCAGTAATAGTCACTGTTTACAAACTCACACTTCCTCCCCAGAGAGCTCAAACAAAATAAATTTTTCAAGAGCATGTATATATATATATATATATATATATATATATATATATAGACACAAATTTTAAGACTTTTTTTATGTTTATACATTCTTTTTAAATGCTCTGTTTATAATAAACAGTATTAATGACATTTACTGGCCTGAATGTCCGAGAAATTTTTATAGAAAATATGTGTCCACTGAATTTCTATGAAAATTTCTCAGACATTCAGGCCGGTAAATGCCATTAATACTGTTTATTATAAACAAAGCATTTACTTAAATATTTGTATCTATAAAAAGAATATTTAAACATAAAAAAAATGTCTTGAAATAAATGTTGGACTGTGTCCATTTCATAATACAAATATATATATATATAATATATGTGTGTGTGTGTATTAACTGCCACTTCTTTACAGAAGGCCTTCTCTTCAATGCTGAACTGTGACCATCGGCCTACAGATGACTTTGCAAGCTAGCCTTGCTCTTCCATACTTTTTTTTACATATGTGATACTTAAAAGGAGAAAAAAATGTGTGACCTGCACTTTCAGCTTAAATAACCACTTTTTTCTTTTCTTTTTTTTTTTTTTTTTTTTTTTTTGCATACCAGAAATGAACCCAGGAAAATCTAATTAGTGTTTGAACTTAGCATTGATAACGGTTGTCAATACTGATTCAATATATATATATATATATATATATATATATGTGTGTGTGTGTTGATTATTGCAGCAACTTGGATGTTGTTACTTTTGAAGTTAGTGTTGATGCCATTAATGCAAACAAACCTAACAGAAAAGTTTTGCATTTGGATTTTGAAGTCCATTAATCCTCATCATAAAATATATTAATTATGAAAATTAAAAAAAAACAAAAACAACATTAAGTATTTATTATAAGTCTACATTAACTCTGCTTAATATTCAATACATACCTGAGAAAGCAAATTAGTCAAAACGCTTTCATAAACATACCATATTTACTTCAGTGTAGTGCTAATTTTTATGATCTGTGTTTTACACAAAAAATAGGGGCTCACACTATACAGAGGTAAATTTTTTTTTTCTAGAAGGGTTAAAATATATAACTTACCTGATAGGCCTAGATTATCACAATACCTTTTGGTTAAGCTTAATAGGTATGAGGTGTACAGCCACATCACGTTAGAATACATGTTCCCATACAATCACTAAAGTTACAGCAATGTCCAGACTGGTCAATATCTAGATGGGTGACCACTTGGGAATACCATGTGATGTAAGCTTGGATAACCATAACTATTCGTATGGCTATATGCAAACATTTTATCTGCCTACTAATGATATGGATATTCTGGCATTGTTAAACAGAACACTTCTCAGTTAACTCACTACTACACACATTAAATGTTGAAGACAGACTAGCCACAAATGTACATGAATGTCAAATGTAACCTAATCTATATGGCAACACACTGCCATCTACTGTAAACTTTGTTTAATCTTAATAGCTCAAAAACAAAGGATTTGTAGACATGTTTATGTAGACTTTTGTCCTTATTTTGGCATGAGAAACACACCTCCAAAGTTTGTAAAAGTATTTCTGATACATACCTATATATATATATATATATATATATATATATATATATATATATAAAAGGTTCAAACACTAATATTCCATGGTTATAATTTATTACATTGGAATCGTAATCACAATCCAATTCATTAGACCTACAAAATCAAAAAGAAATCGTAAAATATTTTTACTCTGTCCTGGAAATGGAGTTCTACCTGGATTCTATCCTCTTGGGAATTTTATATATATATATATATATATATATATATATATATATATAAATACACACACACATTGACCACTAATATTATCTCTCTCTCTTTTTATATATATATATATATATATATACCGCTAATATATATATATATATATATATATATATATATATATGTGTGTGTGTATGTAGAAACATATACAAACACACACATATATAAGCATTTAAATAGCACCAGATAGGAGCTTTGTAGATTAAAAAGCTTCCAAACATTTCTCATGTTAATGGTGGAGTTATTCCCTAATGACAGAATTAAGTCACAAGACAATCAGCTAATTAGTGTAATTAAAGTTTACCTTTTTATGGTGTGGGTATATACAATATACATGTATGTGTGTATAATGTTTGTGTATGAGTATAATATAATGGATAAGTGTTTGTGTGTGCATGCACATATAATAATGATCTGAAGTTTGTGTGGTTGTTATCAAAGCAGCAAAAAACAGCATGCTAATTTTTCTTACCACAATATTGGTACAATGTTTCAATTTGAAAAATAAGCAATTTCTGGCTGACACTTTAAGAGCATTTTTTAAGGTCATAGGAGCAAAATTAGGGAAGAATCCTTGAAACCTAGTTACGATTAACATTTGAAATGAAAGATTTTTTTTATATAGGAAATGACTTGGCAGAGGTGACAAAAAAAACAGTTAACAGGATATAATTGATATTTTATGTTCAATTATTTGAATATATAATGTCTTTATTTGAATTTCTCTTAGCTATATAGTAATATTTATGGTAGGAGGGGAATTGCTTCATATTGAGGATACAGTATTTATTGGTATAGTGTTGATTACTATCCCCATACTAAATGACCTTTATAAGACATCAAAAATTTTGAAGTGGTTAGTGGGTGTCTTATTAAATTTCAGCACCCTTTTTAAGGGAATCATTGAAACAAATATAACAGTGAATGCAATGAAGCATGACAAGACAAACACAACTGCACTCATCAACAGGCAGGTTAGGTTTAATGCTCCAAGTTCTCCACAGATAATTGTCCTATCAGACAGTAGTATAATGAATTTTGTGACATAGTGATTGGGAATACAATTTCTGGATTGGATAGTGTATACTTGCACTCGGTGTAAACAGTGAGCAATAACTGAACAGTACTAAAATAAAAATTAGAAGATATTATCCCTAAACTGGTACTGTGGAACAACAACAATCTACCTTCCCAAATGATTAAATAAAGGGTTCAGTTTGAAATTTCCTGTAGGTTACCTGGATAGACCTACACCTGATAAAGGCTGGAGGGCAATACAGACAGAATATTGTGATAACAGCAACGATAAAATATCATCAGTCCCTTAATTGTCAAGGGGATCTAAGCGCCGATAAAAAGAGGCAGCACCTTCCATGATGATCTGTTGGTGGTGGCTTTCTGGAGTTACAGCATTGTCATGTTCGTTCACTCTTTGATGTTGTCTGACTAGCTCTTGCATTGCTATCTTCACTTACATCTGCCTTCAGTATGTGATGGTCTTGCAGAAAAGTTCTTGTTTACTTTTAGTGATGTTCTTTACCTCCCTGACACGCCCTGGCCTCTACCTGCTGCTGCCTGTCTACATACATGTCTCTTCTGTCTGCCAGGGTTTTAAGCCGGTTGGTTAAATGATTTGTGGTTAAACTTTTGTCATTATTGTTTTGATATACTTTCAGCTTGAACTTTGTTGTTCATTGTGCTAATTTGTTGGCTTTGACCTCTTTGACCTCTTGTTTCATTAAATGTTTGCATTTAGCATTCACTTTTTGTTTCTTCTGACATGTCCCTACCATCATGTCTTCATTTTATTTTTGCTTTTGTCTGTTGTGGTTCCTGATGCAATATAATGGTGAAATGTTACTGGAGTTTCATTCAGCTTCCTTATTTGACTTGGCTTTTCAAAAACAAATTTCTGTTCATACATTTATAATATTATGAAATTATAATATTTGGGGACAAATAATGGATTTGTATGCTATTAAATACAGGCGCTATGAAAGTATTGTATACTGCAACCACATTTCATTTTTAATTGGATGTCACTGTAAATAAATAGTGTTTAATATTGTTGTTACAAATTCTCAAAAACAAAAAAGGTATAAATTCCCTTTTATCATGAGTTTAGGTTTTATACATGAGTGAAGGTAGTTAAAAAAAAAAAAAAAAAAAGCAGTGTCCTGGGTTAAAACTGTTGTTTTGACATTCTTATTGCAGGCACGTTTATCCATGTTTACCAAAAATGTTTTCCTATATTTATAATTTCTAAATTGTCATCTGAAGTCAGGTAAATACAGAATTGGGAGTTAAATTGCTAATCATTGCTTTTTAAAACAATAAACATTGCTGAGGAGTGAAGGTAGTTAAAAAAAAAAAAAAGTGGTGTCATGAGAAAAACTGTCACATTCCATCTTATTGCAGGCATGTTTATCCATATTCTGCCATATCTGGTCTAATGCTCCTGCTATATATTTAGATATTCTTGATAAAATCCAAAGACAAATCTGCAATATTACTGGTTTTTACAAGGCATCTTGGCTATACTTTCCCACTGCCATAATGTAGCTTTCCTGTGCATTTTCTATAAATACTTTCATTATAATTGTTCTGATGAACTTTTCTCTATGATGCCTAGGCTTTACAAATTTAAGCACAGTACTAGATTATCTGTTACATTTCATCATTTTATACTTGAAATGGCTGGATGTAGCCATAAGTTCTATGCTAACAGCTTCTTCTCTCACACTTCTTGCTTGTGGAACTCTCTTCCGGTTTCTTGCCAATCAAGTTAATCAACTTTGATCTTCAAAAATGTAAATGCAAATATCAATTTGTATCTTCTGTCTCCTTAATCCTGTTCTTTATTGTCCTCTCTCCTTAATAATAATTTTTTTTTTTTTCATATTCCTTTCACATATAGGAACTAGTGAGATTACATAGAGACTTTGAAGTATTATGATGCCTGTAGCAAGTATGTGCTGTTTTGGTGTAAGGAATACTGTAGTATGCCTTGGTCAGTATAATCATGGGTAGCTAAGTTTAAGATATGATAGACCTCTATGGTACCTAGACTTTATAAATTTAAGCACTTTGCTAGACTGACTGCAAGGTTTCATCATTTTACACTTGAAATAGCTAGATGTAACCACAAGTTCTATGGTAACAGTTTCTTCTATCGCACTTCTCGCTTGTGGAACTCTCTTCCGCCTCCATGCTTTCCAGTTAACTTTGATCTTCAAAAATTTAAATGCAATGTCAATTGTTATCTTTTGTCTACTTAATTTCTGTTCTTCTTTTTTCTTCTTTACTTAATGTGTTTTTTTATCTGTCTATATTTCTGAGATGAAGTATTGTAACTATTAACATTGTTCGAACTTTTGTCCTCATCTTTATTGTCATATTCACAATGTTTCAGCCGTTGTCCACTTCAGCCTCCTTTAGGTGACATACATTGGAATTTCAAACCAAACCCTTTATTTCGTCCAGTAAGGTAGATTGTCCAAGTGGCCCAGTGGACAAAAGAGTTGGTTGAAGTAATCCAGTGACTTGACCCAAAGAGTTGTGAGTTCAATACCTGGCCAGAGGTGAGCAAAATCTCTGAGAGTTGAGTCACTAAAAGTGAGATATCCAGAAAAGGAATGGCATGTGGAACTAGAACAATCTACCCCTGTGGACCAAATAAAGAGTTTGGTTTGAAATTCAAAGACCTGAAGAAGGCTGGAGCATACAACAGCTGAAACATTGTGAATATGATATTAAAGGTGACAATGTGGTGTAAATATTTTTTTTTTTTTTTTTTATTATTTCACACTCAGTAACCACTAATCTTAGTGGCTTTATTGCCTTGCTTCGAGAGAAATGACTGAAAAGATGTTTGACTTGGCTTAAAATTGCTTCTGATTTTCACTCTGCAATGTGAGTCATACAGAAATGCTTTTATGAATAGATTAAGTACTTAAAGGATTAGGTTGCCATTTTGTAGGCAAACAAGATTTGCATTGTCCTTCTTTCTTTCTTAAGTGTTTAAATAAATGTACAAATCTTTACAATTCTCTTCTGTTAGTTTTTTTTTTACACAAGCAGGTAAAAAAACAAAAGCTTGTTTCCAATCAATATATTTTGTATACATATAGGTGTGTGTGTAGGTGTATATATATATATATATATATATATATATATATATATATCAGATGCAATGAGAATGAAAGTAATATACAAATTCCAACATTCACAGCATTAATCCATAAGAGGGCTCGATACCGATAGTAGAGCGATAATTATTTATTTATTATAATTTCATCATATAAACAAAACCATTTTGCTCACTACAAAGATGCAACTTCATTTGAGTGCATTTCAATGGCACTTTAACAGGTGAGAATTGAAAATGGTTATGAACAATCCTGCTTGTAGGCAAGCTGTATATGAAACATCACTTCCTTTCTTACATTTGTTTGAAAAGAAAAATATACAAAAAATTAAAATAGGTGACTGAGTGAAACAATAGTGTTTGTTGATAGTCGTTTGGTGAAGAATGCATTGGGTGCTTAATGTTGACTGGTCTGTGGAAATTTTTTTTTGCCGATAAACACCGGTCAAAAGTTTAGGCACATCATCTCACAAGCATCCTAAGGGTGAGAGGTAGGGGAGGAAAGATGGAGATAGGGGATAGTATTACATTTAAGTAGGTAAAATTTGTGGCAATAGTTCTAGTTAGTAATTGGGAATGTTATTTTTGGTTTACTATAAAAATTCTAGAGCTGAATTGCATGTATTTATGTTGGGGTTATCACTACTAATTCTGTAATCGATGAATGTGTTTTGTGGATTAAAATTTAGAAGTGGTGATTTTCTCTGGAAAAAAAAAAAAAAAAAAAAAAAAAAAAAAAAGGAATGTTAATATAACCTTTTATAATCAAATTTTGAAATATTCCGTGAGTGAGTGAGTGAATGTATATATATATATATATATATATATATATATATATATTTTCATGAATCATTCATACAAAAAACAAATATGGAGGTTAATAAATAACACATTTCTCATGGCAATTTTTTGGATTACATCTCTATTTTCGTTGTCCTCTTATTACTGAGAAGTAAAAATAAGAACAAAATCTACTTCCATACCTGATGATGTCTGTAGGAACAGACGAAAGCTTGTAAAAAAAATTAAAAAGACCCTATGCAACTGGAATTTATAAACGGGGATCATATCATTCATATACAGGTTCAGGGTTGATGTATCTTATTTATATAGTTTGCGACGATGTATTCTCGCCATTTAAATCATTAACCTCTATATTTGTTTTTTGTATGAATGATTCATGAATTTATAAATTATATTTGCACCTTTTAATTGAAATATATATATATATATATATATATATATATATATATATATATATATATGGTTAGAGTGTTCACTTTCTGACCATGAGACCTGGGTTCAAATCTCACCAAGGCTGATTTGTCAGGAAGTATCACATCGTACCACATTGAGGGTACTTCAAGAGCAGCTCCTGTATCCATGTCATTTGCAATGTGTGCAGGGTCGCCCTCTGATAATTCACCACAGAACTTTTGCTGATGGTTTTTACACAAACTGCTGAACCGTTGTTTATCTCTTCAGTCTTGTTCACAGATGAGGCAACATTTTGAAGAACAACATTTGTGGATGGATCAGTCAGAGACCTTTACCCCTAGCCTATCAGTGCATGGCAAAGAAAGGGAATTTTTTAACGAATTATATACGTGGTATATAAATGCCATATGGCTGCCATAACACTCAGTTCTAACAAAAAGCAATGCTTTTAAAGCAGCAGTAGCCGTTAAAAAAGTACCTTTTTCCCATAGTTCTTAATTGCTGAATGAGAGCACACAAACGTGCATACACACACACACACACACGCATATACATATATATAATTATTTTTTTTTAAAATGATTCCTTTGCTACATAAGAGTTCTCATGTTTCAAAAACGAGAGCTGAAAACCTCAATATAATTATTAAAATTAAATTAAATTGAATTAAAGTATCAAGCCCTGTTTAATGCTCAAGCGAAAATTTAGGAATAACCAATCTTGAAATTTATGCATCTTTATAAGCATGTTCATTCGCAAAATTAATTACTATGGAAACGGCTGGGCGAACATTTTGATAAGGAGCCTAAGAGTTAATTTTTATCCACATATCAGTCACCTTCGGAAAGAGGTCAAGCCGAGGTAGTAATATGTCGTTAAGTGTCTAGAGAATTTTGTTTTATTTAATTTATTTATTTTTTATTATTTTTTTTTTTCTTAAAGGGCTGTTTTGTATAAACACATCGCACTGAACTGCAATTTGTTTTTTTGACGACTTCATAAAGGGTTTTTCTATCTTATGATTGGGTTAAGCTTTTAAACCTTTTATTAGACTATGAAATTTGACGTTTTTTTTTTTTAATGCTAATTATTTAATGCGAAAATTTGTTGATGTCGGCAGAAAACCATTAACTCCTATGGTTTAATAAATTTTCATTATCTAGAAATTTAATAATATGTAGTTTTTCAAGTAGGCATAAAGGGCATGGGTCATCTCAGGTTTTACAAGTTCTTGTTCTATTCATTATTTTCCATTTTACTTTTGGTGTTTCATTCATTTCTTTTAAATGCCAAAAATATTTTGATAGAGATGTCTGATTTCTATTCATTCTTCGTTGGCCCAATGTATATCCTTTCAGTGTTAGGACTCTCAATGGATGGGATAGTGCATTTGTATACCACAGATTTTGTGTGACATTTATTTTCCAACAGGCAGTTTTCAGGGTTTCTACAATCACATAATTTTTCATTGTTTTTGTCTAATTTTAGTTTAGAATATTTATTCATACTGTTATATCGTTCTTGCTCCTTTCCATTATTTATAGCAATGCTTGGAAGGAAAGTCTGTAGAGTGTGGTCATCTCATCATAACACAGAGGTTCTATCAGTGACAACGGCTTGTGCAGCAGTTTTTGACCAAGAACAACATTCCCCTTATCTGACAACTACCATATTCCCCAAATCTTATCCCTTGAGACTTTTTCATCTTCAAAGATCAATTCCCATTTGAAAGGAACAAGATTTCAAGATATTGAGGCAATCCAAGAGAATGCGACATGACAGATGCTTGCTTTCCCCAAAAAAGGAGTTCCAGGAATGCTACCATCAATAGAAACGACATTGGATAAAGTGTGTGGCTTCAGAAGCAAACCACTTTGGAGATTAAATACTGAATTATGTTGTTTTCTTTTTATAGCACCAGTTCCTGATACTTTTTCATCAGACGTCTTATACTCAGTTGATCATTATTAGATAGGATGGAATTCTTATGATTGTAAAAATGTATCTTCAATATTGAATCTATTTTCTCATTGGACAGAAATATTTATGAAGAATTTTTTTTTTTTCTTTGCAGTTACGAATCACTATGGTGATGGACCCCCTTCATATCGGGAAGCTGAAGCAGATAAAAATTACCTTAAAAATGAACCTCCCGCAAATTATATGAATGATCCCCCAAGTGGCTACCCTCCTCGGCTAGGTAACCCTGAGGATGAAGAGGGCCGTTACTATCCCGGGGAAAATACTTTACCAAGGAATAGGCCTGATTATTATAACCTTGAAGCAACAAAACCACTTGATGGTGAATCTGACGGTCGGGCAACGCCTTCACTTGATGGAAGAAATTGTAAGTTCTTATCTCTTCTTTTTGAATTTTTTAGTTTTTCTTCTCGTCTGTATTTTTGTCGTCTTCTTCTCGTCTGTATTTTTGTCGTCTTCTTCTCGTCTGTATTTTTGTCGTCTTCTTCTCGTCTGTATTTTTGTCGTCTTCTTCTCGTCTGTATTTTTGTCGTCTTCTTCTCGTCTGTATTTTTGTCGTCTTCTTCTCGTCTGTATTTTTGTCGTCTTCTTCTCGTCTGTATTTTTGTCGTCTTCTTCTCGTCTGTATTTTTTTCGTCTTCTTCTCGTCTGCATTTTTTTCGTCTTCTTCTCGTCTGCATTTTTTTCGTCTTCTTCTCGTCCGTATTTTTGTCGTCTTCTTCTCGTCCGTATTTTTGTCGTCTTCTTCTCGCCCGTATTTTTCTTGTCTGTCTTCTTCTCGCCCGTATTTTTCTGGTCTGTCTTCTTCTCGCCCGTATTTTTCTGGTCTGTCTTCTTCTCGCCCGTATTTTTCTGGTCTGTCTTCTTCTCGCCCGTATTTTTCTGGTCTGTCTTCTTCTCGCCCGTATTTTTCTGGTCTGTCTTCTTCTCGCCCGTATTTTTCTTGTCTGTCTTCTTCTCGCCCGTATTTTTCTTGTCTGTCTTCTTCTCGCCCGTATTTTTCTTGTCTGTCTTCTTCTCGCCCGTATTTTTCTTGTCTGTCTTCTTCTCGCCCGTATTTTTCTGGTCTGTCTTCTTCTCGCCCGTATTTTTCTGGTCTGTCTTCTTCTCGCCCGTATTTTTCTGGTCTGTCTTCTTCTCGCCCGTATTTTTCTGGTCTGTCTTCTTCTCGCCCGTATTTTTCTGGTCTGTCTTCTTCTCGCCCGTATTTTTCTGGTCTGTCTTCTTCTCGCCCGTATTTTTCTTGTCTGTCTTCTTCTCGCCCGTATTTTTCTTGTCTGTCTTCTTCTCGCCCGTATTTTTCTTGTCTGTCTTCTTCTCGCCCGTATTTTTCTTGTCTGTCTTCTTCTCGCCCGTATTTTTCTTGTCTGTCTTCTTCTCGCCCGTATTTTTCTTGTCTGTCTTCTTCTCGCCCGTATTTTTCTTGTCTGTCTTCTTCTCGCCCGTATTTTTCTTGTCTGTCTTCTTCTCGCCCGTATTTTTCTTGTCTGTCTTCTTCTCGCCCGTATTTTTCTTGTCTGTCTTCTTCTCGCCCGTATTTTTCTTGTCTGTCTTCTTCTCGCCCGTATTTTTCTTGTCTGTCTTCTTCTCGCCCGTATTTTTCTTGTCTGTCTTCTTCTCGCCCGTATTTTTCTTGTCTGTCTTCTTCTCGCCCGTATTTTTCTTGTCTGTCTTCTTCTCGCCCGTATTTTTCTTGTCTGTCTTCTTCTCGCCCGTATTTTTCTTGTCTGTCTTCTTCTCGCCCGTATTTTTCTTGTCTGTCTTCTTCTCGCCCGTATTTTTCTTGTCTGTCTTCTTCTCGCCCGTATTTTTCTTGTCTGTCTTCTTCTCGCCCGTATTTTTCTTGTCTGTCTTCTTCTCGCCCGTATTTTTCTTGTCTGTCTTCTTCTCGCCCGTATTTTTCTTGTCTGTCTTCTTCTCGCCCGTATTTTTCTTGTCTGTCTTCTTCTCGCCCGTATTTTTCTTGTCTGTCTTCTTCTCGCCCGTATTTTTCTTGTCTGTCTTCTTCTCGCCCGTATTTTTCTTGTCTGTCTTCTTCTCGCCCGTATTTTTCTTGTCTGTCTTCTTCTCGCCCGTATTTTTCTTGTCTGTCTTCTTCTCGCCCGTATTTTTCTTGTCTGTCTTCTTCTCGCCCGTATTTTTCTTGTCTGTCTTCTTCTCGCCCGTATTTTTCTTGTCTGTCTTCTTCTCGCCCGTATTTTTCTTGTCTGTCTTCTTCTCGCCCGTATTTTTCTTGTCTGTCTTCTTCTCGCCCGTATTTTTCTTGTCTGTCTTCTTCTCGCCCGTATTTTTCTTGTCTGTCTTCTTCTCGCCCGTATTTTTCTTGTCTGTCTTCTTCTCGCCCGTATTTTTCTTGTCTGTCTTCTTCTCGCCCGTATTTTTCTTGTCTGTCTTCTTCTCGCCCGTATTTTTCTTGTCTGTCTTCTTCTCGCCCGTATTTTTCTTGTCTGTCTTCTTCTCGCCCGTATTTTTCTTGTCTGTCTTCTTCTCGCCCGTATTTTTCTTGTCTGTCTTCTTCTCGCCCGTATTTTTCTTGTCTGTCTTCTTCTCGCCCGTATTTTTCTTGTCTGTCTTCTTCTCGCCCGTATTTTTCTTGTCTGTCTTCTTCTCGCCCGTATTTTTCTTGTCTGTCTTCTTCTCGCCCGTATTTTTCTTGTCTGTCTTCTTCTCGCCCGTATTTTTCTTGTCTGTCTTCTTCTCGCCCGTATTTTTCTTGTCTGTCTTCTTCTCGCCCGTATTTTTCTTGTCTGTCTTCTTCTCGCCCGTATTTTTCTTGTCTGTCTTCTTCTCGCCCGTATTTTTCTTGTCTGTCTTCTTCTCGCCCGTATTTTTCTTGTCTGTCTTCTTCTCGCCCGTATTTTTCTTGTCTGTCTTCTTCTCGCCCGTATTTTTCTTGTCTGTCTTCTTCTCGCCCGTATTTTTCTTGTCTGTCTTCTTCTCGCCCGTATTTTTCTTGTCTGTCTTCTTCTCGCCCGTATTTTTCTTGTCTGTCTTCTTCTCGCCCGTATTTTTCTTGTCTGTCTTCTTCTCGCCCGTATTTTTCTTGTCTGTCTTCTTCTCGCCCGTATTTTTCTTGTCTGTCTTCTTCTCGCCCGTATTTTTCTTGTCTGTCTTCTTCTCGCCCGTATTTTTCTTGTCTGTCTTCTTCTCGCCCGTATTTTTCTTGTCTGTCTTCTTCTCGCCCGTATTTTTCTTGTCTGTCTTCTTCTCGCCCGTATTTTTCTTGTCTGTCTTCTTCTCGCCCGTATTTTTCTTGTCTGTCTTCTTCTCGCCCGTATTTTTCTTGTCTGTCTTCTTCTCGCCCGTATTTTTCTTGTCTGTCTTCTTCTCGCCCGTATTTTTCTTGTCTGTCTTCTTCTCGCCCGTATTTTTCTTGTCTGTCTTCTTCTCGCCCGTATTTTTCTTGTCTGTCTTCTTCTCGCCCGTATTTTTCTTGTCTGTCTTCTTCTCGCCCGTATTTTTCTTGTCTGTCTTCTTCTCGCCCGTATTTTTCTTGTCTGTCTTCTTCTCGCCCGTATTTTTCTTGTCTGTCTTCTTCTCGCCCGTATTTTTCTTGTCTGTCTTCTTCTCGCCCGTATTTTTCTTGTCTGTCTTCTTCTCGCCCGTATTTTTCTTGTCTGTCTTCCTCTCGCCCGTATTTTTCTTGTCTGTCTTCTTCTCGCCCGTATATTTCTTGTCTGTCTTCCTCTCGCCCGTATATTTCTTGTCTGTCTTCCTCTCGCCCGTATATTTCTTGTCTGTCTTCCTCTCGCCCGTATATTTCTTGTCTTCCTCTCGCCCGTATTTTTCTTGTCTTCCTCTCGCCCGTATTTTTCTTGTCTTCCTCTCGCCCGTATTTTTCTTGTCTTCCTCTCGCCCGTATTTTTCTTGTCTTCCTCTCGCCCGTATTTTTCTTGTCTTCCTCTCGCCCGTATTTTTCTTGTCTTCCTCTCGCCCGTATTTTTCTTGTCTTCCTCTCGCCCGTATTTTTCTTGTCTTCCTCTCGCCCGTATTTTTCTTGTCTTCCTCTCGCCCGTATTTTTCTTGTCTTCCTCTCGCCCGTATTTTTCTTGTCTTCCTCTCGCCCGTATTTTTCTTGTCTTCCTCTCGCCCGTATTTTTCTTGTCTGTCTTCCTCTTCCTTCTTCATCTTTCTATTATAAAAATCTATCACTGAGGTGGCGAGTTACTTCAGAAGGTAATACAGCATCTTTCTGGATTATCTTGACCTCAATCTTCTGGACATGAAATGAACATCGATATTTCCTGATTAAAAGAAGAACTCATTTTGTGGCTTTACTTTTCATTTTCTCTCTCACTCTCTAATCTTAGGCCTTTAAATTGAAAATGTCTCTGAATTTTATAAATATAAAAGAGTATTCCTATCTGTTAAGGAGAAATTAAATGTTTGTGACCTAGTATTGTTGCTGGAAAATGTTGAATAGGGCGAGGCTGATGATGATGACATTTACCCTTTGTTGAAGTTCAACAATCCCAATACCCATTTTCAAACACTGAAGCAATGATCATGTTTTGACAAATGTTTATGTTGATTTCGCTTTCAACCAGAAGCTTCCCTAACAAATAAATCTACTTTAATCCAGTTTTGGAAATTAGCATCAGAAAATCAAAACTGCCAACTGCTAACAAATAGTAATTGATCTATCTTTTAAAAAAATAGACAAAACCTTGAACAAAATATTTGAAAATATTTATTTGATGATACATGTTAAATTTATTTCAAAAATGATATTTTTTGTGTTGTTCTTGTTTGATAATTTTAATTATCCTAATTGTTGCAATGGAATGTTCCACTCTCCCTCTCGCCTATTGTGGACTGTCTATATCAGTAGATATATATAGTGTGCACAGGATATACCTGGTGGACTTGCTTCGGCAATTAGTTGGAGATTCATCTCCAGCTGAGCTGGTCAAACTCTTTGCCTTCAGGCGGAGAGGAACCCAGATGAGACTGCCCTTTGGCATAGTCTCGTCTGGGGTGTTAGACAGCTACCCGACTCCGTTTTTTACATGGTCTACAGGGAATTTTTGCCCAAACCTACAGGCTCGAATACCCCACATTAAATTTGGCCTTGTGCCACATCTGACCATATGGGGTGGTTGGCAAATATCCTTACTTCAGTGAATAGTTGGAGATTCGTCTCCAGCTTTGTTTGTCAAACTCTCTGCATTCGGGCGAGAGAGACCCAGACGAGGCTATGCTGAAGGGTAGAGTCTTGCCTGGGGTGATAGATGGCAACCCAACACCGTTTTTACAGTATCTACACGGAATTTTTGCCTGAGCCCATAGGCTCAGTTTTGACCCTGCATTAAAAACAGCCTTGTGCCACATCCTGACTTGTGGGGAGGTAAGGTAAATAACCTTGCTTCGGCAATTAGTTGGGGATTTGTCTCCAGCTCTGCTGGTTGAACTCTCTGCCTCAGGGCAAAGTGGAACCCAGATGAGGCTATGCTGAGTCTCATCTGGGTTGTTAAACAGCTATCCAACCCTGTTTTTACGGGGTCTACAGAAAATTTTTGTTCAAGCCTATGGGCTTGGTTTAACCCCACATTAAAAAACAGCCTTGTGCCACATCCTGCCTTGTGGGAAAGTAAGGTAAATAACCTTACTTTGGGAATTACTAGCTTGCTAACTGATTCCCTGTCTTTCAGTAGTGGATTCTCTTTGACAATAAACTTCTTTTCCTTTCATCTACACCCATGTTGCTCTTCCTTTCACTCAAGTACCATTTTTGTCTGTTTGTAAATTTCTTTAAGGATACAACACTAACAAGCTTCTGTAATTAGTTGGTAGAGAAGGAATTGGGAGGGATATCAAAATGACAAAGCTAACTAATAGGAAAGGAAATTGTGGAGAGCCATAGTTGCTGACATCCTGAAGAGACACAGAACATAGAATAACAACGTTGACTTTGTCTATATTATTAACAATGACATCATGAAGCCCAATATAAAACTTTTCCTCTTTCGTAATGAAATTATTTTGTGATTCAGATAAAGTTAAATTGATCTGTTCTATAACTTTAATGTTTTTATTATTGACTAGCAGTAGAGCCCGGCATTGCCTGGGGATGTAACAGTAAGAGATAGATCAAGTATTGACCATCATAAAGACTGAAAAATAAAATTGACAAAGATTATTGTTTATGGTTGACGGACACGCATGTCTTAATTAGTTTTTTGTTTTCTTTTTTTTACAAGTTGATCAAACCCAAACAAAAACATTGTTTTCAATCGTTATGAGTCTACCGATTGAATAGAATTTTATTATAAACAATTGTCTTGGAAATGGAATTTTTAAAGCATTCTGAATGTAAAAATAAGGAAAAAAGTGTGCAAGACAATAAGAAACACTACCTGCCAAAAAAAAGTGAAATTTTGTTGAAATCGGTTGAAAAATGTAGGAAACCGATCCCATATATAAACACACACACACACACACACACAAACAACCTGAGTTTTATAATAAGTATAACTCGATATGAGTTGTCCTCCTTTCATTCTCGTGATGCCTCTTAATCTGTTAGAATCACCGCAAGGTAATTTTACGTAGTCCTGTGAAGTTTTGAAATCAGTTGAAAAAAAGTAGGAATTCCGATCCAATATATAAACGTACACACACACACACACACACACACACACACAATCTGCATTTTATAATAAGTAAGATTTGTTGGTGGCATAGTGGATTTCAGTTCAGAATAAAAAAATCAGTGAATTGAGCTCAAATTCCAGTCAAATTCTTACATTCAGTTGACCATAAAAACCCTTGGGAAAAGTATGAATCCCTCTTTGGGTTAAAAGACGTATCTGGAAAAAAAATTTTTATCCACCCTCCCCCATGAAACTGTCGATAGATATTGTCTTGTGAAGAAAGAGTTATTCTTAAAATACAAAATATGCTTTGGCTTTAAAATAATCCAGTAAAGAATTTAAAAAAAAAAAAACAAATCAATTAAGCAATACAAGCAGGTTTTTTCAGATTTACTTACATTCGCATTGGACAATAGAAATATTGAGAATACATAATGGCCAAGAAATGGGGGACCAATTTATAAATTGATTGTCACATAGAATTGATCCCTCACTTCATGCCCACGCCAAATTTGTCTGTTAACCAAATGTTGATTACCAACAAAAGCATGTTTTTTTTTTCAGATTTACTTACATTCTCTCTGGACAATAGAAATGCTGAGAATCCATAATGGCCAAGAAATTGGGGACCGTTTTATAAATTGCGCATTATATAGAATTAGCCCCTTCCCTACACACACTTTATATCCACACCACGCTTTCTTGTTTGTTCATCAAATATTGATTACCTATAAAAAATAATTTTTTATGATTTACTTTCATTCTCTCTGGACAAAATACTATAGAAGCTACTGTGGCTAGAAATTGAGGGATCAGTTTATAAATAGATTAAATTATTAGGTGATGATGAAAATATGAATGTTAAATTATTAGATAATTCTTCTCTAAAAAGATGTTAAAAATTAACATCTGGAGGATGCATATGGCATCTGTCAATTATTTAACTCTCTAAAAGATACCATCTGCAAAATTTGAATTGTTATTTTGAACATCTTTTTCTAGATAATGTTTAATTCTGTCTAATTAAATAATGGGTGAACCCTATTAAGAGTCACTTTCATATGGAACAGCTGTGGCTGAGTAAGCAGACATTTTTTTTTTTTTTTTTTTTTTTTTTTTAAGTCTGATGCTGCTTTTGTTTTCTTTTTCTCTAGAGTTTTTATATGGAGATAAAAAAAGAAAAAAAAAAGAAAGAAATTTCTAATTATTGAAGAAAATGACTTCCGCAACAAGGGATTGTAAATTTTATATTTTTTTAGTTTTATTTATTTGAAAATACCTTAAAAGCAATACAAATAATGTATTTTCCATCAAATAAGATACACACATTTTCTTTCTTTTTTTTTTTTTTTTTAACAAAAATTTCCCTACATTTGCGTTAGTTGTGCAGCCGTTAATAATGTGGCAAAATATAAGTAGAAAAAATAAAATTGAGAAAAAAATTTCTGTTTGCTCCAATTGGCAATAGAATGAGATTTGAAAAAAATTTTTTTTTTTTTTTTGTTAGTAGGTAGGTGAAATGGTTTTAAAATAGAAACAACTAAATTCTTTTGTTTGATTTACTAAGCCCCTGATGACCCCAGAATGATATATATATATATATATATATATATATATAATATAAATAAGTGAACATTGAAGTGAACACTTTGAGGCGACCGGCTGTTTCATCTTGCATGTTTGTGTCTAGCATGAAACAGCCTGTCTCCTAAGTGTTGACTTCAATGTCCACTTTTATATTTACACATGCTCTATCTCCGATATTGAGCACTTTATCCCATAAATATAGCACACCTTAAGACTATATTTCTTCATATATATATATATATATATATATATATATATAGAGAGAGAGAGAGAGATATGATTACAATTCAAAATAATGTTAAAATATACCAATAGACCTTCATTTGATACACTTGTTTCCTGATGACTCTAGAATTAAATATATATTATTTTATATGATTGAATCAGAATTACATTTCGAAATAATGTTAAAAAAAAAAAAAATAAAATAAAATAAAATTTTAGATGTATCATCAATTGTATATAAGTTTTTTTTTCAATATTTGTCTAATTATAGTTGCACATTACACACTAGTTCATGCATGTTATTATATATTGGATCAAAATAATTAAGCATCCTGAGTTTGACGATAAACTACATTCGCGTCCAGGGTAAGATGATAAACTACGTCCAGCAGCAAGGCCCCTGATCAGGAGGTTTTGAGGAGTGTGGAACCACCTCTTAATTGCTGGTGTTCCCAGGTCCACCTCGATCCAGGGTGGTAGCACCTGTTAGGGTCCAGCTATGGGCAAACAGTTAACCCTGAAACTGATGTAAAAAGCAGCATTATGAAAGTCTAAAAATAGGTTTTAATACCAGAAATACTCTGTAAAAAAAAAAAAACTATTACCAGAAATAAATTTTTGAAAAAAAAAAAAAAAAAACTATTACCAGCAATACTTTTTTAAAATATTACCAGCTATACATTTTTGAGGAAAAAAAATATTATCAGAAATAGATTTTTGACAAAACAAAAATATTATCAGAAATAGATTTTTGACAAAACAAAAATATTATCAGAAATAGATTTTTGACAAAACAAAAATATTATCAGAAATAGATTTTTGACAAAACAAAAATATTATCAGAAATAGATTTTTGACAAAACAAAAATATTATCAGAAATAGATTTTTGACAAAACAAAAATATTATCAGAAATAGATTTTTGACAAAACAAAAATATCAGAAATAGATTTTTGACAAAACAAAAATATTATCAGAAATAGATTTTTGACAAAACAAAAATATTATCAGAAATAGATTTTTGACAAAACAAAAATATTACCAGAAAAAAAAAAGCTGTCGGTATTAAATGACCCATTGAGGTTGATATGCCATAAAACTAACCAAACCAAAGTAATTAGAAAATTAATTCAGTGAAGAAATAAAAACAAAAAAAAAAAAAAAAAAAATGCTTATTCTTCACTTTACACCCTTTTTCTCCCGCAACCCACCAGCTATGTCTAATTATTTTTTTATTACCTTTACATTCCTGTCTTTCTACGTAATAAATGGACGTTTTCTTGTCATGATGCATAATTCTTCTGATTTACCTGTCAGGTGGGCAAAGCTCACCTGACATTATTTAGTGATTCGTCATCTGTGCCAGCGGACATGGGACAAATTTTTGAGTGCTTCCTTTCCTCTCCTACTTCTTTAGTCTGTTTTTATCAATTCACTCAACCAACTCTGGCCTTGTGCTAAGAATGTTTTAAAAAAATAAAATATATATTTTTAAGCTTGGATAGAAAACTTTTACTTTAAAAAATCAACAATATGATATAAAATGTTTCAAAGCAGTCAAGTTGACTAAATACAACTGTGAGTTCTATGCTAACAGTTTCTTTTCTCACACTTCTCTCTTGTGGAACTCACTTTTGGCTTCATGCTTTCCAGTTTGATCTTCAAAAATTTAAATGCAATATCAATCACTACTTGTTTTCTTGATTACTCTTCCATTGTTCTTACTTCTTAGTAATGTTTCTGTTTTTAGTTTTTCAACAACCAGTAACCTGTTGTCTTAGTGGCTTTAATGCCTTACTTGTGGTGAACTCAATTTAAAAAAAAAAAAAAAAAAAAAAAGACCTGTATCAATCTTTTTTTTTTTTTTTTTTTTTTTTTTGTTAATTCACCCCAAAATATAAAGAAATTATATTTACTAAAATTCACATTTTCCCTTCCATTGTACTCCAGCAGAGTTGGTGTTTGCAATCACTCCAAATGTGGGCAACTTGGGCACACTATTTCTAAGTTTGGGGTCTGCATCATGCTCACTCTGATAAGCATGACAAAACAGATTTTTTTTTTTCTTTTCCTTTTTTTTTAAATTGTAAACATTCCTCATAAGTACCTTGAATACCATCTGCACTTGGGAAATGTGAATAACTTCCTGATTTTTGGTAATTTTTCATTCTGACGGTTGTTGTGAGGCAAGTTAAACAAACTTTAATTTAAAATTTATAATTTCTGGGGGTGGATTAATATTTGTGATTAGTAACTTATTTCGGATGAATTAACAGAAAAGATCCACCCTCTTCCCCAGCCTCAAGCTAAAACCACCCCATTACTATCTTTATACAGTATATGTGGCATAATCAAGCAAGATTTTGTCTAGGTGTGTGGGAGGGAATTAATCACCTACTTCCATTTTTGAAAATTCTCTCTCTCTCTCTCTCTCTCTCTCTCTCTCTCTCTCTGAATTTTGGGAAGCACCAGAAAGCCATTTTTTTTTCTCTCTCACTCCCTCCTCACCAGCTACAAGCTATGAATAAAATAATAAACCAGACTGGGTTCTCTAGCCTTGAGAGGGCAAACTCTCTTAAAAAGAAAGACAGCTCTGGATTCAAACCCTCTGCTAACATGTTACGAGTCAGTGTTGCCAGTTAAGAACTATTACTGATCATTATGTCAGAATACCTCAAGGAAGAACTAAGGCATACATTGAAATGAGAAAATGATTAATATAAAACATACACTATATATATTTCACCTAATACAAAGCCCAAGAGCCACTCAAGATAGAGGGTTACTATATGGAGTTGTATTAGTGTAAGAAATGACAAGCTTTAGGAGTATAGAGTTGAAGTAGACTTTAGAAGGAACCGGAAACCCAATCCTAAACAGGAAACAAGGGATAAATCTCTACTCCTATTCAAAAAACCTATCTACTCCTACTGAAGGAAGAAAATAAATAACATTTCATAGTTTAGGTGGAGACGTTAGAAGTATAGAGTTGAAGTAGACTTTAGTAAAGAACTGGAAACCCAATCCTAGACAAGAAACCAGGGATAAACCTCTACTCCTGTTCAAAAGACCAAGGAGGAGCAAGCATGAACTGGATGGTAAGTGAACCTATCTACTCATAAAGCAAAGGCTGAGGTCAACCCCAAATGGTGATAGTATGTTTCATGCTTGAACAAAATCTTCAGGCTCTCTGTGTTATTTGGTGCTTTGACTATTAATATTGCTGGTCAGTTGGGCATTATGAAATACAAGTTCAGGTATTTCCATTTTATCATAATAGTTATTTGGTAGGCGGTAACAGCTGGTATTTCAATGCTATTGAGTAAAAATAATTGGGGGTAGGAATGCAATTATTTGTCGCAGATGTAGGGCGTTCTTTATTAACTTTTAACTCGTTATTGATTACTTAAAGTATTTCTGTATTTATTCATTGTTTATTATTAATAAATTTACTAAGTTGTGGTCATGGATGCATTTAGCTTAATTTGTTATTTATTTACTTAATTTGTTTATTTTTTTTGTTTTTCGTTTAAAGTATTGGCTTTGTCCAAAAGTGTATGTGACATTATCTGCATTCTATGGAGTACATATTTGATGTCTTACAAAGTATTCCATTTTAATTTTTGATTTTAAAGTTATGTAGTAAAAATTTGTTTCCATGTCTGCATTTTGAGATGAATTCTGATCATTTATTTAGTTTTGGTCTGGGAAGGTGATTATAGCTAGTTTCTCCTCCAGGCAGAGTTTACAGTTTTTGCATTTATTGTTGTCTGTTGATGCTGTTAAAATATTTTTCACATGATTCATTTTGATTTTAATCACCCATATATGTTTAGAAACAGCAATAATACAATAGACTACTCACAATGCATCACTGACCTGTGTGTGTATGTATATATATATATATATATATATATATATATATACATACACACACACACACACACACACACACAAAGTATGATCGGTCGGGTAAACAAACTGTTATAATTTAAAATATTTTTTTAATCTGTTCTCTATAAATGTGTTAAGAAATATAGTATTTAACTTATATTAAATCCCTAAACTATTTGTTTTAAAATAAAAATATTTAAATTGATAGCAAACATCAAATTAATTTATTTGGTTTTTTTAGACATCTAAATTACTATCAAGCATTAAAATCTATTCTTTACATAAATTGCTAAAACCCAATTACAGCCTCTTTCTCTTTACTTCCCTCTCCCTCTTCTTTCCTTTTTCTTTTCTCCCCTCCCATTTCAATATATCACTTCCGTAAAGTTAACTGTCTAAATAGGTCATGGTCTGGTCACTCCTCCCCCCCCCCAATACAAAGTATGCTTGAGAGAGATATGAAATTAAACCCTCCCTATACCCTACCATGTCTCTTTAACTACCCCTTTTACACTCTTTGTTAAGTTACAAAAACTTACACTACCCATCAATTTTAATTTCATTTTTCGTTTCATTTCCTTTTTGGAAATGCTATCTGATGATCCGGCATCCTTTAAAAGGGCTCTGGTGAAATAAATTATTATAATGGTACCTTAAAGGGGTCTGTTTTCCTTTTAAATTTATTTATATATATATATATATATATATATATATATATATATATATATAGTCAAGCAAAAATATATGGCCTGATATTGAGCACTTTAACCCATATATATAGCATACCTTAAAAAAAACTATATTTTATCATATATTTATATATAGTCATCCACAGGCAGACTCTTTTGCTGTATCACAGCTCATCAGTGTGTCTAGACATGCAATTGCTTCACAATATATATATATATATATATATAGTTATCCACATACAGGCCTGTTTCACTGTACCACAGCTCATCAGTGTGTGTATTATATATATATAATATATAAAATCCTCACCACTGCTTGATGAGATGCGATGATATGCATCGAATCATGAATGCATTTATATAGCGGTTTTATATGTTTCAATGAAAATCCTATAATAAAGAATTATCGCTCTACTATTGTATTGAGCCCTTTTTTAAAATTAATGTTGTAAACATTTGAATTTATATTTAGTTTTGTTTTGAGAAGGTGATTATAGCTATTTTCTCCTCCAATCAAAGTTTACAATTGTTGGTTTTAATGTTTATAAAGGATTTACTCTAGAGAAAGGATGGTTTATCTGCACAGTTTCTTGTTCCAGGGTCCTTCAGTTACCTCCATGCATATTTTTTCTTTGTTATTTGCTGTTTTTGCAGTGGCTTGATATATTGTTTTGCAAGGAATAGCCATTTAAGCATTAGTCGTGCTTGGCTCTGCAGTTACAGCTGGATTTGATTTGTGCGGGTGATTTGTTAGTTATTTTTCTTTTTTCTATTATTCTATTTTCTTTTTCTTATTATTATGCTTCTTTTTTCTTTCTTTTCTTTCTGTTCTTTTTTTCTTTTCTTTGTTCTTTTTTTCTTTTCTTTCTGTTCTTTTTTTCTTTTCTTTGTTCTTTTTTTTCTTTGTTCTTTTTTTTCTTTTCTTTCTGTTCTTTTTTTTCTTTTCTTTCTGTTCTTTTTTTTCTTTTCTTTCTGTTCTTTTTTTTTCTTTTCTTTCTGTTCTTTTTTTTTCTTTTCTTTCTGTTCTTTTTTTTCTTTTCTTTCTGTTCTTTTTTTTCTTTTCTTTCTGTTCTTTTTTTTCTTTTCTTTTCTTTTTTTTTTCTTTTTTCTTTCTTTTCTTTTTCTTTTCTTTTTTTCTTTCTTTTCTTTTTCTTTTCTTTTTTCTTTCTTTTCTTTTTTCTTTCTTTTCTTTTTTCTTTCTTTTCTTTTTTCTTTCTTTTCTTTTTTCTTTCTTTTCTTTTTTCTTTCTTTTCTTTTTTCTTTCTTTTCTTTTTTCTTTCTTTTCTTTTTTCTTTCTTTTCTTTTTTCTTTCTTTTCTTTTTTCTTTCTTTTCTTTTTTCTTTCTTTTCTTTTTTCTTTCTTTTCTTTTTTCTTTCTTTTCTTTTTTCTTTCTTTTCTTTTTTCTTTCTTTTCTTTTTTCTTTCTTTTCTTTTTTCTTTCTTTTCTTTTTTCTTTCTTTTCTTTTTTTCTTTTCTTTCCTTTTTTCTTTCCTTTTTTCTTTCCTTTTTTCTTTCCTTTTTTTCTTTCCTTTTTTTCTTTCCTTTTTTTCTTTCCTTTTTTTCTTTCCTTTTTTTCTTTCCTTTTTTTCTTTCCTTTTTTTCTTTCCTTTTTTTCTTTCCTTTTTTTCTTTCCTTTTTTTCTTTCCTTTTTTTCTTTCCTTTTTTTCTTTCCTTTTTTTCTTTTCTTTTTTTCTTTCCTTTTTTTCTTTCCTTTTTTTCTTTCCTTTTTTTCTTTCCTTTTTTTCTTTCCTTTTTTTCTTTCCTTTTTTTCTTTCCTTTTTTTCTTTCCTTTTTTTCTTTTCGTTATTCTTTTCTTTTTTTCCTTCATTTTCCTTTTTTCTTTTCCTTCTTTTTCATTTTCCTTTTCCTTCTTTTTTCTCCCCATTTTCACCCCATACGAGGCAACATAGCCACTAACATACACAAGAGGTTACAGGGGGTGAATGAATTAGGAACAGAAACTTAATAATAAGCAAAAAGAGAAAATAAAAAAATCAAGATTAAGGTAAATAGTGATTGACATTACATTTAAATTTTTGCAGATTAAAGTTGGTTGAAAGGCATGGAAGTTCACAAGCAAGAAGAGTGAAAAAAGAAACTGTTAGCATAGAACTTGTGATTGCATCTAGTTAGCTCAACTGAACATTGAGATCTTGCTGCCAGTCTAGTATTGCACTTAAATTCATAAAGTCTAGGTACCATATTGAAGAGCTCATCCGAACAATTACCATGAAAGTATTTATAGAAAAGACAAAGGGAGGAAACCTTACAGTGGTGGGCATTTGTCTTGTTCTCAATTGTAGCTGATTTTTACTCTGTTTCTGTTGAATATATTGTGAAGAGTGCTTGATGGGGGACAGTGTTTGTGGATGAGCTTAATATTTTTTGTAAGCTTTGTTTTTATGTTTTTGTTATATGATGGGTTAAACCAAGTGGTCTTTCTTTATATATATATATATATATATATATATATATATATATATATATATATATATATGTGTGTATGCAGCAAATTGTCTTTTAAGTATGTCTGAGTGAATAAAATGCAAACATTACAGGGGCATTTCTTGCTTCATTTAATTGTAATATACAGAAAAATATTTGTGAATATGAAAGGATTATGATCAAAATAAGCAGACATATTATTTGTAATTTATTCAGTTGCCTATATATATATATATATATATATATATAATCTGTAAGTGGAAAGGATAATCCAAGTAGGTCTTTTTAATATAAAATATTAAAAAGATAGATCCATGAAGAGTGCTCAATGTATTCATATACAGAGCAATATGATATACATCAAAGGAAAAAACTTAACACATCTTGAAAAATCTAGTAATAAATTTCTTTCAGCAGTTAGGTTTTTAATACCTGCCTCATCAGACTGAAATTACAAAATGGTTTAAATTTATCCAGACAATGAGTTAAAAAAAAAAAAATTATATATATATATATATATATATATATATTTTAATTTATTGCTTAAATGTTATTTTTAATAGATACCCATATTTGAGTAGATGCTCTCATTAGATGGAAATAAATAAAAACAGAGCATCTACTCAAATATATGGATATCCGTAATTTTTAAGCAATAAATGAAAATATGTTGGATTAATAAATGAAAAATTAATTCCTATATATATATATATATATATATATATATACAGACACAGGTTGTCCATAAACTACATGTGCACTTTAAAAAATTTATAACTTTATTTGTACTTGTGATATAAATAATTTGTAAAAAGGATTAGAAAGAAGTAAATCTATACTTTTTAAGGTTTTATTGAAATTTTATTTAAGTTTCCACACGTCTTCCATCATTAGCAATACAAAGGGTAATACGATTTTGCAGTTCATGGAAAACATTTGCCAACAGATTTACAGTAATGCCTGAAATCACATTAGTTATTTCAGCTTTCAAATCTTCTAATGAACTCAGTTTGGTTGCATACACAATTGTTTTCACATGTCCCCATAAAAAATCTAATGGAGTCAAATCTGGTAAATGTGGAGACCAATAAAATGGTCCACCCCTTCCGATCCATCTGTTAGGAAATTCCTTATTTAGAAACTCTCTAACACACAGAGCAAAGTGGCAAGGAGCTCCATCTTGTTGAAACACTGTATTATAATATATTTTACAGATTATTTCTATCGCAAATACAAATAAAGTTATAAATTTTTTAAAGTGCTCTCAAACTTTATGAATACCCTCTGTGTGTGTGTGTGTGTGTGTGTATATATATATATATACATATATATATATATATATATATATATATTCCCCAATATTGTTCTTGAGATATATATATATATATATATATATATATATATATATATATATATATATATATATATATATATATCAAGAACAATATTGGAAAAAAAAATGTATGGCAAAGTAGAAAAAGTTTTCTTGTGACACGTTTCATCTTTTAGGGCTTCTTCAAACTAAATTTCTTATTTGTTAAAAAAAAAAAAAAAATTAGAACTTATAATTCCCAGCATCCCTTGCGCATGTGTAGTTGCACCCACATAACAAATTTAAGACAATGATGCCGTAAAAGCCAAAACACATCACAAAAAAACAGTGAATTTGATAAAAAATGAAATAAAGGATGGAAGGGCATTCTCTTTAGGATTTAACCATTGTTGCTTTGCTTAAATCATTTTCTATAAATGAGGTGATGGAAAATTCTAATCCTAGAAACAGTTGTCTAAAGATTCTGGAAAGAGATAATGGAAAATTTAGTGTTCCTATATTTAACATAGTCTGGCACAAGATCAAAGAATGAGAAGTCATTCCCACATTCTGAGAATTGGCCTGCCTCAAAAAAATTTTCAAAAATTTTAGCTTTTACTAGGACTATTATTGATAGTAAGACAAATAAGTAAATCATACAGTCCCAACTTGGTACTACAGGTACACTACCAATTTCTCTGGCAGTTGGTGATATGACACTTCTTAATCAAAACCATTTTATGAGCATGCTGCACATCTGCAGGCTAACTGGAAGACTGCAATATCTTTCCCATTCTCAACAACTTGAACAGCCATCTTTGAGCTCTGTAAGAATAATTGATAAATAAATAAAATTTTGTGGGGACAAGTAACAACAGGATGTTGGAGACTTCTGGTAACAGGCTTATATAAACAATCACAGTTGTGTAAGAATAAAAGGTAAATAAACATTTTGAGAAAAAGTGAAGAATAAAAGGTAAATAAATTAAACATTTTGGGAACAAGTGATAACTAACTGGATGTTGAAGACTTCAGGTTGCAGGCTTAAAGTCACAATTTGGATTTAAGTAGTGCTGGGCTGCCCTTTACCAGGCTTTCTATCATTGGGCTGAACTGCTGTGTAAGAATCCTGTGCATATAGTCTAATTACCACCAACTTGTTATCCTAACCTATGTCCAAGGTATACTTCCCTATGAAGACAGAATATCACTCATTTTTAATGTAGCATGTGTTAGAAGTGGTAAATTGGGGGTAAGTTTATTGAAAGAAAATTTTATTTTTAATCAATTCACCCCAAACAAGGTGATTATGCCACTGAAATGCAAGAGTCTACTGGGAGTGAAAGAGAATGAAAAACACTTTTTAAACAGGAAGCAAGATAAACCTTCTTTTCAAAAAACCAGAGAGGAGTGTGAACCAGATGATAGGCAAACCTATCTACTCCAGTTGAGGAAAAAAATATACAGATATCATAAATAAAATTTCAGAGTTTAAGTGTAGACATTAAAAGCATAGTTGAAGTAGACTTTAAATTAGTGGTTCCCAACTTTTTTTCACCCATGGACCACTTTTACTCTGAATTTTTTTTTTATTGACCCCCGTAACCATTTGATGTTAAAATAAAAGCTTATTTTAATATTTATTGATATATAAGTTTAGGAATTGTAATCTAGAAATAGTAAATGTATATGCTTTATTTCGAAGTAAAACTAATTTATTGAAAATAAACTTGTATTTAACAATTAAATTCTATGGAACATTTGGGTATACTAGTAAAATAACTCATAATAAACCATTTTAAGATATGCAAGTAATTAATAAATTTAAAAACTGCAGATTTATTCAATGAAATTCCAAAGGTTGATACTGTGTAAGTTAATACTATTAATCCTTCTTTTATATATAATCTTTTATAGAATTTATATTGTAAATTAGTTTTGTTATTAATATTTTATTTTATTAATATTTTAATTTTGTATTTTATTTTTATATTAAATTAATTTATATAAATTATACTCTTTTTATAATTTTCCTTTATCTATTTCTCTCTGTCTCTCTCTCTCTCTCTATATATATATATATATATATATATAATGTGAAGAAATATACTCTTAAGGTGTGCTATATTTGTGATAAAGTGCTCATATCAGAGATACAGCGTGTGTAAATATAAAAGTGAACATTGACGTCAACACTTAGAGGCCACAGGCTGTTTCATGCTAGACGCAATCATCAGGCCATATATATATATATATATATATATATATATATATACCTTTCATTATATATCCTCAGTTTTTATTCAATTTTTACAATCGCTACATCCAGTAGAGTAAAAGGGATGTCAACATGTATCACTTGATCTTGTTTTTCTATTTTTAGTAATTTAATATGGCATAGATTACTGTAGAAATTCCAATTCTCAGTTGTAACTTCCGTTCCAAAGTGAAATTGCTCGACAGATCACTAAAATATTACCGGGGATACCCAATTTGCTTTTTTGTGTGTGTGGACTCCCAGTAATGGTCCATATGGACCCTGGTTGAGAACCTCTGCTTAAATAATTATAAAAACATTTAATTAGATGTATCTATTTAAGTCTCTATCAGTCTAATGCATTAACAATATGAGACGAGTATATTTAGAGGGTCAGAAGTGGATTATTGACTAATTACTTAAGCTTTATTAGTTGTTGTTATTAGTTTAGAAAATCGGATCATCATGCTGAGTTCAAATCCTGGCCAGGGTTATTTTGTTCCCTTTCATACAAATACCCATAGGAAAGATTTGAATTCATTTCTTTCTATCACCAGTTAAGCAACATTGAGCCTAGTCAGTATCTAGATAGGTGACCTCTTGAGAATATCAGGTGCAGTAAGATTGGATGTGTGGGTGGTGTAATGGATAACAGCTCAAAATTGGAAGTCGGAGAGACAAGTTCCAATTTTTGTTTGGTTGATTATATTCCCTTACAAACAAATACCCTTAGGAAAGATATGACTCCACCTTTTATCTTCCCTGCTATGGGTTAATTAGTAAGAAATGTATCACTAAACCATTATCTCTCCACCAAAAAAAAATTCTTACAATGTAAAACTATTCTCTGGCCTTAAATAACCTGCAAAGGGTAATTAAGCCATAGAAAACAAATCAATCATTCCCTTCTTCCCTTCCCTAGCTATAGCTTAAATAGCAGAGCAGACTGTCTTTTCTAGCCTTGGTTGGTGGCCAGTATAGAAGTATAACATTGAAGTCAAAACCAGTTGGGCATGGAACTGGCATCTTCACTCTGTAAAAAAAAAAAAATCCTACTTCCTTTAAAATCCACAGCAACACTCACCCATCTCTCATTATATAATATATCACACACACACTCTTTTTTTTTTTTTCATCATGTTTCTGTTCGGCATAAACACAACACCAAAAACAAAACTCTTGAAAATGGCTAAAGGTGTCCAAATTTTTGTACTCTCCTACACCCACCAAATGTAAAAATGAAAGAATGCTGGAAAAATTTTTTTTTAAAAATTAAATTTTCCTAGTTTACTGTATTTAACAAGAGATGTTTGAAAGAAAGGTTGCTGCCCAAATATGCATTAAATAATTATATATATATATATATATGTGTGTGTGTGTGTGTGCAAATATATAGAAAAAATAGGAAAGAACTTTGGTTAATAATCCAAAGTTCTTTAGTATTTTTGTTTTTATTTTTAAAAAAAAAACAGTGCCCAATACACAAGTAAAGCCTGAATTATAAATTTTTTTTTTTTTTTTGAAAAACCTCATGAAATCATATTTAAAAAAAAAAGAAAATAATTATAATATATGTGTGTTTTGATTGCCCTATCTTCATAGATGACTGCCGTCTTGCCCATCAACACCTACATTCAATCTAGATCCTGAATGACTTTGAAGGTGGCTCTTCAAACCAGCAGCTGATTTGCAAGGCCTCTAGCATAGATGACAGTCTTCACAGAGTTAAGCGGATGTTGCTGTAGTAGATCATCCTTGTGCACCACCATATACCTCTTCAACCCAAGATTACACATGCATTAACACCAGGTCATGGATATATATATATACACACACACACACATATATATATATATATATATATATATATATACACACACACACACACACACACACACACACACACACGGTGTATCAAAAGTTTACAGTACATGACACTGTGTTGTCATGTAGACTAGGTTACATTTGTCATTCATGTACATTTGTGGCTAGTCTGTCTTCGATGTTTAACATATGTAGTAGTGAGATAACTAAAAAGTGTTCCATTTATGAACAGCAAGATATTCATGTATGATTTTTACATATGGCCATGAGAATAATAATATACCCAAGACTGCATGGCTGTATCAGATTGCATTTCCAGATTGAAGACAGCATTGTCATCCAACTTTTGATGCTATTTATCATCGTATTGCTGAGACAGGATCTGTGGCACCACAAACTATGGATTGAGGAAGACCGAAATCTGCTTTTACGGCTGACCAGAAAGAACACATTCTACAGACTGACAATCCAGTTATCAGCACGCGTCAGTTGTCCCTAGCATGTCTTACAACTAATAGTACCACACGGAGGGTACTTAAAGAGCATATCCATATCATTGCAACGTGGGCAGGGTCTTTTACCCTTTGATCACTCACCACAGGAGAATTTTTGCCGATGGTTTATTGCAAAAATTGCCAATCTACTGTTTGTCTATTCAGCATTATTTATGGAAGATATTTGGAAGAGGTGGTATAACAAATTTATACAACCAACATTTGTGGGCAAGCTGGAATCCCCATGCTAGACGCCAGCATCAACTTATGATTAATGTGTGGGCTGGAATTGTAGGTGACTGTCTGGTAGGTTCATATGTTCTCCCAGCATCTCTTACAGGAGCTGTCTACAGGGATTTTATTTCGAACATACTTCCAGACTTGTTAGAGGATATACCCCTTCTAATATGAAGATTCATGTGGTTCATACATGATGGAGCTTCAGCACATTTTAGTCGCATTGTTCATGATGCATTAGCTGACATCTACGATGAAATATGGATAGATAGAGGAGGACTTGTTCCCCTGATCTTAATCCTTTTGATTTTTATCAATGGGGCCACCTACAGCAATTGGTTCATGAGGCAGACATTAATAATGCAGAGATACTTCATCAACATGTCATGGGGTCTGCAAAACTATTCGACACTGTGTAGGAGTATTTGAAAGGGTCGACCAGTCAATGATCCAATGGGTGCAAGTGTGTGTAGAAACAAGCAGAAGACATTTTGAACATTTGTTATGAGTTACTGCGTTTGTGGTACAACTATGACCTTTTGGGCATGTGTTTATATAGACATTTTACCTCCAAAATTTGTAAAAGTATTTTTGATACACCCTGTATGTATCTATGTGTGTGTGTGTGTGTATGTGTATATATATATATATATATATATATATATAGTGATTTTCTAAGCCCGGCTTAGATGTGGCACAAGGCTGAAAGTATGGGGCACCCAGCGAGGATCAAGCTCACTACTCAGTCGTAATTGATCTAGCAAGACAAGCTTTCCAAACATTACACCACGTCGAAGTGCCTATATATATATATATATACACACACACACGCGCGCGCGGAGTGTCCATAAAGTTCGTGTGCACTTTAAACTAAATTTTTTAAAATATATATCAGGTCAGTCTGGCAAAATAGATAATCCTATACAGATCTGGAACTTGTCGTCCTGTATGAAATAGACAAATACCCATGGGAAAGATATAAATTCACCTTTTCTTTTTCCACCCCACCCTCAACTGTAGGTTAATTAGAATTTGTATCAGTAAAAGTCATTATCTCCCAAAATTCGTACAATTTAAAAATATTTTCTTGAACCTGTAAAAAGATTGATAAACTGTAAAAAAAAAAAAAAAAAAATTAATCAATCACTGGACTCAATAATTGTAGTGACATTACCAGACTATTACACACCTGTAATTAGTAGCATTTAGGTATTTTTTTTTATTTTATTCTAGCTAATAACTTTGGGAAGGTCGTGATTCATAATTCAGTTGCTATGCTGGGTGGGAGAGGAGATAACTGACAGAAATAATGTAAGTTTTGACACTTTTCTAAAAACAAACATTTCCAATAAGCAATGTCTTTAAAAAAAAAAAAAACAACTGATTACATTGATCTTGTTTTTGTCTGTTAAAAGTTTTTCAATAACAACTGGATATATTTGAATTGGTTTTGTTCCTTATTTTGAGGTTTCAAAGGGAAATGATTTATTGATCCGAGCGAACATGATTCTTTTATTTGTTTTTGCTTTTAATGACCTCCTTTTATTATCAAGTCACAGAAACTGGAAGCAAATTCCTGAAATGCCAAAAATAACTGACTTTTTTCTTTCTTTCTCTCTCCTTTTATTTTTATAACAATTTTAAGCTTTTGCTAAAGATTATTAATTTCTACATTTTTATCACACTTTTGCCCACCTCTCTCTCTCTCTTTTGCTCGCCTCTCTCTGTATCTATTTTTCCTTGCTTCCCTCTCTCTCTCTTTTGCTCGCATCTCTCTCTCTTTTGCTCGCATCTCTCTCTCTCTTTTGCTCGCATCTCTCTCTCTCTTTTGCTCGCTTCTCTCTCTCTCTTTTGCTCGCTTCTCTCTCTCTCTTTTGCTCGCTTCTCTCTCTCTCTCTTTTGCTCGCTTCTCTCTCTCTCTCTTTTGCTCGCTTCTCTCTCTCTCTCTTTTGCTCGCTTCTCTCTCTCTCTCTTTTGCTCGCTTCTCTCTCTCTCTCTTTTGCTCGCTTCTCTCTCTCTCTCTCTTTTGCTCGCTTCTCTCTCTCTCTCTCTTTTGCTCGCTTCTCTCTCTCTCTCTCTTTTGCTCGCTTCTCTCTCTCTCTCTCTTTTGCTCGCTTCTCTCTCTCTCTCTCTTTTGCTCGCTTCTCTCTCTCTCTCTCTTTTGCTCGCTTCTCTCTCTCTCTCTCTTTTGCTCGCTTCTCTCTCTCTCTCTCTTTTGCTCGCTTCTCTCTCTCTCTCTCTCTTTTGCTCGCTTCTCTCTCTCTCTCTCTCTTTTGCTCGCTTCTCTCTCTCTCTCTCTCTTTTGCTCGCTTCTCTCTCTCTCTCTCTCTTTTGCTCGCTTCTCTCTCTCTCTCTCTCTTTTGCTCGCTTCTCTCTCTCTCTCTCTCTTTTGCTCGCTTCTCTCTCTCTCTCTCTCTTTTGCTCGCTTCTCTCTCTCTCTCTCTCTTTTGCTCGCTTCTCTCTCTCTCTCTCTTTTGCTCGCTTCTCTCTCTCTCTCTCTCTCTTTTGCTCGCTTCTCTCTCTCTCTCTCTTTTGCTCGCTTCTCTCTCTCTCTCTCTCTCTTTTGCTCGCTTCTCTCTCTCTCTCTCTCTCTTTTGCTCGCTTCTCTCTCTCTCTCTCTCTCTTTTGCTCGCTTCTCTCTCTCTCTCTCTCTCTTTTGCTCGCTTCTCTCTCTCTCTCTCTCTCTCTCTTTTGCTCGCTTCTCTCTCTCTCTCTCTCTCTCTTTTGCTCGCTTCTCTCTCTCTCTCTCTCTTTTGCTCGCTTCTCTCTCTCTCTCTCTCTCTTTTGCTCGCTTCTCTCTCTCTCTCTCTCTTTTGCTCGCTTCTCTCTCTCTCTCTCTTTTGCTCGCTTCTCTCTCTCTCTCTCTTTTGCTCGCTTCTCTCTCTCTCTCTCTCTCTTTTGCTCGCTTCTCTCTCTCTCTCTCTCTTTTGCTCGCTTCTCTCTCTCTCTCTCTCTCTTTTGCTCGCTTCTCTCTCTCTCTCTCTCTCTTTTGCTCGCTTCTCTCTCTCTCTCTCTCTCTTTTGCTCGCTTCTCTCTCTCTCTCTCTCTCTTTTGCTCGCTTCTCTCTCTCTCTCTCTCTTTTGCTCGCTTCTCTCTCTCTCTCTCTCTTTTGCTCGCTTCTCTCTCTCTCTCTCTCTCTTTTGCTCGCTTCTCTCTCTCTCTCTCTCTCTTTTGCTCGCTTCTCTCTCTCTCTCTCTCTCTTTTGCTCGCTTCTCTCTCTCTCTCTCTCTCTTTTGCTCGCTTCTCTCTCTCTCTCTCTCTCTTTTGCTCGCTTCTCTCTCTCTCTCTCTCTCTTTTGCTCGCTTCTCTCTCTCTCTCTCTCTCTTTTGCTCGCTTCTCTCTCTCTCTCTCTCTCTTTTGCTCGCTTCTCTCTCTCTCTCTCTCTCTTTTGCTCGCTTCTCTCTCTCTCTCTCTCTCTTTTGCTCGCTTCTCTCTCTCTCTCTCTCTCTTTTGCTCGCTTCTCTCTCTCTCTCTCTCTCTTTTGCTCGCTTCTCTCTCTCTCTCTCTCTCTTTTGCTCGCTTCTCTCTCTCTCTCTCTCTCTTTTGCTCGCTTCTCTCTCTCTCTCTCTCTCTTTTGCTCGCTTCTCTCTCTCTCTCTCTCTCTTTTGCTCGCTTCTCTCTCTCTCTCTCTCTCTTTTGCTCGCTTCTCTCTCTCTCTCTCTCTCTTTTGCTCGCTTCTCTCTCTCTTTTGCTCGCTTCTCTCTCTCTCTCTTGCTCGCCTGTCTCTCTCTCTCTCTCTCTGTCTTGCTCGCCTGTCTCTCTCTCTCTCTCTCTGTCTTGCTCGCCTGTCTCTCTCCACTCTCTCCACTCTCTTTCTCACTTGCCCCCTTTCTCTCTCCTCTCTCTCGCCATTCTCTCTCGCTCGATCAAGATCATATAATATCAGATAATTTCTTCAGGTATGACATAATATTGTCTCAGTATATTTCTATTGCTAGTTTTTTTTTTTAGCTTTGCTTATAATTAAAAATTTCTGCCACATGTTATTTTGTTTGACTGATAAAACCTTTCAAGATTTTTGATCAAATTTTTACTCCTAATAAGCGTCATATATAAAGTGAATGTTGCACTCAATATCTCCTCCATATAAATACATCCCCAATAATAGTTGTCGAAATCAGTTAATATCAAATTTCCTAGACTTCCATAATAAAATCTGATATTATATATTTTAAAACGACATTTGTTCTAGATTCAAATCTTTAATTAACCTTTTTTTTTCTTTTTTTTTTTTTTCCTTTTTCTAGCACCGAGACTCCGTAAACCTGATTTGCAAGAGGTAATCGACTTTTTGGGCAGCCCAAATGATGCTATTAAGGCTGATTCAGCTGGTTACCTGCAACATCTTTGCTTCATGGATGATGACATCAAAGCCAAGACCAGGTAATTACCTGACGTCAACATCATTTACTCTTTTACACACACACACACACACACACACACACACACACACTCTTACCCCAAGGAAGCCAATAATGCCACAAGAATGAAAGTAGGTTATAATGTGTGAAAGTGAATGAGAAAGATTGAGGTAAGTACAAAAAATGAATTGGATTCAAGAAGACAGAAGATGGCAATTGACATGGCACTTAAATTTTTGAAGATTGTAGTTGTCAGGGAAGCAAATAAACAGAAGGAAGTTCCACAGGTGGGAGGTGTGAGAAAGAAACCATCAAAGTAAAAGTGGCGGTTGCATCTAGCTAGTTCAACAGTAAGACTTAGTTGCCAAACTAGTAGTACACTTAAATCCATAGTCAGGGCACCAGGGTAAAAGCTGATCAGAGCAGTTGCCATTAAAATATTTATGGAAAAGACCGAAGCCATGACACGTCGATAAGAAAGTGACTGAAGTCGACATGCCAGGTTAGGATCGATTATATTACAGATCCTTTGGATTTTGTCGAGAATCTTGAGATGTATTGTTAATTGGAGAGCCAATTACCATTGGAATTATGGTCACATATGCACAAATCTCCTTGGGAAAGGTATGAATCCACCTCTTCTCTCCCCAGCTATGGGTTAATTAGTAAGACTTTTATCACTAAACCATTATTCAGTCAGTTATATGCCATGTGTGATACATGCTTAGGCGATCATGTATCTTTTGATACATGACTGACAAGGCAGATTTTTCCCCACAGTAGGTTGCCATTTCTTTCTGCAATAGACCAGTTGCCATCCAAGGCTATAGAACCCGGTCTGTCCTGCGATTTACCCATAGTTGGGGAGAGAAGAGGATTGATACCTTTCCCAAGCATGTAAGTGAATGTAACGGATTCGACTGGAATTCAAACCCTGCTCTCTGATTCCTCAAACTGAGCCGCTATCCACTACTCCACCATCTTGGCTTTAAATAACCTGTAAAGGGTTAATATGCCATAGAAAATGAATGAATCAATCAATGAAATACTGATTAACTACACAGGCATGTCTTTTAGATTTATTTACATTTTCTGTAATAGAACTGTATCGAAAATACAGTGCCCACAAAATGAGGGATCAGTTTTTATATTGATTGTAATATAGAATTGATCCCCATCTCTATATCCACATTATAATTTCTTGTTTGTTTATAAAATTCTGATTAGTTATGAGTCGATCTCTCTTCCCAGCTATAGGTTAATTAGTAATACTTTTATCACTACACCATTATTATCTCAAAAAAAAGAATTTCTCACAATCTAAAAATATTTTCTGGCTTTAAATGACCTACAAAGGATTGATAAGTCATAGAAAACAAATCAACGAACTCTCCCTTCTGAATTGATAAAACCTAAATACATTTCAATTCTGATAAATCTTGTGGTCCAAGGAAAGTCTTTGGAATGCTAACCTACAAAAATTATTTCCAGAAACAATTTTCTCTATATCTTTTTTTATCTTTTTTTCAAGTGACCCAATCTATTTGATTAGTTCATATTTTAAGTTTTGTTATGTCATCTTTGATATTTTTAGCCCCAATCTTAAATCTAACTTATTGATCACAACAACTGACCACTTGCCAATAAGCTCTCAGCGGATATTGAGAATTTCATTATTTCTGAACTGCCAGTGTAACAAAGAAATAGTGTTGAAAAGGAGTAAATGGCCAGTACAAAGTTGCTCAGCAGTGGTTTTAGGTATTTATAGGTGCCTTGGAATTAATCACTAGCAAATAGCAAAGGACAACTGTGCAGTGGAGAAACAAAAAAAAAAAAAAAACTACAATCTTTTTATTATAGATGTTTTTTTTTTAATACCAGTTCTGTTGGTGATAGTTTTTTTTTATATTTGTTTGTTTTTTATTCATTTTTTTTTTTCATTATTTTTATTTTTATTTTTAAGCATACCAAACAGAAGTAAATTTTGTTCTTCAAATTGCTTTCATGTGGCAATAAGATATTTTGACTGGTTTCAATTTTTGTCTCCTAAATTCTTTTTTTTTTCTTTCCTGGTAATTTGATCAGAAAGAAGATGCTGTCTTCTCCCTTAATTTTGCAAAACATTTCCTTTTATTGATTTTTTTTTTTTTTTTTAAGAAGCTGCATGGAAACATTCAACTCGAACCTATTTTGTTAAGTCTCTAAAATTCTGTTGTAAAGTAGTTTATAGCTGTCATCCCCCACCCAACAAACAAGAATAGGTCAATGTACCATATTTGCTACACTTAATATGATTACTGCATAGAAATAATCCATTAAAACAGGAAAACTCATTTGGATGCTGGATTTGACAGATTTTGTAAAGGAGAAGCTCTCAAAGTGGACAATATCTTTTTGCATTTTGGACATTTTCAGGTCCCTATAAAAATACATAAGACATGCCTAAGCTATTTATATTTTTGTAATCTACAGTAAATTGTAACTATTGTCACAAAGTTTCAAATCTGTACCTGCAATATCATTGGAGCTATGAATGTCAGAAATTCATAGAAAGTCTTATTTAGGAAAGTGCAAAAAATGCAGTGTAATTTCAAGATGCTCAGATTTTAAAATACAGAACAGATCTAATATTTGATTAAGGAACACCTGTGCATTTTCCTCTAGATTCTTCTGAGATGGTTAACTATGACCATTGATTCATTTGAGATGAAATTACCCACATAAATATATATATATATATATGGTTGTCCAAAAATTTATTTTGGTTATTAAGTAAATTTTTCACATTTCTCACTTGTAGAACTCTCTTTTGGCCTCTTGCTTTCCAATCAACTTTGATCTTGAAAAACATAAATGCAGTCAATTTCTTTTTCATAGATTCTTTCATACGCTAACTCCTTACAGCTTTATTGCTTAGATTGGTGTGAAATATATATATATATATATATTTTTGGTTGGATAGATGTGAGTTTGTGACCCTGGGTTTCACGCTTTTGCGATCGTCTGACGATCGCAAAAGTGTGAAACCCAGGGTCACAAACTCACATCTATCCAACCAAATATGTTAGCTCTATCTCTGATATTGAGCGCTTTCTAATAAGTACTGCGCATATAATATATAAATAATTATAATATAATTTGTGTATATATATTCGTCCCACACTCTCATACTTACACTCTAAATTCTATTTTTATTTCTGGAGTTGTTCTTTTCCGTTTTCTTTTTGAATTTGTAGGTCTGATGAATTGGATCATATTTATGATTCCAATGGAATAAATTATGACCATGGAATATTCGTGTTTAAGCCTTTTTATTATATCCTTACTCTGTCCTGGACATTGAGTTCTACCTGGATTCTATCCTCTCGGAATTTTTTATTCAAAATATATACATGTGTGTATATGCACCTGTGTATTTTGCATATATATGTGTATATTTACCACTAATATTATATATATATATATATATATATATATAGTGTCTATTTCCACATTATTATATGAAAATGTTTACCATATACGAGTACTGGTTGGATTAAATCCTTTCTTTCAATGCCACAGCGCTTATTTGGTATGATACACTTTGTATTTTTCAAATAATTTTCTTGGTACCTACATACATAGCTATTTTTTTGTTGAGGCGGAACCATTATTAATCTTGCACAAAGCAAGATTAGATCCTGCCTGACCGAAGATTTGTCACAAGGATTTGAGACAAAGTTTTTATCAGGCAGATGCTCTTCCTGACACCCAACTTGGACACATGGTAGACCAAGTAAACTGATTGTTTTTGTCAAGACTCCATCTCTAGGAAGATAGAGCAGCAAGAAGCTTGCCACATCCCACCTGTGAAAGAGACGTTGTAGGGTAGAAAATAATTTGTCACCCACATGGACTGGGAGATGATTTTGAACTCTATCAAGGCTAGAAAGTGCGATCTGTGCAGCTCCTGCCCAAATATGACAAAATGCATAAGTATTCTCTGCAAATTTTTTTGGAAAATGGATGCTTATTTAGAAGTTGAAAAATTCTTACTGGCCTGAATACTCCAGGCAATAGCTGTATTTGATACAAAAGACTTTAATTTTTTTAAATTAATGACATAAGCAATCAAGACTCTCTCCAGATTCTTTTTATTACTCATAAATTGTAGTACATGTTTGGGAAAAGTTGTGGAGTGGTTTCCCATTGCCTTCTCCAAAGTTTGGAATTAAGAGTTTTCCTTCTGTTAGCTGATTGTTACCTAAGGTGAGAGAGCCCAGTCTATCCTGCTATTTAACCCATAGGAGGAAGAGGTGGATTCCTGCCTTTCCTGAGGGCATTTGTGTAAAAGTGAATGCAATACAGATAGTAGTTATGCTGCGTACACATCCAGAATACATGCAAAAATAAGAAGGCATGAAACTAAAAATTGTGTGACTTGATAAAAAAGAAAATAAAAGATTGAAGATTGGCAAATATGCTTGAAATGTTTAAGGATTAAACACAATTGTTCTTCTTCCTCCATTTAACTATTCATTATATTCTGTTTAGCATCCAAAGAATGTTGTATCCAGTTGGTGGGTGGTGGTGGGTTGCTTTTGAAATTCACTTTATCTGGTTGAAATTTGTGCTTGTCTCTTTGTTTGCCTCAAATTACAGGGCACGCAACCAACCAATACGCAGATCTTGAAGTGTGTAATTGGAGAGGTGCCCAATTATTTTGGTTTCTTTTTGCAAGTACGTTCTTTGAAAGGAAAACATCTTTATCTTTTTAATCATGGAATGAATGATACATGTTATTTGTGTCTACACAGTATATACAAATCATGTAATACTCTAAAAATTTGTGCTATATATATATATATATATATATATATAAAAATTATATTATATCTTATATATAAAGTACAGTGTATGTATATGTGGGTATCCAAGCAACTCCTCCATTCCCACTGGTCTGATTTCAATGATTCATAGCGCATTCAAAAGCCCTAGAAAAGTTAAAAACAGGGAATGATTTTTGTTGAGCTCAGATTCTGGGTTGCCAGATTATGTAAGGTCAAAAAATATATTATACTAGCCATTATCATTACTTTCATGGTTCAAGGGGAGTAACTTATTTTCCTTTTGTATCCAAAATTGCAATGCACATTTTATTATAAACTGTGGAGGACTCTTGGTTTGGCCTTCATCACAATATCCAGGGAGGAGTAGATGTGATAGGTAGGCATCAATAAACTACAGAAGAACTCTAAAATGATTGCTGTATTGAATTAATGTTTAAGCTTACCTTTTAAAAGTTCAACAATAATTCTTCTGCTTCCACTTAATTTAAAGATGATTTGATGTACATAGATCCTTATTTTCTATACAATGATTTTTATTTCATAGGTGACAGAACAGGGGACATTTTATAAGATAAAATTAATATAGTGTAAAGATGGAAAAATAGAAATTAGAATTTGTTATACATTCAACATTTGAAGAGTTAGAAAAACATAATAGCTAATTAAGTAAAACCGATATTATGGGATATAGTACATTTCTCCATATTTATTTTGGGATGTATTTTTTCAACTCTCATTGGACGGATCTCGGTGAGTTTGTGATTGGGTACTTAATAAGAAGGATGCCATGGCTAATGAGAAAAGTTGAGAAATGGCAACCAATGTACACCAGCTGGGGTGTGTACAATTGAGTAACCCACACTCACTATTGCATTTGCTTCGCTCATGCAATTTGTCAAACAGTGAGACAAGTGGGTGAGCACCCTGTGCTCACTAATGCATGAGTGCCGTGACTGCACTCATGAGCTTGCAAGTGTCTGGCTAGTAAATTATATTTAGTAACCTGACTTTTTGTTCAGCTCCACTCATCAGGAGGTTTCAGTATTTGACTGTGGATTTTTGTATTTTCAGTATTTTTATACTAAGTTAAAAAGTGATTTATTCACACACACACACACACGCGTGTGTGCATGTTATTAAAAATAACAAACATTTTGTGTCAATTAATTTTATTGTTCTACTTTTCCAAATTACAAATAATATTATTGAGTGTTATCATGTAACTGAAGATTATAGGTTTGGTTTATTTTGTTTTACGGCATATCAACCTCAATGGGTAATTTAATGCCGACAAAATTTTTATTGCTTGTAATATGTTTTTCTTCAAAAATCTATTTCTGGGAATATTTTTCCTTGAAGAAATCTAGAGCTGGTCATATTTTTTTTTTTTTTTTCAAATAATGTATAACTATTTGTATTGCTGGTATTTTTTTTTTTTTTTCCTTCAAAAATTATTGCTGGTAATAATTTTTTTATTACAAAGTATTTTTGGTATTAAAACCTATTTTTAGACAAGTTTGGGTGTTAACTATTTCCCGATACCTGGGACCCTAACAGATGTTACCCCACCCCACATCAGGGTGACCTGGGAACACCAGCAATTAAGAAGTGGTTCCATGCTCGTCAAAACCTCCTGATCAGAGACCTTGCTGTTGGATGTAGTTTATCGTCATACCCAGGACGAGAAGAATTTAAGAACACCAGAAAAATTCAATAAAGAACTTAACTACAGTTCCCCATCTGTTGTTTTTAATGAAACTTGTACAAAAAATAAAAAAATATTAATGCATATGCCATACAAAGTTGTCCAAATAGGATGCTAAATTTTTTTTTAATTGTTTCACACCATGCAAGACAATAAAGCTACTAAGATGCAAGCAGTTACTGGGAGTGAAAGAGAATGAGATGACTTTAGTGAGAATAAAGGACAATAAAAGAACAGGAAAAAAAACAGATGGTGATTAACGTCGCATTTAAAGTTTTGAAGATTGTAGGTTGCAATGAAGCAAGAAAACAAGAGTTCCACATGCGAGAAAAGAACTTATTAGAATAGAACTTACAGCTACATCTCACGATTTCAACAATAAAACAATGAGACCTAATAGCCAATCTAGTACTGCACTTAAATTCATGTGGTTGAGGTACCAAGGAGGAGACCACATTAGAACAATTGCCATGAAAATATTTCTAGAAAAGACAAAGGGAAGCCATGTCATGGTATTGGGAAAGTGATGGAAGTTGAGATGCCAGGTGAAGACCAATAACATTACAAACCCTTCTTTGGATTTTATCATGAATCTTGAGATATATAAAAGGAGCACCAGGTCATATTCAATGCGTGGACAAATGGTAGATTTATAAATCTCTAAGATGAATAACAGAAATGAATTTTCCGATGGACATGAAGTAATAAAGGTGTATATCCAGTTCTTCTTCATTTAACTGATTGCCATCCTCTGATGTTTGTTCGTGTGCTTCTAAGAAAAACAATCGCCTCCTTACGCCACAAAAAATGTTTTTAAAAATGAGTTAAAAAAATTTTTTTTAAATTTCAGAAAAATAATTAAAACAAAATAAATAAACAGGTATCAATTAAAATAAACATTTTCAAAGTCTCAAAAACACAATTCAAAGGCATGAATCAGTTTTACACTTTAGTGATATTATAACTTGCATAACTAGTTTCATTTTCACATAACTTGTTATGTTTTGCATAACATGTTTTTTTTTTTGGGGGGGTTGTTTTTTGGTTCTTTTTGGGGTGGTGATAACCTGTTTTTGATTTTGGTTTGCTAACTTGTGTTTTTTTGTTTTGTGTAACTTGTGTTTCATATAACTTGTTTTTTGTTTGTTTTTTTTTTCGCATAACTTGTTTTTTTTTTGTTTTTTTTTTCGCATAACTTGTTTTTTTTTTTGTTTTTTTTTTCGCATAACTTGTTTTTTTTTTTGTTTTTTTTTTCGCATAACTTGTTTTTTTTTTTGTTTTTTTTTTCGCATAACTTGTTTTTTTTTTTGTTTTTTTTTTCGCATAACTTGTTTTTTTTTTTCGCATAACTTGTTTTTTTTTTTGTTTTTTTTTTCGCATAACTTGTTTTTTTTTTCGCATAACTTGTTTTTTTTTTTCGCATAACTTGTTTTTTTTTTTTCGCATAACTTGTTTTTTTTTCGCATAACTTGTATTTTTTTTCGCATAACTTGTTTTTTTTTTCGCATAACTTGTTTTTTTTTTTGTTTTTTTTTTCGCATAACTTGTTTTTTTTTCGCATAACTTGTATTTTTTTTTTGTTTTTTTTTTCGCATAACTTGTTTTTTTTTTCGCATAACTTGTTTTTTTTTTCGCATAACTTGTTTTTTTTTCGCATAACTTGTATTTTTTTTCGCATAACTTGTTTTTTTTTTCGCATAACTTGTTTTTTTTTTTGTTTTTTTTTTCGCATAACTTGTTTTTTTTTTCGCATAACTTGTTTTTTTTTTCGCATAACTTGTTTTTTTTTTTGTTTTTTTTTTCGCATAACTTGTTTTTTTTTTCGCATAACTTGTTTTTTTTTCGCATAACTTGTATTTTTTTTTTGTTTTTTTTTTCGCATAACTTGTTTTTTTTTTCGCATAACTTGTTTTTTTTTTCGCATAACTTGTTTTTTTTTCGCATAACTTGTATTTTTTTTCGCATAACTTGTTTTTTTTTTCGCATAACTTGTTTTTTTTTTTGTTTTTTTTTTCGCATAACTTGTTTTTTTTTTTCGCATAACTTGTTTTTTTTTTTGTTTTTTTTTTCGCATAACTTGTTTTTTTTTTCGCATAACTTGTTTTTTTTTTTCGCATAACTTGTTTTTTTTTTTTCGCATAACTTGTTTTTTTTTCGCATAACTTGTATTTTTTTTCGCATAACTTGTTTTTTTTTGTTGTTTTTTTCTCATAACTTGTTTTTTTTGGGTTTTTTTTTCTCATAACTTGTTTTTTTGGTTTCTTTTTTCGCATAACTTGTTTTTTTGGTTTCTTTTTTCGCATAACTTGTTTTTTTGGTTTCTTTTTTCGCATAACTTGTTCTTTTGGTTTCTTTTTTCGCATAACTTGTTTTTTTTTGTTTTCATATTTTTTCTTTTGTTTTTCTTGTAACTTATAAAGTCTTTGAGACAATTTGAGTTTGATGACGTTATCCATGCTGATAATAAACATCTTTGTATAATATTTTGTCTGTAAACTTTTTGGAAAACATTTATTAAAGCAGAAACCTCTCAGTAATTTTCTTTCGGACAAGGTTACTGTCACTTTTCTCTTTTCTTTTCCAGGGCACTGGGAGGCATTCCTCCATTAGTGGCATTATTGAATCATGAAATTCCTGAAGTTCATAAGAATGCTTGCGGAGCTCTCAAAAATTTATCTTACGGACGCAACAACGATGATAACAAGGTAGGACTTTTGCTTATCACTGGCATGTCACAATGTAAATTATGATGCTGTACAAGACTCTTTTGACAACCCTCATTAAGATTATTCATAGACACTTGTAGTATTTTAGTAAGGGGTCAATGGATTATTTAATAACATAATCCAATGAATTATTGCCATCAAAGATGAAGAGGAGACTCAAAAATTATTGCAGAAGGTTACCATTAAGTAGTAGGATTTGTATGTGGAAATATCATTATCTCCAAAAAATACATTTGAGATCATCACTTCTCCCCCAGCTATGGATTAAATAATAGGACGTGTATCAAGAAATTTCATTGTTATCTCCCAAAAATTGTTAATGCAATATTCACTTGAAAATTATTCTTACAATCCAAAATGTGTTTCAGGTTTAAATAACCCACAAAGGGTTGATAAGCCATAATAACAGACAAATCTAGTAAGTGACTGATCTCAGAGAAACATACTGCTGTGACTCAACAGTAATGTTTTTACAAATATTTTGTGTATACAGCATTGGCTAAAAGTTTGGCACTGCCCTCTAGATTTCAAAGAATCACCTAAAAATTAAAGGTTGTGCCAATTACTTAATTTAAGTTTAACTGCATAACATTTCTGTCCAACTGGGATTAGGAATTATTGTTTATCTGTGGACTCTTCTGATTCTTTTTGTTGATCACAGTGCTTCAGCTGTTTTGCCTTCCTGCCTTCATCAGTGTAACCTTCAAGGAATTTCAAACTGAACACCTTATTTTATTGATGGTGTTATATTGTTTGCATTTCACTATCTAGGGAACATCTTGTTCTTATTTTAATACTACCTGCTTTATTGCTTGCCCCCCATTTTCGTTGAGTCCCATTACTATATCACCAATTTCATGAACCAATGCTTTTATCTACTAGGCTCTTGTCCTGTGGGACAATCCCGAGTTGAGAATAATGGAGCCTTAAACCTAATCTGCATTCTGATATCAGTGCAGCTACATAGCATTCATTCTTTGTTTTCCCTTGAATACCTGATAAAATATTTTTAATGGTCCTTTTTTCTTCTCAGGTATTTCTTTGATTACATTTCTGTTGCTTTCTTTATTACAGTTCCTATTATCGTATCACTAGAAACCTTCAGACGTAAGAGATAAATGAATCTCAATGTGGAATGTCAATCCAAGAACTATTGCAATTAAAACATTTATCTATTTGTATTTAAGTTTAATTATTCCCCACCATACAAAAATTATTTGATTGAATTTTAAAGAATTTTCTCAATTTTTTTTTTTTTTTTTTTTTTCTTTTTCTTTATTTCAGAAAGCCATAAAAAATGCGTCAGGCATCCCAGCGTTGACGCGTCTCCTTCGAAAATCTCAAGATGAAGAGGTCAAAGAAATGGTCACGGGTGTATTATGGAATTTATCTTCCTGTGAAGTAAGAATTATTAAAACTTGTCTGATTTTGTTTTTTATCTTTTTCTATTTTTTGGCTTTTATTTGTTTATATTTGTAAAAATTTTCATACTTTTATATTTAAAAGATTAATTTTCCCTTCAAAATATATTGTTTTTTTTTTTTTTTTTTGTTATTGAAGAAAATATCTGTTTCATGTGGGGATGGGGATATATATAATGAAAAAATATAATTTTAAGGTATGCTATATTTATGAGTTAAAGTTCTCAACATTGTGCTGAAAGTATCTGTCTATATTTCTGAGATGCGGTATTATGTACACTATTTACATTATTCGGACTATTGTCCTCATCTTTGTCACCTGAACACAAGTGGGCGAATAATGGGTGGGACCACAGTCAATTTTCATATAAGCAGAGAGAGGCAGGAGTAAGTGACCAGCAACTAGTGAGTAAATAGGTGACCAACAACCAGAAAGGGACCAACAAACAAGGAGAAAAACCAGCAGTTACTATTTTCCAACCTGTGTCTTGAAAAGCATTTGTCATTATTCTTTGTTGAATTCATTCACAGCTAAGTAGACAAACCTGTGAACATAATGAGTTGGGCGTATATGCAGATACAACTGACCTTCGATGTCATTACAGTTGTGCAATGAATGATGTGCAGGCTGTGTCATCACACAAATGGCGATCAGACCAGATGTAATTTTATGTCCATATTGTTTATGTCCCTAAATGCTTCATACACATTACTGAGCATTGTGTCAATTTGGAACCCACATGCAAATGTACGTGTGTGTGTGTGTGTATGCATGTATGTATGAGAAAGAGAGAGTTGTGTGTAATGGGAACTTGTCGCTCAAAACAAATTTGGAACCTATATATCTATATAAAGTTAACATTGAAGTCAATACCCAATGGTGACAGTCTGTTTCATGCTGATGCACAATTGTTAGGTTATAACAATTGCATATAAGCAAGAAATACTGTCACTGCTTGGTGTTGACTTCAATGTTCACATTTTACTTACACTGTATCCCTGATATTGAGCACCATAAATATAGTATAGCTTAAAATTATATTTCATCATATATATATATATATATATATATATATAATATATATATAGTGTGTGTGTAATGGGAACTAACCTCCTTAATTTTGTTGCATACTGATTTTGTATAATGAAAATGCAAAAAGATCAGTAATAAAAAATTTTCTGACAATTTCTTTCACCTTAATTTGTCACGGTGGGCTCACAGACATTTGGTATTTTTAGAACATTTCCCAAGAGATATATGCTATGTAGTCACTCTGATGACTTTAGAACTTGTTTTATTTTAAGTATTTGTCAATTTATGATTTCTTGAAGCTGATCAAAACTTGTACTTGTTTAATTATTTACCTTGTGATGATCAGTTATGAAGAGTTGCTTTTTCTGCCTTTTTTTTTGAAATTCAACCCAGTCAGGTGTACATGCACACAGTAAACTTGCAAGTGGGTATTTGGTATTTTTGGAACATTTTCTAAATATGTGCTATACCTCATCTAAAAGTAGACAGTCTTAGAACTGGTCTAACTTTTTCTCCTAACTCTAAGTGTTTAAGTTATGATCAAAACATGTACCTGTTTAATCATTTACTTTGTGATGATCAGTTGTGGAGAGTTGCTTTTTTTTGTTTGGAAAGTCATTGGAATCTCCAGTAGCAGATTTACTATAAATAGTAGAGTAGAATAGGTCCTCTAGCCTTGGATGGCAATCAGTGCTTCTAAAGGAATATTCTGAATTCAACCTAGTTTGGTGTACATACAGTGAAGTTGCAAGTGGGTATTTGAAATTTTTGGAACATTTTCTAAGTGATATGTGCTATATCTCATCTAAAAGTAGGCAATCTCAGAACTGGTCTAACTTTTTCTGCAAACTCCAAGTATTTATCAAGTTATGATTGTTTGGAGCTGATCAAAACTTGCACCCGTTTAATTGTTTACCTTGTGATGATCAGTCATGGAGAGTTGCTTTTTCTGCCTTGTTTTTGTTTGTAAAGTTATTGGAATCCTGTTGAAATGAATGTCATAAATGACAGGCAGGTTTAACCCTTTAGCATTCAACCCATTCAATCTTACCCCATAAATATCAGTTCTCAATATTCAACTTACCATAACCCATCCCATGTCTACCCTGCCATAATATGTGACGACATCATCACAAATAGCATACAAAGTCAAACAGTAAGACTTTGATGGCCAATATTTAAGAGCCAAGTTTCAGCATGTTGAGCAAAGTTCCAATTCCTATTTGTTTCTTTATATTCACTTACATACAAACAGACTTAGGAAAGATACAAATCCACCTCATCTCCCCCAGCTATAGATTAATTAGTAAGACTTGTTTCACTAAACTATTATCACCAAAAAATATTCTTACAATCTAAAAATACTTTCTGGCTTTAAATAACCTGCAAAGAGTTGATAAGCCATGGAAAACGAATCAATCAATCAATGAAATACTAATTAGCTATACAGGCATGTCTTTTAGATTTATTTACATATTCTGGAATATAAATGTATACAAACTACTGTGACCTCAAATTGAGGGATCAGTTTATATGTTGATACTAATACTGGATTGGTCCCCCACTTCATATACACATTATAATTTCTTGTTTGTTTATCGACTTCTGATTAGGTATGAATCCTCCTCTTCTCCCACTAGCTATGGGTAAATTAGTAAATATCATTGAACGATTATTATTTCTCCCCCCAAAATTCTTAGAATCTAAAAATATTTTCTGGCTTTAAATAACTTGTAAAGAGTTGATAAGCCATAGACAACAAATCAATAAAAAAAAAATTCCCCCCACCCCCAAAAACAAACCTTTCTTACGTTAAATAGGGTATCACACACTTTTGACACCAATATCCCAAGCACCAAATATCATTTTTTGACATAACTTTCCTTGTATTTATCAGGCACTAAAAATTTAGGCTCTCTATTCCTTTACTTTTGGGGGATGCTGAATCCATTTTT
>OZ010612.1:5164155-5171655 GCA_963932145.1 Acanthosepion lycidas
ATTAAATTATATCACTTAACATCCTCCATAGTTTACCTTTGTGGTGAGGTGAGACAACCACACTCAATACACCTTCCTTTCAAGCACTGCTATGAACAAAGGAAGTGAGTGAGAACATTATAACTTAGTTCATGGTTAATCTGTGTAACTCTGTTACCATAGCAACAGTATTGATACCTTTTGATCAAACCTTGTGTGTGTGTACTTGAACCATGTTTCCTGTTTTCATCCAGTGAAGAACCATCCTGGATATGATGATAAATTACATTTGTGTCCTGAGTAAGACAATAAACTATGTCCAACAGCAACGCCTCTGATCTAGAGGTTTTGAGGAGCATAGAACCACCTCTTAATTGCTGATGTTCCCAGGTCCACCCTGACCCAGTGTGGTAGCACTTGTTAGGGTCCCAGCTATGTGTTAAATAGTTAACCCCCCAAACTGAGGTCAAAACTGTATGAAAGTGTAAAAATACGTTTTAATACCAGAAATACTTTGTAAAAAAAATTATGACCAGCTATACATTTTTGAAGAAAAAAAATTACCAGCAATAAAAATCTTGTTGGCATTAAATAACCCATTGAGGTTGATATGCTGTAAAGCAAACCAGACTATCCAGTGAAGAATTAATTAATCTTTGAATACCTTTTGATGATTGCTTTTATTTATTGTCTTCTTTTATTCTTCAATTCACTTGCAGGAATATTAGCTCAGCAGGTTATCAAGCAAGGAAACGGTTAAGAGAATGTGATGGTTTGGTGGAATCTTTGATCCACGCAGTAAAAACGGCCATTGGACAAAGTGATATTGATAACAAACCAGTTGAGAATTGTGTCTGTATACTCCGAAACTTATCGTATCGTATTCAGGAAGTAGATGATCCAGAATTCTATTTGAAAAGAACATTACAGAGGCAACAAAGAAATTTAGAAAAAGGTAATTTTCTTCTTTTGATGGTGCAAAACTAAAACCCTATGTTTAAGAATAAAGCTTGGGGTCTATATATGAAATTCTTGGTTTTGCTATTGGTTTGTGGAATTTGGTGATTTTTTTTTTTTTTTTCTTATGGATTTTCTAAATTAGAAATTTTTTGAGAAACTGGTATTACATTAAAAAATTGAATCATGACCTTGTATGAATTCTAAAATTAATGATTACTCTATATCTTCTTGCATCCAATCCTACCTGCACCAGTAAGACAAATTAACAAAAAGCAAAAAGATCATATTAAATTTTCCCTTTTTAAGCAGTTTCAAAGCCTTTTGAAAATAATGTCTTAAGAATACAGCAAATTAATCACAATATTAAAAAAAACAAAAAAAACTTAGCATCAATAGCATGCAGAAGGTGGGGCAGAGTGTGCGACAACCCTGGACATCCATATAAGGAGAGCATCCAAGTAAAGAGTGAAAAAAAAATTTAGTTTTAATTTAATTTGAATAAATTGTTTCTTTCATGTTTCATTTGGTTTTACATATTTAAAATGTTTTCCTTTCTCAAATTCCTCAGTACAAGGCCCCTTAGTTAAATTTTAAGGACATACAATCAAGGAGTTGGTCTTATACATCACCAAACCTCTGCACGTCACTGGTCCACATCGCAAATCCCTCTTCATAATCACCTTTGTAATATTTATGCCCAAACTGATGGTGTTGCTATGGGCAGCCCTCTCAGCCATTTATTTTCAAACTTTTATATGGCCAACTTAGCAAACAAAATATTTAATAAAATAAATAAATAAACCCACCATTTCTGTCAGATATATTGATTGAATTTCTAGATATTCTCATTGACTACAACACTGATAACTTTACCACATCTCTGTATAAAAAAAGTCTGCTCGTTTTAACTCCTGCCTTCTAAACTACAACAGTGAATGCTCTGAAAAATATAAAATTATCATTAATCACCTAATCCAAAGAGCTAAACTCATTTCCTCATTTAAAATAATTTTCCTTAAAGAATTAAATAATATAAAACAAACTTATCAATAATAGATACCCTAATTATATACCATCCTGGGTATGACGATAAACTACGTCCAACAGCAAGGCCTCTGATCAGGAGGTTTTGAAGAGCATGGAACCACCTCCTAATTGCTGGTGTTCCCAGGTCCACCCTGACCTGGAGTGGTAACATCTGTTAGGGTCCCAGCTATGGCAAAATAGTTAACCCCAGAACTGGAGCAAAAACACTATGAAAGTGTAAAAATAGGTTTTAATACCAGAAATACTTTGTAAAAAAAATTATTACCGGCAATAAATATTTGAAAAAAAAAAATATATATATATTACCAGCTATACATTTTTGAGGAAAAAAAATGTTACCGACAATACTTTTTTGTGAAAAAAAAGAAAAAAAATTATTACCAGCAATACATTTTTGAAAAGAAAAATATTACCAGAAATAGATTTTTGACAAAACAAAATATTACCAGGAAAAAATAATTGTCAGCATTAAATAACCCATTGAGGTTGATATACCACAAAACAAACCAAACCTAATTATATAGTCAACCAGCAAATCAAATTTTATTTAAACAACAATTTTAGGAATAAAAACCAGTAATGAACATTGTTGTAGCATACCTAAGGGCGATAATAGGTATGCCTCCATTCCCATGAATACAGTAGTGAATACAGTATGTTAGTCTGCATTTGGAGATTCATTGTGGAATTCACTTGACTCACTTCTAGCAGTTGACTACTACTTCTACACACTGCTGGTGAATCTTATATGTGTTGTTCTTGTCCTAAGTATTATTGTTCATTACCAACCTTTATTTGATTATTCTATTCAGTAACCTTCCCTAGGTTACAACAAACATAATATTGACAATAATGCTATCAACGTATATTAGCAAAATCAAATGCAATTAAATTAATTAAAATAAGATGAAACGGCAATAAAAAAAAAAAACCATTGTACACAGATATATAAAAATTTATAAAATGAGTTGATAAAAATAAATACATCTGGTTCATATTTACTAAAAAAATTCAAAATTAACAACTTATTTATTAAAAATAATATATCCCCAAATTCCAATCCCTTATATAAGATCAATGTCATGGAAGAATATTATGTGCCCACTCAGAGAATGTTTCTCTGTAAATAAAAAATACACATCATCTTAGATAGCATACACCACTACTCCTACATTCACAGTGACTCAATTGCCACCTATTTGCACACGAGTGCCATGAAACAGCATAAGGATCATAGTAATGTTAGACAACTAATTGCAAACAATACAAAAATACTAGCAAAATGAAATCATAAAAAAGGAGTTAGGATCCTTGAAGCAACCAGCAATGAATAAAAAACGATAACTTAAGAGCTTGCATCCAAATATATATAAAGGAAAAAAAATTTACAAAACATGTCACACCTTGCTTTTCAATGCATTCCTATAGTAAAATCATTAGCAATGCATTTCCATTATACATATAATAGCCCTATTCTATCAGTAATGCTTGCCTTCATTCCTGACCACTGACAATCCTTTTCTTCCTCATTTTCAATGTATTCCTATAGTAAAATCATTAGCAATGCATTTCCATTATACATATTATAGCCCTATTCTATCAGTAATGCTTGCCTTCATTCCTGACCATTGACAATCCCTTTCTTACATTCCCTTTCTGACATTCCTATAGTAAAATTATTAGCAATGCATTTCCATTATACATATGATTTTATAACAATACAACCAGGAATTGATGGCATTTGTTTCTTCTCCACATTGTTACTGTTTATTATTAAGCCATTATCTATTTACCATACACTGTTTTATTAATATTATTTCCATAAGTTTAACAATATTGTTAACGTAATCATCAATGTGATTGTTTTTTTTTTTTTTGTTTTTTTTTCTGTCAATTCTTGTTTGAACTTTCTAGGGGAAAACACGGGTTGTTTTGGAGGGACAGCAAGGAAGAAAAATGCACAGAAATCGGAATTAAAAGCTCGACCAGACCAAAGGTAGATATACTTTTCACTCACTCCTCAGTTCACCAATATCATTTTCTGTGCTGTTAGCCATTCTTTCAGCCATATCTCCCTACCCTTATTAAATAAGAATAAACAAGAAATACCCATGAAGTTTTCACGGTTTTGCTATTTTAATTTTCTGATGACTCTTAATTCTTAACTGAATGATTTAATAAGCAGCTTGCAAGTTCCATGATGACAAAATACCTGAGAAAATTTATATTTCCCCTTTTGTCATGAGGGGAAAATAGAAAAATCAGACATAGCTGACCATATATGGAGAGAAAAGGGAGATCACCACAACGCCCTCCCCCCTGTGATGAGGTTGAAATAATAAACAAAAAACATCACTGGAAAATACAAAAACTTAAAGAATCAGCACATATGCTATGCCATAAAAATTTAAGCATACTGCATGAATGCAATATGGGAACCAGTAATAAGAAGTGCTAGGGAATAGCAATGAATAACAAAATTGAAAAAAAAAAAAAAAAAAAAAGAAATGGTTACTGAGACATTAAGTCCCAAAAATTCATACATTGATGTCCTCGACAAGATTAAAGTGTTGGTTGGCTCCATTGACTTGACCCAAAGAGTTGTGAGTTCAATAGCTGGCTGAACAAAAAACATGGAGATGACTGAGACATCTGGAAGAGGCATGGCATGTGGATGTAGAAGAATCTATCCTGGTAGACAAAATAAAGGGTTCAGTTCAAAATTCCAATCTGCCTCGTCAGTCATGTATTGAAAGATACATGATTGCCTACGTGTGTATCATGTATGACACATCACTGACTGACTGATTTCCTGTTTTTGTTTCTTTCCATTGCATCACCCAGAACGTCATTCTGTGATCATGAGTAAGAATGTCAATCTGGGACATGCAGTCGTCAATGAGAGGATTAAGAGGAAATAAGAGGTTAAAAATTAATAAATGGAAAGGCTTCATTAAAGAAATTTTACAACTTAAGAAGACAATTACTACTTGGTTGTAAAGGCAAGAAAAATAAGGTAAAAAACAGTAGTCAAAAATGAATAATAATTATCAATGCTTTATCTAAGAAATCCAAACAACTTGATATTATTAGTACAAGGTGTAAGTATAAGAGAAATAAGATAAAAGAAATAAAAAATGAGCAACTGACCATGTCTCAATATCTGTCTACATTTCTGAGATGAGGTATTATGTATACTATTTACATTATTCAAACTAGATTGCACAGTGGATAAAGGCGTTGGTTAGATCCAGTAACAGGACCTGAAGAGTGTGAGTTCAATACCTGGTTAAAGCACTGGAGAACTTGGAGAGGGTATTTGACAGGAGATAACTGATAACTGACATCCATTAAACATGGCACATGGAACTAGAACAGTCTACCCAGTGAGCAAAATAAAGGGTTCAGTTCAATATTCCAACCACCTGAAAAGGGCTGGAGGGTACAACTGCTGAAATGTTGTAATAAATATGGTGACAAAGATGAGGACAATAGTCCGAATAATCTAAATAGTGACTATGTCTCATCAAAGAAATTTAAACACTATAGAAGTAATAATAATGGCAGACATTTTGGGGAGCAAATCAAAGGGAGATAATACAGATTTATTTTAATTTCTTTTCATTTTTTCAGTTTGGTTAGACCTCTCACTTTGAGTGGATATAGAAAGATTCTTTTCCCAACAAATAAAATTCTGGAGGTTAGCCCTTTGGATTTTGGGAATTTGGTCATGCTGAGAACTTTTCAGGATCCCTTCATACATAAAATTGTGCAGAAGTTCCCAGGGTGCACTTTTTAATCCTTCTGATTGATTATAAAAACACAAGAAACTGTTGCATAAATATATCTTTCTATATATGTTATTATTGTATTTGCTGGCATCAAGAATGCAGTTTTGTTTTTTAAATTAAGTCTCAAAATTTTGTCGTGCAATGCTTAAGGTTTTCATAGGTTTATGCTAATCCCAGAGGAAGGTTATCTATGCTTGATGGTAAACTGAATTTGTGTTACGCAAATTTTAGAAACATATTTCAAGAAAAAACTGCATTCTATATGCCAGCAAATAGAGTATTTCTTTTTCTTTCATTCTATTTCTCTTGCTTTTATGCCAAATAGTAATAGTCTTAAGTTGTCTGAATTTCTTAGCTGAAGCCTTATCAATTATAATTCATTTTTCATTAGTATTTTTTCTATCCTTTATCATGTTCACCTTTTTGACATTCTTCAACTGTTAATCAAATATCAAAGAAGAGAAATAAAAAAAAAATTTCCAAACTATATCTTCTTGTTCTGACATTTTATTCTTTAAAATTGCATTTGATTTTCTTTGTCAGTTCTAACAGAATGACCCCACCAAAAGGTCAAGAAATTCTTTGGCATCCGGATATCGTTCACATTTATCTCCCTTTACTTGCTGACTGCTCTAATCCAGTTACATTAGAGGCTGCTGTTGGCGCCATTCAGAATTTGGCTGCTTGTGATTGGCAGGTAAGAAACTGCACCCTACACTTAATCCCTCTGTTGTTTATTACAATTATCTATATGGCATCCTCTTCCATCTTTTTATCATTTCTTGGATATTAGTTCAATTTTATAAACTATATTTTAGAAAAACTTTAAAAGTTGATTTCTGATTGTTACATTATGGAAAATACCTGATTAACGTAATGTTGATGTAATCATTTTGGATACTTGCATTTTTAAAATTTTTCTTTTTGAGAGTCGCTAAGAATTTTTTTTCTTTTTTTTTTTTTAAGTAAGTGTTTTCAGTAATTTTCTATTAGGTTGGTGCAAAAATAATGACGTTTTTTAACGTCAAAAACGTCATTATTTTTGCACCAACCTAATATATATGTAGTGAATTATTGGATTTGCATTTTGTTGATGAAAAGAAAAAAAGACAACTTTCAGATTTTCTTTTACCCATCCACTTGAATTTCAGCCAGGGATTGATATCCGTGCTGCTGTAAGAAAAGAAAAAGGTTTAGCCATAATTGTTGAACTGCTGGGAGTCGAGTCTGATAAAGTGGTCTGTGCTGCTGCTACTGCCTTGAGAAATCTTGCCTTAGATCAGAGGAATAAAGAACTAGTTGGTAAGTATAACTGCCGTTTCAATGTTGCTGCTCGCCCCCCCCACACACACACACACACACATCTCTCTCTATGTACTTCATATTGTAATTTTGATTTTTATCACTTGTCTCTTTTTGTCTCAATTTTGTCTCTCTTTGTTTATTTCTTTTTGTCTCTCTCTGTCTTTGTCTCTCTCGCTCTGTCTTTGTCGCTCTCGCTCTGTCTTTGTGTCGCTCTCTCTCTTTGTGTCGCTCTCTCTCTCTTTGTGTCGCTCTCTCTCTCTTTGTGTCGCTCTCTCTCTCTTTGTGTCGCTCTCTCTCTCTTTGTGTCGCTCTCTCTCTCTTTGTGTCTCTCTCTCTCTCTTTGTGTCTCTCTCTCTCTCTTTGTGTCTCTCTCTCTCTCTTTGTGTCGCTCTCTCTCTCTCTTTGCGTCGCTCTCTCT
>OZ010612.1:5176655-5214155 GCA_963932145.1 Acanthosepion lycidas
TAATTACACATTAAATTCAAACTACTCAATAAAAAAAAAAATAAAAAGTAACAACCCTATAGAATAGTTATAACAAATTCATATTCTGCCTCATAATTATTTCACCCAATGTAGATTTTAGAATCATTTAAAATGTAACCATTCTTGTCTACCCAATAACCATTAGGGTGAAACACCACAAACAAGAAATACTTGATTTTTACTATCCACAGTGCCCCATTTGCCAGCATTTTTTTTAATCATTTCACTCCAAGCAAGGCAATAAACTCACTAAGATGCAAGGGGTTACTGAGTATGAAAGAATGAGAAAAAGGAAAAAAAGTGTTGTGATGTTATTACTTTGCTGTATAAAAAAATAATTCAATTCTAATTCTTGACTCTTAAACTAAAAGTGAATCCCCTAAAAAACCAAAAAAATAGACAGATACACGTTATATAATGCCTTCATTTTTCTTACTTCAAGTGTTATGTTTAGTGGTAACCATGTTTTAAGTAGATGCTCCATTTTCTAAATGATGTGTATTACATTTACCTGCCTGTGCCCACTATTGCGATTTTTACAACGCAAGGAAACTTTTCACAGTTTTTCTTTTTCTTTTCTTTTTTTCTCTTTCTTTTTTTCTCTTTCTTTTCTTCTCTTTCTTTTCTTCTCTTTCTTTTCTTCTCTTTCTTTTCTTCTCTTTCTTTTCTTCTCTTTCTTTTCTTCTCTTTCTTTTCTTCTCTTTCTTTTCTTCTCTTTCTTTTCTTCTCTTTCTTTTCTTCTCTTTCTTTTCTTCTCTTTCTTTTCTTCTCTTTCTTTTCTTCTCTTTCTTTTCTTCTCTTTCTTTTCTTCTCTTTCTTTTCTTCTCTTTCTTTTCTTCTCTTTCTTTTCTTCTCTTTCTTTTCTTCTCTTTCTTTTCTTCTCTTTCTTTTCTTCTCTTTCTTTTCTTCTCTTTCTTTTCTTCTCTTTCTTTTCTTCTCTTTCTTTTCTTCTCTTTCTTTTCTTCTCTTTCTTTTCTTCTCTTTCTTTTCTTCTCTTTCTTTTCTTCTCTTTCTTTTCTTCTCTTTCTTTTCTTCTCTTTCTTTTCTTCTCTTTCTTTTCTTCTCTTTCTTTTCTTCTCTTTCTTTTCTTCTCTTTCTTTTCTTCTCTTTCTTTTCTTCTCTTTCTTTTCTTCTCTTTCTTTTCTTCTCTTTCTTTTCTTCTCTTTCTTTTCTTCTCTTTCTTTTCTTCTCTTTCTTTTCTTCTCTTTCTTCTCTTTCTTCTCTTTCTTCTCTTTCTTCTCTTTCTTTTCTTTCTTCTCTTTCTTCTCTTTCTTTTCTTTCTTCTCTTTCTTCTCTTTCTTTTCTTTCTTCTCTTCTCTTTCTTTTCTTTCTTCTCTTCTCTTTCTTTTCTTTCTTCTCTTCTCTTTCTTTTCTCTCTTCTCTTCTCTTTCTTTTCTCTCTTCTCTTTCTTTTCTTTCTTCTCTTCTCTTTCTTTTCTTTCTTCTCTTCTCTTTCTTTTCTTTCTTCTCTTCTCTTTCTTTTCTTTCTTCTCTTCTCTTTCTTTTCTTTCTTCTCTTCTCTTTCTTTTCTTTCTTCTCCTCTCTTTCTCTTTTCTTTTTTCTTCTCTTTCTCTTTTCTTTTTTCTTCTCTTTCTTTTTTCTTTTTCTTCTCTTTCTTTTTTCTTCTCTTTCTTTTTTCTTCTTTCTTTTTTCTTCTCTTTCTTTTTTCTTTCTTTTTTCTCTCTCTTTTCTTCTCTTTCTTTTTTCTTTTTTTCTTTTCTTTCTTTTTCTTTCTTTTTCTCTCTTTCTCTCTCTTTCTCTCTCACTTTCTCCATCTTTTTAATCATTTCATCCCAAACAAGACAAAAAAGCCACTAAGATGCAAGATGGTTACTAAGTGTATTTAGATGAGACAATAACAAAAGAACAGGAATTAAGAAGACAGAAGATAGCAATTGACATTGCATTTACATTTTTGAAGATCAAAGTTGACTGGAAAACAAGAAACTGAAAGACAATTCCACAAGTGAGACATACAAGAAAAGAAACTCTTAACATAGAACTTATGGTTACATCTACCAATTTCAACTGTAAAATGATGAGACCTTACTGTCAATCTAGTACTGCACTTAAATTTGTAAAATCAAGGTCTCTAAGAGGAAAGCTCATCTTAACACTTACTATGAAAATGTTATATAGGAATAAAGTGTTGTTGCCGACACTCACTTGAATTTGAATATAGATCACCAGTGAACAAACACAGGCGATCGCATTATTGAATTAAGTAGACCACATGACCATAGAGGAAACGCATATATGTAGGAAGTAGCTGATGTCTAACGATCATTATTTCTAGTCTATCCTCTATTACTATACAGATCACCATTTCTAGTCTATCCTCTATTACTATACAGATCACCATTTCTAGTCTATCCTCTATTACTATAAAGATCGCTTTTCACTACTCTATTCACTATACTATTTCTCTATTTGGATCACTATTCAAGCAAGTATTATCACACAAGTACTATTAATGCAAGTGTTATTCAAAGGTGTCTGACACTAGCATTGTTCCATGGCATAGTATAGTTGTATTTGTGAGTACAAAAAGTCTCTACTATAATGAGCATTACAAAAGTGTCAAACGAGTGTTCGTTGACATTACAAAAGAAAATATTTTTAAAAAACGTACAAGTAATCTGTGTTCCATTGGTGATGCATAAAGGAAGGAAGAAGGTTGGAAGGTATGACCAAAATGTTGTGAGTATAACAAACAAGATGGAACATTCTGCTCCAAACCTCAAAGCATACAATATTGTTAATACCTCACAAATACTGATATGAATAATGAAAGAAGTCAGTAGAGTAAAACATATTTGTAGTGGTGGGTAGAGGGAGAATAAAATCCTCACCAAAAAATACAGAGGATGGATTTGAAATTTTTTTTCTTGAAATGTTTAATTTTCTTTCTTTGACATGGAATTGTATAATACTAACTTTTTTTTTTTTTCCTTACCCATCTCTTTTTCAGTTCATTATTAGGTGAAGGCGGAGTCAGTCGTTTGGTGTCCATTACTCAATCAGAAGGATTATATTTAGAAAAGACTGTTAGATATTCTGCCATGGTAAGTGAAATGTGTTTCTCATTCTTCATCAGAGGAAACCTTATGACACATACTCTGATTTCCCTTCAAGGCAATGAAACCAACATTTACTATGCAGTATCGAGTCCTATGTCAATGCTATTTACATCTGCAAATGATACTGAACACTTTTTTTCCAGAAGTCTAACAAATTTGAAAATAATTAAATTTATATTTTTAATTTTAGTTATTTCTCCTTTTCATCAAAAAACAATGACATGTTATACATACATACACAAGAAAGAAGTCAACATGAAGAATAAGAGCATCCGACCTTTGGCCTTAATTGATTATATCATCAAAATTACTATAAAGTAAACTCAAAATGAGAAAAATGGCAGTAAATTTCTGAAATCTCCTGAAGAGTGAATTGAACAATTACCAAAAGGTCACCTATAAAGCTGTAGAGTTGAGGTATAGAATATAACAGCAATTAACTAAACGACAAATTTTATTTGTGTGTGTGTGTGTGTATATATATATATATATATATATATATATGAAAAGTGTGTGTATATAAATAAATATATATATATGTATAATTATTTATATATGCGTGGTACTTATTAGAAAGCGCTCAAAATTTAAAAATAAATATAAATAATAATAATTTTTACCTATCATAATTTCACACAAACCCCACCACACGTATATACATACATGCGAGAAATATTATTCAGCGGGGGGGGAAAAAAAAAAAAAAAATGTATACATTCAAGAGACATTTCCGCCACACTTCCAATCTTTAAATTTCAACATAGAAATGCGTATGTATAGACACAACACCACCCGTATACATATGTCATATCCGAAACTGCCCGCATATGTTTATATATGTATGAGTCACGACAGACGACCAAGTATGTATATGTGTCTACATACATCGATGTTTACGTTAGTATGATGAAAAAACGACGAAGTTTCCCCCACCACTTCCACAATAACACCAATACACACAATCTACATAAAACCAAAATTTTTTTGAAAAATTAATCAGTTTGTCTGACGATCGCTAAAGGGTGAAACCCAGGGTCACAAGCTCACATCTATCCAACCATATATATATATATATATATATATATATATATATATAATATTAGTGGTCTATATATATATATTTATATATATATATATATATATATATATATATATATATATATATATATATATATATATAATATTAGTGGTCTATATATATATATTTATATATAATATTAGTGGTCTATATATATATATATATATATATATATATATATATATATATTAGTTGTCTATATATTTATATATATATATATAATATTAGTTGTCTATATATATATATATATATATATATATAATATTAGTTGTCTATATATATATATATATATATATATATATATATATATATATATATATATATTCATAGTGCAACTTAGTTTTGTGGCTTTACCAGATCATTAGGTTTGAACTATTAAACTTGTTTTAAAAAAAAAAATACTGGGTCTCATGAGAGAAACACAAAATTAAATGCAAAGCTCGAACTTAATGTATTAATGGGGGGGTGTAAATACAAAATGTTGAGTGTAGGTTGGAGGGGGGCTATTGTAAAAGGAAAAAAATGCAAGCTTAATGTTTGAAAGACGAACACTGTATAGCTCATTAATTATTAATAGACATTAAAATGATTAAAGTAGGGGTAATCAATATATAACCTAAAATATGTAAATGGCATGTGATATTTGAATAATTTATCTATCTAGAATTAAAATACTTTGAGAGTTTTTTTTTTCTGCGATTACAAGGTAACATGAGTTCATTTCACTTGTTAAGTAGATTTTGGTCATTAATATTTTTGAGGATGCATCTTTTTCCAGCAAACACAGGTGGCATCAGTCACTGTGGCCAGAAAAGGGTATAGATTTGGTGACAAAATTCCAATTTACTACCAATGTATAATCATCTGTTTTAATATTCCATTAAAATTTTGAGATTGCCATGGCATTTGCATATTGTTTATTATTAAGAGTCATTTTATGATGATCATTTTGGGTTTCCCTGACGTTGGGCTGTGGAACTGAAATAAAATTTTGTTTTGCCATTATGTTTAACGCTATATTTCTTAGATCTGTTTAACCACATTGAGCACTGTTTTGTTTACACCTTAAATTAAATATTTATTTGCTTACCTGCGAATGCATGTTGACACATGTATATACAGTTGCCAATATCTAATTATTTGGTTTATATCTACACACGCACATATATATATATATATATATATATATATATATATAATAAAAAGCAAGAACAATCAGATTAATAAGCAACAGTTATTAAGCATTTGTTTTTTAAAAGTGCTCAATACAAAGTAGAGTATAATATTATAATATTATTTTTTTAAAATACGTTTTCACTGCAACACAGAAATTACTATGTTTTAGAACTAAAAATTAAAATTTTTGTTCCATTTTCAAGAAATGCTGAATAACTTCAGAAAAAAAATGATCTACTTTTTTAAGCAAAGTAATATTATATTTAAGAGTTTAAGTTGGAGGAGGAATGAGATTTCAAAATTTTAAATGGGTGTTGTCTTTTTTGACAAATCAGGAAACAGGTCTAATCTAAGATAGGAAAGTGAAAAATGGCGGTTAAAGGTTCAGTATATGTAATTTCTGCTTGCTGATATGGACTCTCATGTATGAGACATATCATTCTGTCTACCTTTTTAGAAACATATATAAGATACACCAAAATACATGGAGTTATAAGTATTGTACCAGGGGTTAATTTTGGCATTTTTATTTATTTTCTTATTTTTTTCAAATACATTGGGGCTTTCTTAAAGGTGCTTCAAATATGATTAAATCATATTTTATATATTTAATTATAAATATCTAAAATGCTATATTATATTTAATGGTACATTAAATATGACATTGTTAAAATTAAAATTTAAAATTTAGGAATAAGTACACATTTTTTTTATTTGTAATCAAATAATAGATATATAATTATGAAAGTTTTATGTTTTAAAGTGAACACAATGCAATGCATACAAAAAACAGTTATTTCTTTACATTGATTCAATAAAACTTTATTTTTAAGAAACTTAATATATAATTTTTCATGTAGGCACAAAGGACATGGGTCATTTGAAGACCAACAAGTTCTCTTTTTTTTTTTTCTTTTTTTTTTCTTTTTTTTTTTCTTTTTTTTTTCTTTTTTTTTTTTTTCTTTTTTTTTTTCTTTTTTTTTTCTTTTTTTTTTTTTCTTTTTTTTTTCTTTTTTTTTTTCTTTTTTTTTCTTTTTTTTTTTCTTTTTTTTTCTTTTTTTTTTTCTTTTTTTTTTTCTTTTTTTTTTTCTTTTTTTTTTCTTTTTTTTTCTTTCTTTTTTTTTTCTTTTTTTTTCTTTCTTTTTTTTTTTCTTTTTTTTTCTTTCTTTTTTTTTTTTCTTTTTTTTTCTTTCTTTTTTTTTTCTTTTTTTTTCTTTCTTTTTTTTTTTTCTTTTTTTTTCTTTCTTTTAATAATTTCCATTTTACTGTGGGGGTTTTATTTGTTTCTTTTAAATGCCAAAAATATTTAGATAGGTATGTTTGGCTACAATACTCATTGTTTTTTAAGGAAGGCAGGTGCTGGTACCATCTTAATTTAAAATCATTTTTAGTGCTACCAATATAAAATTTTTTAATATCTAGATTTTCAATCAATGAAAGAATACACTGGTAAACTATAGATTTTTGGGTTTAGAAGAGATGAATCCATACCCCTTTCCCAAGGGTATCAGCTCATAAGTGAATATAACAAATTTGACTAAAATTCCAACTCAGATCTGGCTTACAGACACCTCATGTAGAAACACTGGTTCACCGAAATTTAAGCAACATTGAGCCTGATGGGTGGCCACTTGGGGATACCAGGTGATGTAAACTTGGATGTGTGGATGGTGTAATGTCTAATGGTTTGGAAATCTTAATCGAAGAGCAAAGTTCTAATTCCGGTTGGATTTGTTGTATTCACTTATGTGCAAATACTCTTGGGAAAGGTATGAATCCACCTCTTCTCCCTCCAGCTATGGGTTAATTAATAAGACTTGAATCACTAAACCATTATTATCTCCACCCCCAGCCATAGAAAATTCCAGTGGGTTTGTTATATTCACTTACGTGCAAATGCCCTTGGGAAATGTATGAATCCATTTCTTCGCCTCCCCCCCAATCTATGGGTTAATTAGTAGAACTTGTATCAGTAAGTCATTATTATCCCTCCAAAATTCTTAGTATCTAAAAATAATTTTCTGGCTTTAAACAACCTGCAAAGGTTTGATAAGCCATAGAAAATGAATGAATCTGTCAAATACTGATTAGTTACATAGGCATGTCTTTTAGATTTATTTACATTCTCTGGAATATAAATGTATAGAAACTAGTGTGGCCATAAAATGAAGGCTCAGTTTATATATTGATTGTAATTTAGAATTGAACCCCCCTCACTTTATAGACACATTATAATTTCTTGTTTGCTTATCAAATTCTGATTGGGTAGAAATTCATTTCTACCCACCAGCTGTGGGTTAATTTGTAAGACTAAAATCATGATTATTAAAAAAAAAAAAAAAAAAAAATCTAATCTAAAAAAAAAATTTTTCTGGCTTTAAATAACCTGCAAAGGGATGATAAGCCATAAAAAATGAATCAATCAATTGAACTTGGCTCTCCTATTTCTCTTTCTGGGGCAATATCCACCACACCACCCATACATCCACAAATATTGATAAGAATCCTTTTTAGATACTATATGACCACTATATAGCAGTCTTGTGCCATAAATTTTACATTTTATTCCCCATTTTGATGTAATTCGATTTCCTCTCTCTCTCTCTCTCTTTTCTCCACCGTCATTGGCAGGTGCTTCATACAATGTGGCAGTTTAAGGAACTCAGTGGCGAATATAGAAAACAGGGATATACTGAATCGGACTTCATCACTAAAACCTCCACATTCAGGTAAGACTTTGTTTATGCCTTCCTTCATATTCCTACCCAGAAAACTGGTAATTTACAAAATGATTTGATATTGATTGTAGGTTAAACTTTGTGACCTCTACAAATATAGGCTAAAATTTTGATCTGCATAAGGATTTTTTTTTTTTTTTTTTTTAAATTGGGTTACTGTGGTTTGGTTTGGTTTAGTTTATTTTGTTTTACAGCATATTAACCTCAATAGGTTATTTATTGCCAATAAAAATTTTTATTGCTGGTAATATTTTGTTTTGACAAAAATCTGTTTCTGGTAATATATTTCCTTCAAAATTGTATTGCTGGTAATAATTTTTTTCAAAAAAGTATTGCTGGTAATAGTTAACTATTTACCCATAGCTGGGATCCTAACAGGTGTTACCACCCTGGGTCAGGGTGGACCTGAGAACACCAGCAATTAAGAGGTGGTTTCATGCTCCTCAAAACCTTCTGATCAGAGGCCTTGCTGCTGGACGTAGTTTAACGTCTTACCCAGGACATGGATGTAGTTTAACGTCTTACCCAGGACGATACTGTGGTTTATAGGTTTTTTCCAGGGTAATGAGCAAAGATAGGGATGTTAGTCTGAATAATTTGATAAGTGATGATAACACTGTCAAAGGAAAAAAAAAACCAAAAACCAATGACTGTTCCTTTTTAAGATAATTATTCCTTGTATAAAAGACATCTCTACTTGGATACAAATCCCTCAGTTCAATAGTACATAATAAAGTTATTTTCAGACACTCATTTTCTTTTGCTGGTTTTGATCTTACAGAAAATTCAAATAAAAACAATGTTAACAAAAATGTTATTTCAGTTTTTTGATTCTCTTAATAAAAAAAAAAAAATTGTTTTAAATGGCAGGAATGAACCCACACTTCAAATAAAAACAATTCCTTTCTTCTAGATAAGATTAAAAAATATAAATAAATAACAGAATAATTACAAAGAAGAAATATACATTGAGTGTCCACCCCAAAGAAATTCTGGTAATTTTTAACCTTCATGCTCATAAAAATCCCGACTGTCATCAGGACAGTTTTTCCCTTGACACTGCTATTATTTTAACTACCTTCACTCCTTTTTATTGTTTTTAAAAAGTGATTAAAATTTTGATAAAACCTGAACAAATGAAAGTGAATTTATACATTTTCTTTGTTTTTGAGAATTGACAACAAAAATAATAAACACTATTTAATTATTTCCAATAAAACATCAGCTAATTGCCAAATGATTCAAACTTTATTAAATAGTAAATAATAATATAATTGTACACTATTTACATTATTCAGACTGTTGTCCTCATCTTTGCCGCCATGTTTATCACAACATTTTGGCCATTGTATGCTCCGGCCTTCTTCAGGTGGTTGGAATGTCGAACTGAACCCTTTATTTCGCTCACTGGGGTAGACTGTTCTAGTTCCATGTGCCATGTCTAATGGATGTCAGTTATCTCCTATTAATTCCCCTTGCAAAGTTCTCCACCACCTTAAACCTCATCTCAGAAATATCGACAGATACCAAAGATAATTGTAGTCGGTTCACATATTTTAATAAGTTAGTAAATGTTTATGAATTTAAACATTTTCATATTTATTTCTTAGATGGTAAATATTGCATTGGATTAGTTTTTAATTATCTTAGTTTTTAAAATATTGTAAGTTATAAGATTATTCTTGTAAATAAACAATCTAATAAATAGTACTTTTTTTTCTTTTCGTTTGTTTATAAACTTTATATATTGTGAAATCTACTGATAAGAATATTATGAGACCAGAGACACAAACCAACTACATCCATTGCATAACATTTAAACTAGAGTGGTGTTCAAAATTAGAATTTATTGACTGTTTTTTGTCTTTGTTTTTTTGTTGTTTTTTGGTCTCAAAGGTTTTTAAGGAGAACGTAATGTGTATGTTAGAAAAAGTGTGTGTATTAGGAATAAAGATCCAACGGAAGTAACTCTGATGGGTTTAAATTTCATTTCTCTATTTCTCAGATGAGGAATTTCAATTATCATTATTATACACTGATTTATTCAAACTGTTATCCTCATCTTGGTTGTTATAGTCACAACATTTCTGCTATTTCTCAGATGAGGAATGAAAATTATTATACACTGATTTATTCAAACTGTTATCCTCATCTTGGTTGTTATAGTCACAACATTTCTGCTATTTCTCAGATGAGGAATGAAAATTATTATACACTGATTTATTCAAACTGTTATCCTCATCTTGGTTGTTATAGTCACAACATTTCTGCTATTTCTCAGATGAGGAATGAAAATTATTATACACTGATTTATTCAAAACGGTATCCTCATCTTAGTTGTTATAGTCACAACATTTCTGCTATTTCTCAGATGAGGAATAATTATTCTTATACATGGATTTATTCAAATTGTTATCCTCATCTTGGTTGTTTTGCCACAATTTCATTTGAAATTTTCAGAAGTTTACTATCTACAAAAGCCACTTATAGACAGCTAAGGATACTCTCCCAAGAAGATCAGCATATAATAAAATTTTATTCAACATGGAATGTTGATGTCACTTGCTGAAAAGGGATTATTTTGTCTGCATAAAATAAGTGAAGGGAAAATGTTCTGGTAGCTGTATGCTTTACTCTTCATACAACCAAGGATCCTGAATTCTTCTTCCATGTGGCGTGTCCCTTCAGAACATTGGCGATCATGGCTCTCCACAGTTTCCCATCTTTTGTAGCTCTTAATAAGTTTTGTCTTTTTGTTATCTCTCCTAAACTTAGTTCTGCTATCCATTTGCTCAAGTTCATTCTTCTTCTATGTGCCGTGTCCCTTCAGGACGTTGGCGATCATGGCTCTCCACAATTGTTAAGAGCCATGATTTGGTGGGGGAGATTGATAGTTCTTTCCCATTGTCTTCTACATGGTGATTCATTGAGATACCACATCTAGTTAGCTGAATAGATAATCTCAGATAGTATGGCATATTTTAATGATGTATGGATTGTGTTTGTCATAGATATTGAAACACAAATGGATTTAGTCATTTTTTTTCTTTTTCACCAATGTTTCTTTACAGGACTAAAAGGATGGAAAATAAAGCTGGTACTGGGGTACCTGCTGGCAAATATGTAAATACGCCGACAAGTACCTTAAATCGTCCTATTTCTGGCCAGGGTTATGATGACAGCACTTTGTCCCCAACTAGGCCTCTTACAAAGAGCAATGCACCAAGCAACTATCCTCCTCGGGAAAACATTGATGGCAACATGGGTTGGATGCCAAAGATGAACGCTAGTGAAAATGGGTCTGGAATCTGTGAAGGGTCTGATGGTAAGATACCATACTTTTTTTTTTTTTTTTTTATTATGTTTCAAAGATTTTTTTTCTTTTGTTTCAAAGATTTTTTTGTGGTGATAGTAGTAGTAGTAGAAAAGAAAAATTTGTACAAGTTTTGTGAAGATTTTTTTTCATTCTTTCCCTCACAAGTTTGTCTCCCTTCTCTTTTTTTTTCTTTCCCTGCCCCCCCCTCCCATTTTTCCCACCACTTCTTTCTGTACCTTTTTATTTTCAACTTTTTCTTTCTTTCTCCACCCTCTTTTTTTTTTTCTTCCTTTCTGTGATTTTGTTTTTTTTCTTTCTCTTTTTATCATTTGTTAAAGAACAAAAAAAAAATTTATGGCTGGGTTTCCATATTTGTTGGATCCTTATTATCATTACCATCCAACAATCTTCTAGTAAATTCCATCTTTGTAAGGTACCTTGTAATCTTTCTGATGGACTGCTTTGCATGTCTGCATTAAACTGCTTATAACTACTGTAAACATATTTATTCCAGGAGAGGATCTTTGTGATGTTTCTGTAGTTCTGGCAATATTCTTACCAATCCCTGCAGCCTTCTTCAAATATATATATATATATTAACTGATTTAAAATATGGTTTCTCCTCTACACAGGAATTACCATGTTTCAAAAACGGAAGCTAAAAACTTCAAATTTAATTATATAATTAAATTAAAAGCATTAGTTCTGTTTCATCTTCAAGCGAATTTTGGAATAACCTATTTTTAAATTTACTGGGTTTAAAACGCGCATACAATTCATAATTTTTTTTGTTTTCAAGGATACAGAGAAATCCAATCATTTAGACGGGCAGTAGTGTGTTCATTTTTATTAACTATTATTGTATCAATTATGAGTTACATTCAAAAAAGAGGTTAAGTTTAGGTAGGGTAGAGGTGCATTTCAACAAATTTTGATATCCGTTCAACTTATGTTGTCTATTTTTTTTTTTATCAATGACAAAAAGGTTTTTGATATTTTTCCGTTAAATTCATATTTGAATTCTTTCTAATATCTATACTCTGTAAATTTACATTGAGCACTGTTTTGTAAAATAAAAATATCAATAAGAACACCGGATTATATATCTTGCTGTTCTTTCTTTTTATTATATATATATATATATATATATATATATATATATATATATAGTAAATTCTGTTTGTATGTTTGATACCCCTCTAACACAGACCACACTTGCTCTACATATACATATTATACATTTTTGGAATGTGGATAATCCTGGGATTGAAAATCTCCCCTTCATCTGGTACTTAAACATCCAGTATTGGGACATGTGTCTGAATGAGAAGGGAATGGTTAAAAATTCAAATTTTAAAATAACTGAAAAAAATTAGTTATTTTAAAAGATTTTAATTTATATAGAGTTTAAAGTAACACAAAAATTTTGTGAATTTAAACATTTTCATTTTAAATTCAGTTTAAAGCATCTCCAAAACTTTGTGAACTGCGGAAATCATTTTTATTTCTTCAAAATGCCAAATAAAGGGTTCAGTTCGACATTCCAACCACCTGAAGAAGGCCGGAGCGTACAACAGCCAATACATTGTAATAAATATGGCAACAAAGACGAGGACAATAGTCCGAATAATGTAAATATTGGTCAGCTCAGATAACATGTATTTGAATTTAATAATTTATATCAGGACCTGTGACCAATGAATGGCAAGTTTTGAATTCAGGAATTAATATATGATGAGGTTTGTCTTTTTCTGTCACATTCCCCACACTGTGATAGAAAGATCTATAATGTCTAGTGGAATATTCTTGATTTTGTTGCAAGAATGCTCTCACCATGCCAAACCCCTGAATAATTTCTAACTATACATTATTCTCTATTGCTGAAAATGAAATGAACCTGAATTGTATACCATGTTGAAAATTGAATAACTTAGAAACATCTTTTAATTTTCTGCTATTGCACGCATGAAGAAGGCTATAGAATGAATCCACTGAAATGTTACAGAATCATCACACAAAGAAAAAATTCAGTCATCAAAATAATTTTTGGAATCAAAATTATAGATGGTAATTGCATATATATTATTACTCTGTTAAATGCCAATGTCCATGGGCTCTGAAAAAAGGGTATCTAGTAACAAAAGCTTATCAATGCAAAGAAAGGTATTACTTTGAAAAAGTGGATTTGTGATAAATGTCATGAAAGGTTCAATTATACAAATAAGGGCTTAGAAAATATCTCAAAACTTATAATAGACTAGCAGCATGGCCCAGCGTTGTCCGTGCTTGATTCAAAAATCGTACGACTCATACAGCAATCGCTATCACTTGACTTAAAATATTTTTGCCCTTCCTTGCCTTTAAAGGAGTGCCCTTTGCCATGCTGATGTTGCTACATGCCTTACTTCTTGCCTATCTCACACTGCAAATTTTTTCTAAGCTCTATACTAAGCATTAAATCTTTTACGAAAAAAGAACTAAACAAAATGATCAGCTTTAAAAAAGGACTCATAACTGGAAAAAACCAAATGAAAAAAGAATGTTAACAACAAATACTGTTTCACACCCAACCCAGTTCTGCAGAATCAGAATCAACGTTGAGTTTAAGCAAGCGAATGAGCCAATTGGAGTAAAGTGCCATGCAGATTTAAATTTTTTCCACTTGTGACGAATGCAGCTATCGTTTTTTTTTTTTTTTTTTTTTTTTTTTTTTTTTGCATGCTAGTTAACATTCGTGTCGGTCAGCTGTTGGCTCTCATGCTGGCCAATAGAATCTTCCTGCCTATTTGCGGCAGCCAGCTATTTGCTCTCACTCTGGCCAGTAAAAAATGGCTGCAAACTACATGAAAACTGCCATAGAAGCATGAAAAAATCTATTATTTCCACTATCGATGGGAGTTGGGAAATGCAAAGTTAGTCTTAGCCTTCCCACTAACTTGGAGCATGTGCATGTAAATTTTGGTGCAAATCCGTAGAAAATTGCGGCCGTGCATTCGTTACACACACACACACACACATCCTGCCTTTTATAGATAGATGACAATAATTTATCTGTTAAACATATTTAAACTTTATTTCATGTATATGTCAAGTGCTGAAAAGCCCTTCCAAAAGAAGTTTGGTCAGATTTTGGGAAGAGTCAGGCCCAGAACCTTTCACCCTCCACCCCGTGCCCCACCCCATGTCATATATATATATATATATATATATATATATATATATATATATATATAATTAAGAGCTTTTCTGTCTACTATTAGGTTGGTGCAAAATAATGACGTAATAATGTTGTTTTTGACGTTAAAAAATACGTTTTGCACCAACCTAATAATTATACATTACTAAGCTCTTTCAGATAGAAACGTCAAATTTTGTATGCATAATTATTAGACTTAAGGGATTTTTTCTTTATGGCAAGAGCAGGGCTATATCTTTTCAGCTATCCAGATTTATCCTTCACATTAACAGTTAGTATTTGTAACCATCTGGTGTAAGATCATAATTTCTTTTATTATTATTATTATTATTATTCAGACAAGAAAAATATTTGTGTGCTTTGGAAAAATCAATTTCACAGAACTGTTTTCCCCCAAAATATATTTTTTACTTTTTTTTTTATTAGTTCATGGTTATCTTAGTAGGAGCATATAATTTTTTTTTATTTTAGACCACTAATTGATATAAATATATTTTTTTTGATATATAAAAATTTATATATCATTTTCCCCATTTTTTGCATAATTTATGCCCAGATAAGAAAAAAAATTATAAGAACAGAAAAAGAATTAAATAAGAAAAACTTAACAGCAGTACCTTGTCAGTCATATTTAATGAAACTTGTATAAAAGAGGGGTTGCTGCCTGAATACACAATTATTAAATTACTTTCATTGTTGGCTGCCAGGTCATGTAACACTACAACATTCAGAAAACAAAAAAAAAAAACTTGTTTTATGAGATATATAAGTGTGAACATAAACTAAATAACGAGATATACTATATATACAGGTGAGCAAATAAATATTTAATTTAAGGTGTAAACAAAACAGTGCTCAGTGTAATTAAACTGATCTATAATGTATATATTAATAAATACATATATACAGTCAACAAGGAAATTATTCATACACCCATCAATTTTTAATATTTTTATCCATTTCTCAGAATCTAATGCCCGTATAATACCAGGTTTTTAAATATTATTAAGCACAAAAAAAGGAATATAAAACTCACCTTTTCAGAACAATAGGTTAAATATAACAAATTTGGCAGGTGAATTATGCAAAATAAGAAAAGACAGAATTATTCATACAGTGTGAAAAATAGAAAAAATTGAACAATTGTCACAATATTAACAATCAATAGCCTGGCCTCTCATATAAGTTGGTGCAATCGTTTTCTAAAGTTTTGATGAGATTTGAACAAGTCTTTTCTGGGATTTTCTTCTATACTTCCATCATTACACGTTCTAATTCCTGAAGGTTTTTTTTGTGACCAACAATTTATTCAAACTTTCAATTCTTGCCATAGATTTTCAATAGGATTCAAGTCAGGACTCATTGAAGGCCATGGCAGAACTGTAATCTTTTTCTAACACCATGCAGTCACTGATTTAGACAGATGTTTGGAATCATTGCCTTGTGGAAAGTAAATCGCTGACCCAGATGAAGATTTTGTTCTGATAGTTGTAGGTTTTCATCCAGAATTTTGATATAGCCTGCAGATTTCATTATTCTTCTCATTGCAATTGCTCAATCCCCCTTGAGCTAAAATATCATCGAGTCACCTCCATGTCTTAACGTCACCACTGTGTTCTTTGGGAAGAAAACCTCACCTGTCTTGTGCCAAATCTTCTGTACATCATTATGTCCAAAAAGCTCAATTTTTGTTTCATCACTCCATAGTACTTGTTCCCAAAAGCAATTTTCTTTGTCCAAGAATGATTTGGTAAAATTAAACTGAGCAACAATGTGACATGATTTGTGAAGAGGGGTTCATCGTAGTTGGTTTCCATACAACCTATTTCTATTTAAACAACGTTGTATTATATGAGTTCTTACTCTGATACTTATCCTATCCAAACTTTTGGTGATGTCTTTCAAAACAACAACTCTTGGGTTTATATTAATCTCACGACACAGTTTTCATGCAGTTCTTGATGACAATCTGGGTTTTCTTCCATGCCCAGACAAATTCTCTGTCATGCCAAACTGTTTAAACTTCTTTATAATGGACTATATTGTAGATCTAGGCATAGCTATCTGATTTGAAATAGTGCTGTAACTATTTCCCCAACTTGTTGAATTTAATAATTCTCTGTCTCAAGTCAACACTAAGCTCCTTTGTCTTCCCTATCATGTTGTTAACATAAGAATAACAATGGTGACACTCTATTCACCATGTGATGTTCTTTACTGGAATTATCACAAATATTCTACTGAATAAATAGTCTAGAAGACTTCACCAATAAAATAATTATGTAAATTACTTATACTAACACGAATCAATCAATTTAAAATGGTATTTTCTACTGTATGAATAATTTTGTCTTTTCCTATTTTGCATAATTTGCCTGTCAAATTTGTTGTAGTTAAACAAAAAAAAAGTGAGTTTTATATTCTTTTTTTGTGCTTATTAACATAAATACAAGGATTAGATTCTGAGAAAAATTAAAAATATTCAAAATTGATGGGTGTACGAATAATTTTGTTGTTGACTGTACCTACCTTTGTCTTCCCTATTGTGTTGTTAACATAAGAATAATAATAATAATGACACTCTATGCACCACCTGAATTGGCAAGTAACTGATGAAGGCTGGGGGCACAATTTTCGAAATGTCATAATAACAAAGATATTGACATTAGTCTGAGGTTAAATAATGCCAATGATAAGTTGTCAGCTCAGAAATTCATACAGAAACCACACTGTTTGTATTTACACTCCCTATACCCAATCCCAATTTTGAGCACTCATCCATGATAAATATAACACACACACACACACACACACGTTATAAATAAAGACACTGTTCATATCCATGACTGGTGTCGTCAAAATAATTTTTGATGCACATGAATAATAACAATTTTTTTTTTTTTACCGACAACGAAGAAGTTAAAACAGATATTTCTTACTTGTATATTTCATTTATTTTGTCTTGGTATAAGTTGTAATTTCTAAAGAATTAGTGGATTTTATTGCTGGATCGGATGGTGGTTTTACCTGCAAAGGGGGACACGTTTGAATCCTACTGGACAGGTACATTTTCTTTAATAAGTTTCTTGAGCATGCAGACCATTAAACAAAATAAACACTGAAATAAAATGGATCATCTAAAATCCTGGTATTAAAAAGAAAAAAAAACATTTGAAGTAATAAAGATATAAAAAGTTGTCAGTCAACTTTTGATGGTCAAGGAATTGTTTTAGTGTCATTATAAACTAGTTGCATTCCAAGTCTTGACCTCATATCCAGAGAAGATGGGTTCTTCCACTCATTGGTAAACATTGGAAATAATCTGCTGTTATTTTGGTTTTAGTGGGGTCTTGCAGATTGTTCTTTTTTCTTCTTTTGGCACATGATCCCAGCAAATGTGGAGACCTAACTTTGTAGATATTAGCCAGTTCTGTATTGCTTTGTAAGGAACAGTTTTGTTTTGTAACTAAATTCTTTTCTATTTTGTTATTAAAGGATCATTTATAACTTTTTTCTTATAAAAATACCTAAAAAAAAAAAAAAAAAAAAAAAAAAAAAAAAAATTCTATCCTTTATTGTTTTGATTACGTTTCAGCTGGTGCATTCTCCAGCCTTCCTCTTTTTATCTGAAGTTCTGACATAAAGTATTGTTGTTATTCCATGAATTATTTAATTAGTATCCTCATCTCTATTGTTTGTATGTCAACATTTTGGCCTGGATGTTCTTTGATCTTCTGAAAGTGAACGTTTCACCTATCAATCTTGTATTTTTTAATTTTAGCCCTTTACAGATTAAATTTATTTCTAAATTTTACCCACTTTCTTTTCCCAAAGACAACACATTTCAAGCCTCTTGCTGCTCTATCACTATTTCCATGGCAAATGTTCAAAAGATCCCCATTCATTAGTTTTATCAGTTCAGATCTTTAAAGCTAAGAACCGCCATTTAGGACAAAGCAGAAAAATGATCTGGAATTGGAATGAAAGAAGTGATGGCACTGACCCTGAATCAATCACAAAGAATTTAGGATGTGAAATTAGTAAGTACTAAACACTTTAAATACTGTGGTGTATGGATCAGTTATAACAAATTTAGTATAGGAGATAAGGAAATTGAACACAGAATCGGCTGCATCAGAATTAGTTTCATCCAACACCACAAATTGCTATAAGTCTTTAATTTGACCATTCTTTTGACAAATATTATTTTTGCCAAAAATTTAAATTCATATATATATATATATATATATATATATATATATATATATATATATATATATATATGTGTGTGTGTGTGTTTAAATGTTATTTTAAATGGCTACTCATATTTGAGTAGATGCTATTTCTATTTAAATAAAAACAGAGCATCTGCTAAAATATAAGTATCAAAATAATGTTTAAACAAATAAATTAAAAAGGTTGGATTTAATCCATTTCCTATATATATATATATATATATATATATATATATATATATCTTTCAATGTATTGTGTAAAGTGTCAATTTGTGGAGCATCAAAGACTTTGACTATGAAAACAACAAAGATGAGGATACTCATGTGAATAATTTGTGGGGTAATTTATAATATTTGATGTGCCATTCTTCTTATTTGTGTTTTATGTATGTGTGTCTGTAAGCCATCAAAGGGATGGCCATCTTGGACTGAAGATGTTACCTTTTTTATAAATCACTTTGAAATTTGTCTTCTAGTGAGAAGAGGATCCAATTTTCGTAAATGTTCCAACGGTGAGTTCTTTGGACAAAAAAAAAAAATAAATTAAAAAAGGTGTTTGTTTACTGTTATTGTGTGTCAAATTTTTTATGACTCGGCTGGCAGTTTAACTGACCAAAAACATCATCTCTCTCTCAGTATTAGGTAGAAGTTACTGGTTTTGTTTACTTATTTTATTGTCCATTGCACTAACCTCATTCAGTCTCTTTGTAGCAACATTGCTTGTTGCCTTTTCAGTTAACCCTTGTGTGTTCGTAATCAGCCCATCACCCTCAGTTGTTTGCCCCAATTTCATTATTATATAGAATTTTACACGTTTGTCTTTATATTTGTTGTTTTTAGCATGACGTTTCAGCCAAGACATTTTCCAGCCCTCCTCAGGCATATCTTGCATTCAATCTTTAGAATTCATTTTACCCTTTCTCGATTGAATTTAATTTTAAATTTTGCAAGCTATCTACACATTTTAACATGCCATCTCCTGTGGTGAAGGATATTTAAAGTGGTTTGTTTCTCTTGTATCATAATAGCTTTAAGTAGTGTAAATCTTTATGGTTTGAGCTATTTAGTATTTTGACATTATCTAATAATATTTGGCTAATGTTAGTAGTTGTATTTTGGTTGTTTGTGAGGCAATGATTGATATGCAACATGTTAACCTATGAGAGAGTGTGGTGAATATGTGACCAATGTAAGAATTTATTGTTACTTTCTGATTACTGGTATTGAAGATGCAATCTCCCAAGAGACACAAAAGTTAAACAATTTTTTCACAATTATTTAAAGTCTCAAGTTATTGGTAATGATTATGGTAGACGTGTTGAAATTTTCATAGTAAATGATGAATCTAAGGTATTTATTGCAATCATTAAGTGATTATATTTTTAATAGCATTTTTTTTTTGTTTTTGACAACATGGGAAGATTATTATTGATAAGTGTTTGTTTTTATATTGCTCAGTTTTTTTTATAATTAAGACAAATTTTTGCTTGTGGGTTTTTATACAATGGAGTAGTAACATTGTGACTATTAGCATAAACTAAAACATCAAAGGAAAGGATTTAATTACTAATGTTAAGTTTTGAGTAAATTTCAGTTTTTCTTAAATTTTCTTAATGTTTTTTTATTTAATCTATTTTTTTTTCAATAGGATGAATATCATTGATATATTGAACATATTATTTCCTTGGCAAAGTTATTTATTATTAAAGGTCTTGTTTTCTGTATGAGTTATTTAGAAATGAGATAATGTAAGATCAAGAGGTGAACCCATAGCTACACCATAAATTTTTTTTGTATAAATGTTGCTGTGATGATCATGAAAAGGTACATGTATGGGACAGAGTAGAAGTTGTTTGCATAGAATTGTTAGATTAATGTTAGTGGGTGGGAATGAAGAATACACTTTGTTTTGATATCTATAGTTTATTTAATGACGATATTCAACAAAACTAGAGTGCTGTTACTGGGTTTATTTGACAGCAGTATTTCAAGAAAATTGTTAATGAATGTGAGGATTAGTTTGTTTAAAGGTTTGGAAAAGTGATATATGGGTGTAGGGATTTTTTTAAATTATGGGGCACATGGAAGCCAGCTAGATTTGTTTTATTCTTTTTGTTTGTGTGTGCATTCCCAAATACTTGGGTTAATGCATATTCAAAATTTTGTGGGAAGTATGAATTTAACTTCAGAATTGGTGTCTTCAGTCTAGTGGTATCTTTTTCTTTTTGTTTTATTTTTGGTTAAGTCAGGTTTAGGTCTGCTACTGGTAACATGGATCCCAGTACAATTTGCTGCAGGTGGTTGCCACCTAAACTAGTTCCTCCACTAGTTTTTCTGCTTTTGAGATAAGGATGGCAAAAGGGTAGATGAGCATCTTACAGGAACCAAAAACCAATAAACACAAACACACACACATATATATATATATATATATATATATAAGAGGTATATTTTATTTATGGGTTAAGGTGATAGATATCAGGTATAAAGCATATGTAAATATAAAAGTGGATATTGAAGTCAGTCACCCAGTGGCAACAATCTGTCTGTTGCATGCTTAAATGCAATCTTCAGGTATGAAACAAATAGTTGTCACTGGGTGTTGACCACAATATCTACTTGTCTATATAGTAATAAGGTAATGAGGGGTTTGGTAATCCATATGGATAATTCCAAAGAGGATTTAATCCAGAGAGCTCAATGTAACACCAGAGAAAATTTTAATTAAATAATTAAGAAAGAGATAACCTTAAGATTCCATGACTCTAATTTATTTCCCCAGAAAATATATTTTTCCTGAGATGTGAGCTGATGAGCCAGGAAATATATATTTTCTGGGGAAATTATAGTCATGGAACCGTAAGGTTGTCTCATTCTTAATTATTTAATTAATTATATATAGGATGGGCTTGAATTATAACCTTCCTAGAGATGGTATCCCAATAAAAACACTTGGTGTACTTGGACAACCCTGAGTGTCTGGGTTAGGTGCCAGGAAGAGCATCCGCCCTTGTAAAACCTTGGCTCAAATTATCATGACAAATCCTTTGTCAGGCAGGACCCACCTGGCTTTGTGAAAGATTAACCTCAGTACTGTGTGTATGTATTTAGCTAACTAGCTTTGTTGTTGAGAATAGTCTGGCTTTGTTTTACAATTGATCTTGTTTAAAATTTCTTTACAATTTCTTTTTATATTTTTAACTCCGTAACTATTATAATAAAAAAGAAGCAATCCACTTCAAATAAAATTTTAGATAAAATATATTTTGCGACAGGAGATGATATTTCAAATTGTGTATAAAAAAAAGATTAAAAATGGCTGTCTGCTCGTTTACAAGTATGCATGACTGCTTAATATGGTTAGCCAGTCCCCATTAGCCAGACAGGTATATTTATGTTTGTTCAATACCCACATAGCCCACCTCTAGTTTATACAGCAACTATGTTGAGCGAACCTTCATTACAGTTTCTGGGGGAGAGAGTGCACAAAATCTGTTGTGATTAACAGTTTGAACAAGACCAGTCCGCTCAAATCCTCAGCCATGATGACTTTTGACTTCATGCTACACAATGCAGCCATCAACAATTTTGTCTATCCAGTTTCGCATACAAGGTCAACGTATAGTATGAGTCTCAGACATTTTCCAAAGATACAGCATACTGGCATTGCCTTCTCAGGCCAATAACAGAAGTCACCATTCTAACAAATTGACCATAACGAGATTCAAACCCAGGTGTCATGGTCAGAAAGCAAGTGTTCTAACCAATCAATCATGCACCCCAATAAAAAAGATAACATGTTTAAGATACTTGGTAACATGTTTAAGATATTTGATTCATAGATTTTCTAATGCAGTCAAGCTCTGTGAAATCATTCTACATATGGTATTGGCTTATAACCATATCATGTTGAAACAATGGTTCTCAGACAATCACCAAAGTTAAGCAATGCTAAGCCTGGTCAATACCTATTAGGTTGGTGCAAAAATAATATCGTTTTTTGATGTTAAAAAATACGTCAAAAAACGATATTATTTTTGCACCAACCTAATAGATGGGTGGCCACTTGAATGACAAGGTGCTGTAAGCTTGGATGTGCAGGTGGTGTAATGATAACAGCTCAGAGTTGGAAATAAGAGAGCAGTTCTAATTCCAGCCAGGTTCATATTTACTTATGCACAAATACCTTTGGGAAAAGTATAAATCCACTTTTTCTCCCCCACCAGCTAGGGGTTAATTAGTAGGACTTGTATCAGTAAAATTGTTGTAACCTAGGGAAGGTTACTGAATAGAATAATCACACAAAGGTTGGTAATGAACAATAACACTTAGAACGAGAACAACACATATAAGATTCGCCAGCGAAGAAGTAGTCAGCTGCTAGAAGTGAGTCAAGTGAATTCCACAATGAATCTGTAGACCAACATACAGTATTTACTACTGTATTTATGTGAATGGGGACATACCCATTATCGTCCAGAGGTATACTACAATAAAAATCATTATCTCCAAAAGATTCTTACAGCGAAAAAAAATATTTTCTGGTTTTATAAATAACCTGTAAAGGGTTGATAAGCCATAAAATAAATAAATAAATAAATCATACACACATACCTTTTGAAGTGTAATATTCCAGAAAATGCTGGGATGTTGTGAACAAACTCCTGTCAGACATTTAGTTCCTGATAATAATCAAAATGGTTAAAAGTGCTAAAAATATAAACTTTGGACAGCTTGTCCACGATTTTGATCCAGATGTGCAACAACTTGTTTGAAAATTGGAAAAATACAATTTTTCCGAGAGAAAAACTTTTGTTCATTGCCAGACCTCCCAAAATAACTGATGTCTGCCTGCTGCATTGTCAAAAGTCAAGGTTCATCATCTGTTGGAGTTGATGCGGAAAGCTTGAAATAGGACAATATGCTTAACTATAAATCTTCTTGCATTTTTCTAACATCCATTTCTTTAGAATCACTCAAAATATCCTTCAAATTTGTCTTAAACCAATCTGCCCTTTCAAAATTAAACTCCAATGAATTCAATTTGAAAGTCAGTCTCCACCCTCACTGAGAATTGCTACTCCACTGAACAAACGTTTGCATGGATACTTCCCTGAAAACTACAATCTTGACCGATTTAAGTCAAGAGTCAATTGTTGTCTATCCTCCTTATCCTCGCATCCTTCTATAGCCTCTTACCTTCATATGTTTATGGTGGTCAAATCATGCTGAAAAGAACCAGTTCTCATTTGATTACCAAAGTTAAGCAGTGTTTAGCCCGGTTATTACTTAGATGGGGGACCATTTCCGAACACCAGGTAATGTAAGCAATCTCCTCTAATCCAAATTGTTTCAGTTTTAAATAATTTTAATGATTTAAAACAAATCAAATCTTACATTGATATCACACACCTCATTCAGTAACCCTCTGCCTTAAGTGACTCTTGAGCCTTGTATCAGGTGAACTTTAGTATTAGGTTGGTGCAAAAATAATGGCGCTTTTTGACGTTAAAAAATACGTCAAAAACTGACATTACTTTTGCACCAACCTAATAAATAAAATAAAAATAAGGTTATTCTGGGGGTGTGGGAATGTTCAAAAAATTTTCTAATAAATAAATTGATTGCTATTTTGCTTGCTGCCATTTCAGCTTAGGGAAAGTTTCATGGGAACATTCTACTTTTAAAGAGATGGTGAAAGCTTGTATTGACCAAAATGTTGAGCTAAAAACAACAAAGGTGAAGATAACAGACAAAAATATAGCATAAACAATCATCCCACTTTTATTTATTTTTTTAAAGTACCTTTTGAAATCTAGCCATTTTTAAAAAAAAAAAAAAAAAAAAAATGAAAAAAAGTAAGCTTTTTCATATCCCCTTCCTCTTCCCCTCGGTACATCAATAATCTGTTTGGATGTCTACTAGTCTGGTACCAACTCTAAAATCAAAGGAACTCTGCATGTTTTTTGCATTTTTAAATTGTCAGGTTTCACTTTCTGTTGCATTTCAAAAAGATTTTGAAATTGAAAATTAATCATGGGGGGGGGGAACTTTCATAAAGACAAATTCTGTTCTCGTTCCACTGAGGATGTTTATTTTATTGAAATACTTTAAGAAACATATAAGTATGTATAATTTTCAATGTTGCTTATTGAGTCATCTTCATCGTCCAAGTTGTTTTAATTTAAAAAATGGTTGCTATGAAATAAAAAAGAAAAACATTCAACCAACAAAATAAAAGAAAAAATTTACAAATCTTCGAAAGATTTGATAGCAAATGAAACTCTTCCACTCTTTGCAATTAATATTCCAGTACAATGAAGTGAGGCTAGGTACAAGAACTAATTAGGTACAAGAACTAATTCGGTAGTAGAACTAATATTAGTTTATCATATTAATCAGTGATTCCCAACCAATTTTGGGCCATAACCCTACTTTGGTATTTCTAAAATTCTAGTGCTTGCCTGTAATATTTAATTCTTACATATTCAAAATTTGACTGCAATTCACGTGAAGGAAGCTTAAAAGGTTTGGTTTCTAAACAAGCCTCCAAAGACCATGGCATCCATGAAAGAGAAAAATTAAAAAAACAAAAAGACAGTTAACTATATATAGTTTCAAAAGGTATAATAAAGAACTGAAAAGCAGAAATGTAAAATATTCTATAATAGACGTTGATCAATTTAATCATGAAATAATAATGCAAAATGAAATATGAATTCACTAGAAAATAATTCACTAATTCTCGAATTGCCCCCTTATTCTGTTGGTATAGTAATCCAAAGAGTGCACATTCGACACCCCCACTAAAATATTACCATGCCCCACTGGTGGGGCATGCACCCCACGTTGGGAATCATTGATATACATCAACTTTGCATATGGATTGGGTGATATTTTTAGCTATTTTTTTCTTTTTTATGTGAGCAAGTAGTGAATTGTATGTCATCAAATATTGTAATGTAAAATCATATTAATTAGGATTTAATTTAAAATATCAAAATTTATTTAATTTAACACAATTTAGCATTATATTTTGAATTTATCTGTAAATATATTTAAATTTATTTAAATATATTCTACTGCTCAAAAAGAACTTGGAAGGTTCTTCTCCCACATTTAAACTTTCAAATTAAAATTTGATTTCTTTACACTGACCATTGTAGGATGCTATGCACGTTAAACCGAGAAATTAAATCCATTTTCTTCACTGAATTTATTTTAACTTTTTTTTTGTCAGGCCTTTGTCTTAACCTTCTAACATCTACAAACAAGAAGTCGTGTTTGTTAGTAAACACATTCAAATGCTTACAATAAATTCTGCCTATTCAGCATTAACCCACTTGGATTCATTTGTCTCTTTCTGACATTTGCAAGTTTTCTGTAAAGAAATTAAATCTCACCTTTCATGTATTTGTCACTAACTCCAAACTAACCATTGGATATCAATCAAATGTCGATAAGAGAATATTTTAAGTTTATTAGACTTTTTACAAGAAACTCTCCACAATGCATGGATGAATTAAAGCAGTTTTGGTGGTATTTTTTTCCTTTGCAGTCCATTACTCCTTCTTTGTCATTTGCAATTGCACAGTCATGGGCTCACCATTTTTTTTTTTTTTTTTTTTTTTTTTTTTTTTTGTAATAAAAAATTGTCACCCAAGAGGAAATTATGCAAAAGAAAAAAAAAAAAAAAAAAATTATTTTGGCAGAGGAAATCTGCCATATAACCAGAACTTGATTGGAGAGGAACAAGCTGCTGTTCAGTGTAAAGGTCATCTATTTCTGGTCAAAGGATGTTTTTTATTATGGCATAAAGATGAATTTGACAGTACTTCTCTGACTATGTCAACTGGAGTAATATGTATAGCTGACAGACAATGAAGATGTGTCAACATTTTTCTTTGCTTTGATTGGGTCATTATTTACATTATTTATAGTCAGGCTAATAACCTAGAAGATTAAATCATCGGTCCATGAATTTAGGAGGATTGGAGGTTCAATTCTTGGAGTGGGTAATACAAACTTGGTGGAAACATGATTAGCAATAACTAAGATATACAAAAACCAACACAAATGAGATGCATTATTTACATTATTCGGACTATTGTCCTCATTTTTGACACCATATTTATTACAATGTTTTGGCCATTGTACGCTCTGGCCTTCTTAAGGTGGGTGGAATGTTGAACTAATTCCACATGCCATGTTTAATGGATGTCAGTTATCAGTTATCTCCTGTTAATTCCCCTCTCCAAGTTCTCCACTGCCTTAGCCGAGTATTGAACTCACGGTCTTTGGGTCCTGTCATTATCATTCCAAGAGTTGTTCAGACTATTGATCTCATTCTTTTTGTTTAAGATACCTTCTATCATTTTGAGGAGAGTCATTATCATTGCAAGAGTTCTTCAGACTATTGATCTCATTCTTTTTGTTTAAGATACCTTCTATCATTTTGAGGAGTCATTATCTTTCCAAGAGTTCTTCAGACTATTGATCTCTTTTGGGTTTGATGATATTTTTAACACAAACATTTCAAACATGTTTTTCTACAAACATCTTGAAAACCTGAGTTGCTTTTCTCTTATTGAATGTACATTTAAATGTCATTGTTAGTGACATTTTTTTATCAATCCTCTCATTTATTAACATGCGAAATGACTTTGTAAAAATAATGAAAAAGCCAGACAAGATGGACAACTGTTTAATATCCTTATTTATGCATAATACAACTTCCAGAAAGGGACAGGTGAATGGCATCTAGGATCAAGTGGATTAATGTTATGCTAAATGGAGTCAGCAAGCAGAGTTCAAATTCTGACAAAGGCAGTTTGTGTTCACTTTGCATTAATACTCTTTGGAAAAACCTGAATCCATCTCTTCTCCCCAATAACTGAGTCAAATAGCAGGGTAGACTAGGCTTTTCTAGCCTTGGTTTGTAACCAGTGTATGATAAGAAAAACACTGAATTCAAAACTGAAGAAGGCAATGGGAAACCCCCTTTATCTTTCCTAAGAGTAATCATGGCTATGCACAGTTGGTAAAAGAAAAAAAGAACCTGTGGAGAACTGTTTCCTTACATCCTGAAGAAACCCGACACGGAAGGAATTTTATATGTAAATGAAAAAGAATAAAAATTACATGTGCAAAGATAGTTTTAAAAAAATGAAAACATCTACGTATTTAGTCATAGTGTGTGTGCATGTGTGCAATATCCATGTGGCTTGTCTGAAATTAAGTAGTTGGTTTACTGGAAAGTATCTTCCTGAAGAGGAGGAGTCTCATGTTATCACTACTACATCCACAAGCAAGAAGAGCAGAAGAAGATTTTTGTCTCTTCTTTAATACTGAACAGTGCTACCTCGTGGGTATCTTGGTAGTTCAGTTGGGGTGGGGAATCCCCTCATTCTTCACTCTTCCTCAGCATTGCTTATGGTTTTGAGATTAATTATTTTCTATATTCCATAGTTTATGCAAACTAGTATCTTCATCTTTGATTATGTTCAGCTGGTCTGTTCTCCAACCTTCCAAGTGTATGTGACATTCAGTGAAAAATTTATAGAAGTTACTAAGAAAGCACAAAGTATTGTTAAATGTTTCACCTTATTCACTCAATGCTCTAAACACCTGTGGAAAGCACACTAAAATGAAGACACTCTTCTAAATCTTCAGAAAATTAGTTATAGAGAGGAAGTCTCTTATAGTGATCAGTGGGACTTTCAGATAACAATAACCAATTGATAACATTGGAGGAATGAAGGCTGAAACAGTAGAGAGGAGCCAATAAGGATATTAGGCTTCAAGTTCTAGACTTGGGATTGTCCCACAGGGCGATAGATGAGAGAACTCATTAGTTGGTGAATTTGACAGCATTGTATGTTTGAGTTCAATCCCTAAGCCAGGTAGTGTAAATTCAGATTCAATTAAAACATGATTAGCAATAATCCTGAGTCTGAGTATACTTAGATATCCCTAGAACAATTTACACCTGCAGATTAAACAAAAGGTTCTGTTCAAAACTCTAAAGTTTACCTGGAACAACAGATACCTGAAGAAGATTGGGGGGGGGGGTTACAAAAACTGAAACATAAGAATAACAGCAAATATAAATACATTAGGCTGACAGTAAATAATGTAAATATTATCCTCATCTTTATTGTTTTGATCACTATTTCAACTGATACATTTTACATCCTTTCTAATCTTATGTGAATTACTGAGATGAAATATTATTATTATTCAATCAATTATTCAAAATATCTTAATTTCTGTCTCGGCAGTCTAGAAAATTAAACCATTAGTTGGTGAATTGGATAGCATAGTATTTTTTAGTTCAATCCTTGGGCCAGGTAGTATAATTTCAAATTCAATAAAAACCTGATTAGCAATAACTAAGCTATACAAAAATCAACAAAAATTAAATATTCCTAGACATAGACAGTGGAACAAGAACAATCGCCCCTCGTAGATTAAATAAAGTGTTCAGTTTGGAATTCCATAAAAGTTACCCAGATTGTAAGACATCTGAAGAAGTCATGGCTGTCGGACAATTTCTGCAACCGCATGACTCCTTACATTTGGCCATCTAACTCCCCAGATTACAAAAATCTCATCGTAACACCAAATATGAACTGAAGGCAAAGATTATGGCAGCATTCACCAATGTAAACAAGGAGACTGTCCAGAAGAGTTGTAGGAGATTTCAATGTCATCTAGAGGCCACAGTTCAAGCTAATAGCGATTTTATTGAATCAATTTACTTTTTAGTATTTTAAGATATTTTTGCATAATTTTGGTAAATATGTCTGTCAAAATGAGATGTCAGTGTTATTTTCATTTTTGCGTAATTTAGGTGACAATTTATCCATCGCACCCTGTATATATTAGGTTGACCAGAAAGCGTTGACTCACTGGAGGAGCAGAAAGAAAACAAATCTTGATCTCTGTCTGGTAGAATTTCCAAGGAGTCAAGAATGATGGACTTTATTTTGAAGAATAAATTTTGGTGCTGCTCCATAAAATTCTGTTGTTTTTTTTTCTACTTCTTAAGTGAGTCAGGACTTTCTGGCCAACTCTCTCTCTCTCTCTCTATATATATATATATATATATATATATATATAGAGAGAGAGAGAGAGAGAGATATCATAATTTGACAGAATGGTAGGATAAGGAATAAATAGGAAATGTTTATAGAGTTAATGTTTCATCTACTTAGCCAATGAAAAACAAACATAAAATTAAAAATACCAGAATTTTCTTTTCTCCTCCATATTTCATTTTCTGATGAAGCTTAAGTAAAAGTGAAACCTTATTTGTTCCTCATCATATATATATATATATATATATATATATATATATATATATATATATATATATTCACGCAAACACATTTCAGTTATGTTTGAAAGGAAATCCTGTGTTCAAATATCACCTGAGAAATGCTATGCACTTTCATTCCATTCCAGTAATTAAGCAACTGATATAAAACTGGGAACAATTTAAATTCCTTGCAAGAAACGTTTTTATTTTTTTTTTTTTTAAAACAATCTAGAACTTTTGTTGATGTGGAGTTATCATTATGTAGACATTATATACATTCAGACTATTATCCTTGTCATAACATTTTGTCTGGTGTTCTCTCTGGCTGAATAATCTTCAGGGAATTTCAAACTAAACCCTATATAGGGCTAGATTTTATTTTTTTGTCCCTCTGTCCATGTCTCATCTTATTTAGTGCCACTTCCCTTGTTTTCATTCAATCTCCAGGGGTTGAAGTCACAATTACAGCCACCAAATTCCACTAGCCTCTCCTAAAATTTGAACTTTGAGCCTGAATCCATTCGTCGACAATTATTTTCAGACAATTCTTTTTATTTGTTTTCAATATATTAGCTTAGAAACTGAAGCACCTTGAAGTACCCGAGTGGTAGCTAAGACCCTCTACCAGATGCATGAGTTTACAGTTGAATTCGTTTCAAGCTCAGAAAGACATAAAAAGAATCAAGATCGACATATACGTCTGTAGTTGGTTTTTAAACATTGTTTTGGATGTGTTTATTCAGCCGAGACAATTTTGGTAAAAACGTATATACATGTCTATGCTAGGTAAGGGGAGTTAAAAACCTAATCTGCCTGCTGCGGACACACTTGAATGCAGCTTTGCTTTACTTGCAGCTGCTGAAAAAAATTTGGAATTTTTATGATAATATTTGGATATTTTTAATTAATTCAAAATTTAAAAAAAAAATAGTTTTAAATAAAGTGTTTGGGATGAATTGATTTTGATAAGAATAACCATTTCATCTCATTGTCTGTGATTATAATAAAAGGCTTCTGTTACTTTCATTATTTACATTATTCGGGCTGTTATCCTCATCTTCATTGCCATATTCACAACGTTTCAGCCATTGTACACTCCAGCCTTCTTCAGGTGATTGGATCTCTGAGATGAGGTATTATGATTATTTACGTTATTCAGGCTGTTATCCTCATCTTCATTGCCATATTCACGTTTTGGGTGTTGTATGCTCCAGCCTTCTTCAGATGATTGGAATTTTGAACTGAACCTTTTATTTTGTCCACCAGGGTAGATTGTTCTAGTTCCACATGCTATGCCTCTTCTGGATGTCTCAGTTATTTCCCCCTAATTCAACTCTCCAAGTTTTGGTTCACCACTGCTGTGGACTGGTATTGAACTCACAAGATGAGGATAACAGTCTGAATAATGTAAATAATTATGAAACCTCATTTCAGAGATGTAGACAGATAAAGGCTTCTATATTTGCAAGACATGGTCATGTCTGGGATGAAGTTTTTTTTTTTTTTTTTTTTTTTTTTTTTGTAACTCTGAGGTGTGACTTGCTTGACAGTGGCTTGAGAGATTAACAAATCTTGTCGCTGATGCAGTAAGAAGAGTATTTACCTGTAAAGATACTGAGGATGATTAAAATAAAATGTTTGGTAGACGTCAAAAGATAATTTTTCTTACCTATCCTAACTTGGTTTTTACTTATGATTACCAATCTTACAAGACCAGATAAGCAAAGAAGATTGTGTAGTAACAATCTTCTGAATAGGGAGGGCCAGCATATTTTTATTTTTTTTATTTTAATCATTTCACCCCAAGCACTTCAATAAAGCCACTCAGAGGCTTACAGTATGTGAGAGAACATGAGAAAATGTATTATTAAGGAGAGGGAACAATAAAAGAACATGAATTAAAAAAAACTGAAGATAAAAATTGACATTGCATTTAAACTTTTGAAGATCAAAGGCAATAAAGCCACTAGAATGCAAGGGGTTGCTGAGTGTTAGAGAATATGAGAAAAACTACTATTAATAAGAGAGAATAATAAAAAATAAAAAGACAGAAGATAACAATTGATATTGCATTTGAATTTTTGAAGATCAAGGTTGGTTGGGAAGCAAGAAGCTGGAAGAGAGTTCCACAAGCAAGAAGTGTAAGAAACTGTTATCATAGAATTTATGGTTACATCTAACAATTTCAACAGTAAAATGAGACCTTACCACCAATCTAGTACTGCACCTAAATTCATAAACTCTAGGGAAAGGTCACAGTCACCATGAAAATATTTATAGAAACTGCACAGGGAAGCTACATTATGGATGTGAGACAGGGACTGAAACCAAGATGCCAGGTCAGGACTAATAACATTACAGATTCTTCTTTGGATTTTATCAAGAATCTCCAAATACATAACGATAGCACTGGGCCCAGATGTGACAGCAATATTCAATGCCTAGACAAATGGTTGACTTATAAATGTGTGCAAGATTCTGGAGAAAAAAAAAATGATCTCGCATGACATGGTAAACCAACTTTCATCTAGCAATTGATTCAATTTAATCTTTCCACTTTGTGTCAGATATACAAGATATATTTGAGTCAGTGTATAAAATTTTGGCTTTCACCTTGAGCCCTGATCCCTGACACCAATACCAGCTCACCCATAAAGCAAGTTTTCTCTTTGATGGTTACGCAGTTTGGTTAAGAAACCAAACTTGAATTGGAATAATGTAAGAAGGTTGGGTTAGGCTAATCTTTTAAACTTGGAAGGCTTTCTTCCCTTGAAAATCAGCATTCCAAACTATAGTTTTTACTTGGGTTTGAACACTAATCTCTAGCACTAATGACTATGCAGTATGGGAAGTGCAGTTGCTGTTTGTCTTAGAATTTACTGAGTTGATGTGCAGTTATGCATTTAAAGGAGGGGGTGCCACAAAGTTCTCAACTCGACCCACTTCCCGAAACCAATATTCTCGCAACCAAGCCTCAGAATACTGATTTTTGGGAACAGGCCCAGGCTAAGAACTTTTCAGCACTCTTCCGCCCCCCTCCCCCTACACACACCGTGTGTATGTGCATGCGGTGGTTCCCTTTTTGTCTGCAGTTTGCTTTTATATTGTTTGAGCTCCACCTACCACCACTGCCAGTCCCTCCCCATCCCTGCCAACCCATCCCGGAAATAAACACTTCCTGAGTTTTACTTAATAATGGATGTACACGCAAGAATAGTAATGTCAGCAATTTGGATGTCGAAGAGTAGCTGTAAAAACATGTAAGCAAGAAGATGAAAGTTCTTAATCGACAAAGAAAATAATTGTATGCTGTTGTTGCTAAGTTCTACATGAACAAGGAATTTTCAGTAACATAACTTTCATTATAGTTGTAATTGTTTTATTTTGTTATTAGTTATTTTTGTTTAACATTATATCGGGTGACTCTTTGAGTGGTACTGATACCATGTAACCCGATACTACCCCCAGTGTGATTATATCATTAGTGACTAAACCAGTTCCCCAATCAGGTTTTTCTGATGAGAGGAATGGCTAGACACCCAGCAAGATTAAAAACAAGACTTGTCAAAGGGTGTTGAACCTTCTTCTAGGTTCAATGGCCATTTAGCACAAAGGGGTAAATTGGGCCCCATAGTTATGTATGCAACCAGTCCAGAGATGGCACAGCATTGTTGGGTGGAGGGTTTCCTTGACTGAAAATGTCCAGTGCAGAGGGTTCCCCAAATGGCCTCAGTGGACAAATATCCATGACCAAAGTGAACCTTTAAGTTGAGGGACATAGGCTTTGATTTGATGTTAATAAAAATGGGCTGTAGCAAGACTATGCATGAATGAGAGGAGGTACTTCTCTCTGGCCTTTTTTACCCCAATATATGAAGGGAGCTATTCAGCTACTCAGGGACCCTACAGCCACACCCAGTCATGGTACTGATGATGCTTTGTTACTCTTATTGAGCCTAACTTATCATTTGAGCTTTATGATCTATCCATATATATTAGGTTGGTGCAAAAATATTGTTGTTTTCTCACATATTAACATATGTGAGAAAACGACAATATTTTTGCACCAACCTAATATATATATATATATATATATATATATATAAAAAGAGAGTGTGTATCAAAAATACTTTTACAGACTTTGAGGGCAGGTTCCTCATACCAAAACAGGGACAAAAGTTCATATAAACATTTGTCCACAAATCCTGCATTTTCTAATTACTAAGTTTAAAAAAAAAGTTTTTGGTAGATGCACTGTGTTGAATGTAGACTAGATTACATTTGTCATTCATGTACATTTGTGGCTAGTCTGTCTTCAACATTTAATGTGTAGTAGTCAGTTAACTGAGAAATGTTCCATTTAACAACAGCAGGATATTCATATCGTGAGCAGGCAGATATGATTTTTACATATAGCTGCATGAATGGCATTGAACACAAGGCTCCACAGCTGTATCAGATTACATTTCCAGACCCAAGGCAGCCAAGTCATCCGACTTTTGATGCTGTTTATCATCATGTTGCTGAGACAGGATCCATGGCACCACAAACTATGCACTGATGAAGACTGATATCTGCTTGTATGCCTGACCACAAAGAAAACATTGTATAGGCTGTTGGAGACAATCCAGGTACCAGCACATGTCAATTGGCCCTAGCATGTCGTACATCTCATCATAATGCTTTGAGGGTACTTCAAGAGCAGCTCATATCCGTATAATTTGCAATATGTGCAGGGTCTTTTGCCCTCTTATCACTCACAACAGAGGAACTTTTGCCGATGATTTATTGCACAAACTCCCAATCTGTTTTGTCTCTTCAGTCTTGTTTACAGATGAGGCAACATTTGGAAGAGATGGAATGACAAATTTACAAAACCAACATTTGCAGGCAGATAAAAATCCTCACAGGCTAGACACCATCAGTTCGCAATTAATGTGTGGGCTGGAATTGTAGGTGACTGTCTGGTAGGTTCATATGGTCTTTCAGCATGTCTTACTGGAGCTGTCTATGGGGACTTTATTTCAAATACACTTCCAGACTTGCTAGCAGATGCACCCCTGCTAATATGAAGATGCATGTGGTTCATGCATGATGGGGCTCCAGCACGTTTTAGTCACATTGTTTGCGAAGAACTGGTTGACATCTACCCTGAAAGATGGAGAAGTAGGGGAGGACTAGTTCCATAGCCTGCACATTCTCCTGACCTCAATCCTTTAGATTTTTATCTGTGGGGCCATGAAGCAGACACACTTCATCACCGTGTCATGGGGGGGCCTGCAAAACCATTCAATACAGTGCGGGAGTATTTGAAAGGGTCCACCAGTCAATGATCTGATGGGTACATGGGTATATAGAAGCTAGCAGAGGACATATTGAACATTTCTTATGAGTTGCTGTGTTGAGGTACAATGATGGCCTTTTGGATATATATTTATATAGACATTTTACCTTGTTTTGGCGTGAGGAACCCGACCCGCAAAGTTTGTAAAAGTATTTCTGGATTGTATCTTGGATTGTCCATTTAATAACATCTACTGTAAACTTTAAACATAAATTATGTAGAAATTGTCTGAATATTCTGTTAAAGTACTTTCATTTATTCTTTTAACCATTATCAAGGAAGATTTTATTTTTGCTTTTAACTGAATGTATGGATTTTTATCTATAATTCTAGATCCATACATAAAAAGAAATCCAGACATTCAGTTAAAAGTAAAAATAAAATCATTCTTGATAATGGCTAAAAGAACAGCCGAAAGTGCTCAGACAAACAGAACCTTTGGACAATTTCTACATGATTTATGTCCAGAAAAGAAAAACTTTCTAAGAACACAAGAAAAATTAAATAAAACATCTTAACCTTGTACCTTGTCAGAATGAAACTTGCAAACACGCTGATATTGAGCATTTATGTGTGTCAGAGATAGAGCGTGTGTAAATATAAAAGCGAACATTGAAGTCAACATTTAGAGGCATTTCATGCTAGAAGCAATCGTCAGGCCACAAGTGATGAGACAGAAATATTTAAATAAGTACTCTGTTTATAATAAACAGTATTAACATTTATCGGCCTGAATGTCCAAAGAATTTTATAGAAAATATGTTTCCTCCGACAGGAATCAAACGTGTATCCTACATGGAACCATCATATAGCCTGACGTGCTATATCATTTTAGCTATGAAGGAAGCATCTGGTTAGCAAGGTCAAATTACTGCTTTTAAACTACAAATGTCCCATGATTTCCCTTGAACGTATATGACAGTTCTGTGTAGAATACAGGACGAATATTTTCTTTGAGATTTCTTGGACATTCAAGCCTGTACTTGTTAATACCGTTTATAATAAACACAGCATTTACTTAAATATTTGTATCTATAAAAATAACATCTAAACAGAAAATATATTAAAATAATTGTTAGATTTAATCCATTTCATAATATATATATATATATATATATATATATATATATATATACACACGCGTGTATCATGTGACTTTTGAAGTTAATTTGACTACATTAAACAGATATATGCTTTGGTCAACTGTGCAGCCAGGGCCAGCAGTACATGTTAATTTTATATATCATGTATGATGTGACCCCCCCTTAAAATTAGCTTCAGGAGTAGGTCTTCAAAAGTTGCACGATATACAAGTGTGTGTGTGTGTGTGTATATCATATATATATATATATATATATTAAGAAATACAGTGTAACCCGGATATAAGAGACCCTGACATACGATAAACCCGGATATAAGAGAGATTTTCTCTGGTCCCAAATTAGAGCCTGTGTTAATGTATATAAAATAGACCAAACCCAGATATAAGAGACTTCTTCTCCGGTCCCAACAACTCTCTTATATCCGGGTTACACTGTATACATAATATCTTACATTATGTATATTTCTTAATATACTAAATAGCTCTGTTATTTTACATTGAGCACTATTTTTTCTCGCACTACATAGTATTTATATACGATCGCTTGCTCATATACCTATATATAATTACCCATTTGGTTATATATATATATATATATATATATATATATATTGTATGAACCTGAATCTGACATGATAAGATAAAAAAAAAAAGCAAATAGGAAATTTGCATCAATCATGTTTCGTTTTTATTAAATTTCTGTCTTTTCATCTGTTTTTCTCTGGTGAATCTTTACTAAAAGTGAGACTCGTTAGATTGATATATGTTTCCTATTTGTCTGATATCTTATATAATCACACGTTAAACATTATTTATAATGGACACTCATATATGAGTAGATACTTCACATATCTATTAAACAGTATATCGATTTATTTTTATCTATTGGCCTGAA
>OZ010612.1:5219155-5224155 GCA_963932145.1 Acanthosepion lycidas
CAAAAAAAACTCCTACATATGTTTTGTTCATAGTAAGAACTTCAAACTAATAATTCTTTTATTTATGGAGTCATATATGATTAATACAGAATATAGAATTTGTCTCTTAGCAGCTTGATGTTATATTCAGCACCTTAACTCCATATTTTCATAAACAAGCACTTTTTGAATTGTTCTGTCCACTCATCAGGAGATTTTAGCAAAAGGTGGAAAAGAAATATGAGGCATATTAGCGACAATTGTAAACCATGTTTTATTTCTCCCCTACCCCCATATATGGTTTTTTTTTTGGGGGGGGGCACTTATTTATACTCATTTTTATTTTCATTTTTTGAACAGACCCCCGTAAATAATATGAACTACTCCACTATTACAATAGTTTGGTGTGGGTGTGTGTGTGTATATATATATATATATATATATATATATATATATATATTCTGAAATGGTCAGTTTTCAATCAGCATTTGAAGATTGCACTGCTGGTGAGGAAAATTTATTTATATATATATATAAACTACGCATTTCACTGACATGATAGTTTCAACAGGTTGGAATGAAAGACAAATCAGTCTAAATAAAATGCATTGGGATTTTTTTTTTTTTTTTTTTTTTTTTTTAGAATAAAAGGGGGCAATAAATTACCTCATCAGATCCGACGACCAAAGAGCTGAAAGTGTTTTTTGCTTTTATATCACTGTTAGAATTTAAATCGGTCTATTCTGAGTAGATTTTTTTAATGTTGTTCATCTCTATTAGTTTGTATGCTCCATTGTGCTACTCCATCTTTGGTAAGATGATAAACTATGTCCAACAGCAAGACTTCTGATCAGGAGGTTTTGAGGAGCGTGGTACCACCTCTTAATTGCTGGTGTTCCCAGGTTCGCCCTAACCCAGGGTGGTAGCACCTGTTAGGGTCCCAGCTATGAGCAAATAGTTAACCCCAAAATTGAGGTAAAAAGCCCTATGAAAGTGTGAAAATAAGTTTTTTAAAAAATTATTACCAGAAAAAAAAAAGTTGTCAGCATTAAATAACCCATTGATGTGTTGATATGCCATAAAACAAACCAAAGCCATTGTTCTACTATTGCTTTTTTGATATTATATATGGTCCTGGTCTTAGGTTTATTGTTGATAATTGTAAGATTAGTGAATACTCAATGCATTTTCTTTTTTTAGTGAAATGTTTTCACTCCTCATCAGACTGGTGTTTATTAAGTAAGAATTTTGGTCAGACTTATTACAATAAACTACCAATGAAAGTGTTATTATGAAAACTTTTGAATCTGCTAAGGTAATTTAATCTATTGCCCCTTTTATCCTCAAAAATCCTAATCTATTTTCCCTAAAATAAGTCTGTAAAAAGCTTTCTCACTTTGTCTCAATTCAATGTCTCCAGACACACACACCATATATATATATATATATATATATATATATATATAATATATATAGTCTTAAGATGTGCTATATTTATGGGATAAAGTGCTCAATATCAGAGATAGTGTGTGTAAATATAAAAGTAAACATGAAAGTCAACACTTAGATGCGGCAGTCTGTTTCATGCTAAACGCAATCATCAGGCCACGAGTTACATTGAAAAACATTTCAAAATCATTACACAATTACAGTTGTTTTGATGCGAGTTAATGATTTAAGTTTTAAAAGCCTGAATAAATCATTCACTCGCCAACAACTTACAATTGCCTGATGAGATGCACTGATACACATCAAAACACAACTGTAATTGTGTAACGATTTTGACATATTTTTCAATGTAATATCCTAAAATAAAGTGTGTGTGTATAGTATGTGTGTATGAATTTTTACATTTTTGGGATCTTAAAAAAAAATAATATATATATAATAATATATATATATATATATATATATATATATATATATATATATATATATATATATATATACACTATATGTATAAGTCATTAAGTACTGTGTCCCAAAAATCAATGCTGGCCTGCATTTGGTTGAATTTCAGTTGACCATTTCAGTTTCACCCATCACATGAAAATCTTGAAAAGAATCTACAAAACAGGCCAGGTCCTGTACAGAACAATTTAGTTTCCCATGTCTGCAATAAGCATTGCCTGTCACCTAATGGCTCCAAGAGCCATTGTCATTATCATGAGAACTAAAACTATGGATCAAACTTTTTCAATAATGGTGTCACTCATTAATAAGGTGACAGACATCACATTTGTAGTTGGTACTATTGTGGTCACATGATCAAAGTTTGGAGCTTGATCACACTAGTTTTCTTGCTGCTGTTAGACTAGCAGTGCACACCAAAAAGTTAGCCTAACATAAAAATGCACATAAATTATTTTCTTTTAACTTCATGTAAAAATAAAAATAATCAGAGAATAGACAAACAATTGCTGATACCTCCTGATGAGTGGAATGAACGATTACAAAAAAGGTTCATCTACAAAACAAATTTGGAGTGCTGAATATAATATCAATCATCTAAGTGAAAATTTTTATATTTGTATTAATCCTATATATATATATATATATATATATATGACTCCATCAGTAACATCGTTGAGTCTGAAGAAGTTACTTTGAACGATGATGATATGCTTTACATGGAGATTTATATATATATATATATATATATATATATATATATATATATATAAAATCGAATAAGTAACAAATAGGAAATGCTTATAAATTTAATTTTTTGCATTTATTTAAGCTTCATCAGAAAATTAAATATGGGGGAGAAAAGAAAATTCTTGGATTTTTATTTTTGTGTTTGTTTGTTTTTCATTGGTTAAGCAGATCTCATATGTGTCTGTCCTGTCAAGCAGTGCTTGTGTGTATAATCAATACACTTAGATGAATTATAGACACAAATGACTCTTGACAGAATAGACACATGTCAGGTGTGCAACTCAAGAATAAAAATAACAGAATTTTCTTTGCCCCCCCCCCATACTTAATTTTCTGATGAAACTTAATAAATTTATAAATGTTCCTTATCCTATCATTGACAGATTCTAATCCATATTTGATCCCAATTCATATATATATATATATATATTAGGTTGGTGCAAAAATAATGTTGTTTTGTCACATAGTAACATATGTGAGAAAACGACATTATTTTTGCACCGACCTAATATATATATATATATATTTAATTTTGATTATAGGTGCAGTTCAATTTATAATTACATGAATCATTCATACAAAAATTCAAACTCGGCATTGCAACCGCACGTTCCAAAACAATAACACATTTCTCATAGCATTTTTTTCAGATTACATCTATATTTTCGTTGTCCTCTTATTACCGAGAAGTAAAAAACATGAACAAATCTATTTCCATACCTAAGGATGTCTGTAGATACAGACGAAAGCTTGTAAAAACTAAAAAAGACCTTATGAAACTGGAATTTATAAACAGGGATAATATCATTCATATACAAGTTCGGGGTTAGTGTACCTCATTGAAATTGTTTGGGAAGATGTATTCTCGCCATTTAAATCATTAACCTCTATATTTGATTTTTGTATGAATGATTCATGTAATTATATATACATATACATATACATATATATATATATATATATATATATATATATATATATATAAAATCTCATCCTACATTGATTCTAGAGGTCATGGCTTAAGTCAAAATAACCATACTATAAACCTCAAATAACCACTCCCTATTGCCTATTACAGCATTTGTTATATGTAGGTACAGTATTCTGAACAAAATAATTAAAAATAATTAAGTAAAAACCAATTTTAAATTTATGTAAGTTCGAGTAAAACAACCTCAGTCGAGTTTTATTTTCCCATATAATATTTAAGAAAAACAGACGTATCTTCAAAAATGACTTAACTCGAAACAACTTAAACCAAGGTATCAGTGTGTCTGTGCATATATATATACAGTAGCGTCCAAAACTAAGGGACAAAATTTTAAAACCTAATATTTGTTAGAAATAACAACTGTGAAAAGCTGAAATTTTGACAACTGGTAGTCGTTATCATCCATAATAACATACTAAAATTTGAATCATTTGCAAAGGATAGAAAAAGAATTATAACAATTATTTATTTATTTTCGAAATATGATCGTCCAAAAGTAAGGGACAAAATTGAGAAAAACAATGTAAACAGTATGCTATATTCAAATTTTTTGATTTTCTCTAAAAAATAAGTCTTACTTAGTCATTTGTAAACGTTGCATCAGCCGGCACCAATGCGAAACGCCAAAAACTTGATTACTCTGTGAGACAAGCTATTGTGAAGCTATACAAGGAAAAGCACACCATGAGAGATTTCAGAGAAAGTGAAACGTTCCAAGAGTGTTGTAGGCAGGGTTGTTAAATCCTACAATGATACTGGCAAAATAGTTAGTGCTTTTAAAACCGGCAGACTCCGCAAAACTTAGACAAGAAAAGATCGAATAATGCAGCGTATGTCATTAAAGGACCATTTTAAGTTTTGCACAGAAATTAAAAGGGTTATGAATAGTACCTCATGTGTTAATGTGTCAAGACAGACTGTTTGTAGACAACTGCAAGAAATAGGGCTGTTTAATCGAACCCCAGGGAAGAAACCACTTGTTAGTTCGAAGAAGAAGAGATTAGAGTTTGCAAACAGGTATGTAATTTGGATATATGAAAATTGGGCAAAAGTATTTTTCAGTGATGAAAGCAAGTTTAATTTATTTGGAAGTGATGGAAAAAACAATGTAAAGAGACGTATTGGTGAAAGATTAAGTGCAAAGTGTACTAAGAAAACTGTCAAGTTTGGGGGTGGAAGCGTCATGGTATTTGGAATGTTTTCTAGCCAAGGTACAACGCCTCTTGTCCGGTTACAAACTCGTGTAAACGCGCAAATCTATAAAAACATTGTTCAAGATCATGTTGTGCCAATCATACAGAATTCAGGTTTCGATAGGGCTACCTTTATGCAAGATAATGCCCCATGTCACAAGGCAAAGGTAGTAATG
>OZ010612.1:5229155-5240592 GCA_963932145.1 Acanthosepion lycidas
ATGCCTATCTTTTTGGTCATGATCAAAGTGTAGTATCTGTTTGAAGGCAGTTACTACACTTTGATCTCTTAATTCTGTTTCTGTCTTCAGACAGAACACAACAAATAAATGAGGCATACCTAGTCCTGGGAATTCCAACCCAATAGAATAATCCTCCTCCTCTTTGCACCAAGGACGGATTCGTTGGTGGAATATCAACATCAGCATGATGTTGGTTGTGGGGACCTGACTTTTTTGGGATGTGTATGGATAACCAATAACCTTGCATTAATGGAGTGGACAAGTAAATTGCTTAATAACGTTTTGTCCAACTGATATAAGTTGAGGATACACAGGCAAAATTTAGCTTCATATAAAAAAAAAGTGTATGAAAATTAATGATTAATAAATTTATATGAAGCTAAATTTTGTCTGTGTATCCCCAACTTATATCAGTTGGACAAAACGTTATTAAGCAATTTACTTGTCCACGCCATTAATGCAAGGTTATGGGGTATTCATACACATATAGACCAAGAACAAAAATTACACAATCCACACAACTCATGCTGGCATTGATATTACACCAAACTTCACCTCTCTAAGTACTATGAGGGAGGTGCTGCTACATAGTTGCAATCCCCAGGACTGGACACCTCCTATCTCAAATGAGGTAAGAACAGATACTGCACTTGGCATTTACTTGTCCCCACACAGAAATGAGATATGACACAAGGCCAGTTTAAAGTGGAGAGACAAACCATTTTTGTAAGTTGTTCATACAAAATTGTTTTCTTCAAAGTTTTAGTCATAATCAGCATAATTTTGTTGCTATCTCTTTTAACTCCCAAATTTTCACATCTTACAAAGCTCTACTCCCCTGGCACCTCACAACTAATATGTCACCAAATTTATAAACAACAGATGGTCTGTCTACCTTATGTCAAGGGTTTATCGGAAAAGATTCAGAAGATCCACAATCCATACAGAATCAGAACAATATTCAATTCTACTGTATAAAGAGGGAGATCATGTCCAAGAATTCCTTGCACTTGTGGCAGAGAATATAAATGTGAAACAAGCTGCTCCCTAAAGGTAAGGCTGGATGGAGGAACATCAAAAAGTTGTAGCTGAAAGTGTGAAATCAGGTTTGGCTGATAATTTCTGGAAGGAAAGGAGTAGTCATCAGCCCCTGTGGAATGAAGTGAAAATACTGAAGAACACTGGAGAGTTAGACATTTGAAAGAATCAGCGTATATACTAGTCTATGAGGACCCGCTTAGTAGGCCTAGCATAGAAATGAATACAATATGGGAGCCGTTAATAAAAACAGACAAATGACAGCAAGTCTTCAACCACAGCAGAAGCAATCAAAACATGGGCAGTAGCAGTTGCAACCTAATTAGCACCCAAAGTTAGGGTTAAGTCTCTAAGTTTACTCCAGCAAATTGTCCTACAGGACAATGGCTTAGTGTGTAAAAGTGTTGGTTTGTGAATTTGGTGGCATAGTAGTTCAGGCAGTGTGTATGAGGGAGCAATAACTGAACAGTACTAAATAAAAATAAGAACTAAACAATAGACATGAGCAGTGGAATAAGAACAGTCTACCCCTCTCCCTGTAGATTAAACAAAGGGTTCAGTTCAAAATTTCCTGTATGTTACCCTGATCAATATACACCAAAGGGACGATAAGGACAATAGCTTGAATATAGTGTAAATAATAACTGCCCATCCCAGAAATTTAGACAAAAATTAATGGCACATTTATTAAAAGAGAAAATAATTTAAGTGAAATGTTCTTGAGTGCTGCTATTGAGTGTTGCCAAAATGTTAACTTATGCCCAGATGTTTTCAAATAACTCCTTTCCTAAAAGAAATACTCATTTACAATCTCCCATAATTTACCTTTACTTTCACAGGCCTAAATATTTTTTTAGTGTTCTTTAAATTTAAAAGTTTTGTAAACTTAATATTTTTCTGTCACTTCTGTTTATAAATACATATTTCAAAATAAAATCCTTACATTTACCTTTGCTAAAATCAATCAGGACAAAACAAGTTGGTAAAGAAAAGTTTCCCTTTTGTCTTTATTCACACTTATACTAGTGTACCTATATGGTCAAAAATTATGGTAATTGTTAGAAATTTGTAATAGTGAGATGCAAGGAAACAAAAGTCTTGAAGCAGTTCAACAAAATGGAGATAAAGAATTCACAACTAAAATAGATGCCAATGAACCATTTAATTAATCGATTCACTTCATATTTTTTTTTAGATGTTCAATGGTATCTATGATTCATTGATTACTCCTGGTATTATACAAATTGCTTTTTGCTCCATATCTTGTTAATTTTATGTGTTTAATATAACAGTGCAATGGAAATATCTCTTGAAAGAAAAAAATAGTAAAAGAACAACAGACAGTGATGAAAAAGCCTGTTTGAAGCAAGATGATCACTCAATAGACAAAGCTACATGAATGTCTCACATGAAAGGCTTGAACAAATAAGACTGCAATCTAAGAAATGTTGGAATAAAGGAACTGATTAATTAAACAGCTCATTTTGCTTGGGAACTAATTTTGTCTAATTGCAGATAAATATTTTATTTGTATAGATTATTAAAATGATCAAGGGAAGTAATCACTCATGAATTTCCTAACTTAAGTTGATTTACCTCCCTTCCCACTGCTGATAGGACAGGAAATATATAATATACATTGATAATTATTATATGGTTTGATACTTAATTTTATACTAAGAATATCATGGACAGCGTTGATGGGAAGCTTAGAAGGTAAACTAAAAGAACTCCTAATAATGTATTAAGGGAAAGCAAGAAGAAAGAACTGTTACTGTAAGATGCCTTCCAGAAACTCTGCAAAATAATAAGAGACTGAAAAATGTCATTAGATACAAATTAAAGACTACTGAACTGTTATGATGAATGCTGAGAATTCTATGGACATAATATGTGAGCAACGAGGAAGTCTTTAGGAAATAGGAACTACAAGACATCTGAAGTCACTTTGGAACAGTCAAAGATGCTTTCCAGAAACTGAGCAGTGTAACAAGAAATAGGAAAATGTCCTTAGAAAACAAAGGAAAAGTACTGAATTTTGTCATATCTACTTTCATCTGTCTGTGAATACTGGACAATTTCATGAAGAGACCCTGAAGTGACAGATGTTTGACTGATGACTTCTAAAAATAGAATGGACAGAACATATGAACAATGAGGAAATCTTTAAAAAATAAGAAACTTATACTTACAATCAGAAAGACATTTTGGGGTCACATAAAGAGGAAAGAGGGTTTGGAGAATTTAACATTCACAGGTCATATTGATGACAAGACAAGCTGGGGAAACAGCAAGTCACCTACTTGATAAGTTTGCATGAATGGATGACAAAATCAGTGATAAATGATCAAAAATTACTAAATGCAATAAAAGGAAGGTGTGGAGAGCCATGATCGTCCATTTCTTAGATGATCATGGTACATGAATAAAGAAATGAATTAATGGCAAAACAGCTGCAAAGAGGGATGGTAACTGGTCAAAAATCACTTAGTGCAACAAAAAACAGGAAGGTGTGGAGAGGCATGATCACCTATGTGTTGAAATGATACATTATTAAGTGTTATTAACAAGGTATTTGAGAGCTCTTATTACTGATGTCTTGAAAGGACATGGCATGGAAAGTTTCTGGCAAAGTTTAACAAACATACCTGCAAAAAAAAAAAAACTGTGTGGCTAAAGAACTGTGTTTGTCTTGATACAATGTTAATGCAGAAACCCTTTGACAAAATAAATATCCAAAGTTTTTCTTTATTTTCTCCTGAAACTAAAGCCACTATGTAAAGCTTAGAACGGCTCATGATCAAACATAATAGACATTCATTATTTACATTATTCGGACTATTGTCCTCATCTTTGTCACCATATTTATCACAACATTTTGGCCATTGTACGCTCCGGCCTACTTCAGGTGGTTGGAATTTCAAACTGAACCCTTTATTTCGATCACTGGGGTAGACTGTTCTAGTTCCATGTTTGATGGATGTCAGTTATCAGTTATCTCCTGCTAATTTCCCTCTGAAAGTTCTCCACTGCCTTAACCAGGTATTGAACTCACACTCTTTGGGTCCTGTCACTGGATCTAACCAATGCATTTATCCACTGTACCATGTGTCCTTGAGGACATCTGGGTATGAATGATGTACATAATACCTCATCTCAGAAATATAGGCATAATAGACATTCGTTGTCTGTTAAATCTAACAGTATATGTTTGAATAATGATCTGCTGCCCCAATGCACTGTATATATATATATATATATATATACACACACACACAGGGAAGAGTTACAATAGTTACTTTCTGGAAAAGATTCACAAGAGGACGCTTCCCCAATCACTACAATGTTAGCCACTTAAAGTCTATGGTTAACCATTATCTATCCTACACATCCTCATAATCTGCATTTACTTCATTGTTTCATGTCCATACAACCTTATTCAGTAATTATCTACCTTGAGTGGTTCTTCAGCCTTGTACTAGGTGAACATGTAGTAAAAAAAAAAAAATTTCCTCTGAACAATATGGGATTTAAAAGAAAAATTCTGATGTTGGGAAGTGAATCTGCCCGCCCCCAATATATACATATATATATATATATATATATATATATATATATATATATATATATATAGTGTAACCCAGATGAGAGATTTTCTCTGGTCCCAAATTAGAGGCCATACTTACCTAAACAGAATAGACCAAACCCGGATATAGGAGACTTCTTCTCCGGTCCCGACAACTCTCTTATATCCGGGTTACACTATATATATATATATATATATATATATATATATATATATATATATATATATATATTCAGTGACTCCTGGGCCTTGTATTTGCATGATGAAAAGTGAAATGACTTTTTTCTTCTCTTTTTTTTTTTTTTTTTTTTTTTTTTTTTAAAGAAAGAGGGGTGAGGTTTAAATTTAGTCACCTTTTGTTAAACCCTATGAAAGTATGACTCTAGTCGTAACCGGAGCTGCACACTAAAGCCATCTTTTTTTATATATATATATATGTTTTAAGGTATGCTATATTTATGGATAAAAGTGCTCAATATCAGAGATAGAGCGTATGTAAATATAACAGTGGACACTGAGGGCAACACAGTCTGTTTCATGCTTCAGTGCCATCTTCAGGCAAAGAACATGCTTAAATATTTAAAGAAATCAAAAGGATCCCCACCCTTAAAAAATAAAAATTACTTTATCCGTTTGTTACTTCCTCTTCACCAATGATTTATTATTAGGACCATTAAAAGTTTAATATTTTTTTCGTTTTGGGCTATCAAATTTTAACAAAATCCTGGTGTTTTTAGATTGCTTGAAGTAGAATTGGAGTTGCTTCAAAGTAATGCCAAGATTTAGTCAAAATTTGTCTACCATATTGACAAAACCCAGTTTTTGATAAAAACTAAGAAAGTTTATTTGAAATTTCACTCCTGATGTATGTCTCTTTTGGAAATTGGAAATGTCTTTTTTCATTTCAAATGACAGGATGGTAGCACCTGTTAGTCCCAGCTATGGATAAATAGTGACCCCTACCCATCAAAAATACTAGGAAAGTATAAAAATTGATTTTTATAGTAACATTACCAGCAGTACATTTTGTTAGTAAAATGACCAACAATACATTTTTATAGCAAAATGACAATACAGTACTAAAAAGTATAAATATACATTTTTATAAAAAAATTACCAGCAATATATTTTTTTGAAAATACCAACAATAGATTTCATCATCTACAAACTTTATATCTAAAAACATGTTTACATTGAAAGTATAAAAATACGTTCAAAACATATGTAGTTGAAAGCACCAAATTGCATACAAAATATTTAGATTTCTGCATTAAATGACCCATAGAGGTGTTGATATACCTCTAAACAAAAACAACTATTCCATTAAAATTGCAGATTGTTAAAAATTAAGAACACAAAAACTTCACTGGCTTTATCAATGCTATTACTTCTCTCTTTGAAAATGACCAATTATGGTCAAAAGTTCTCAGAACATTACACACAATTTTGGCAAGTTCCTTTATATGCTTCCACCTGTTGTCACACAACCTTATTCAATACAAGGGGAAACTCACAAAAAGGCTTAACAGACATTCCTTGTTTGATCGGTCTATATTTAAAATACAACAAATTATTCATCACTTAATTTAATTAACTGTATTACTTAGAACAATTACTTTGCTACTTATACAAATATAAAGAACTGTTGACAATAATATAAGTGACCAATGACCTATTAAAAGGCACTATTGATTATTCATGGCTAATTTGTTTAAATAATGCATTATTGTTTGCATCATTTGACAATAATTTTAAATAAAATGATGCACTGAAACAAGTAACCAAGTCATCATTTTAAGTTCTCTCTAAATATCTATCTATAAATAATTACAAGTAAACAACTTTGAAATTTAAATTTTCAAATCATCACATGATACAAATCAAGTCTTTTCATTTTTGATCAAACAAAATTTCACTTTTAGCTTATTCCTTTTTAAATTTCTAAATTCATAACTAATTACACAGAACTTATTTCAATTAACCATGTTATTTCCACTACTTATATAAATATTAAAAAAATGTTGGCAATATAACAGTGGACATTGAGGCCAACACAGAGTGGCAACAGTCTGTTTCATGCTTCAATGCCATCTTCAGGCATAGAACAGGCTTAAATATTTAAAGAAATCAAAAGGAACCCCATCCCTACCCTTATACAAAAATTACTTTATCCATTTGTTTAATTCCTACTTCATCCTTGCCAATGATTTCATATTAGGACCATTAAAAGTTTAATATTTTCACTCCTGATGTATTTCTCATTTCGAAATTGGAAATGTCTTTTTAATTTCAAATGACTGGATGGTAGCACCTGTTAGAGTCCCAGCTATGGATAAATAGTGACCCCACCACCAAATCAATCAAGAGAATACTTTTAGCTCATCTCAAAACAAATTTCCACTAAACATTTTTATTTAATTTTACTCAATCCCCTTAAAACTAAAAATAAATTTTAAAATTCCTTTCATACAAGCAAAAATTTAAATTTGAGGCTATAAAAAAGACTTAGGTTCTCTGAATATCAGTCCGTATTTAAAATATATTGTTGTATTCATATGCAAATCTTCACCATATAAATAGCAGTTGATACAGCTGGAGGCTAAACAAATCTTGACCTTGAAGACAAAACTACTTGAGAAATAGTAGTGAATAGAATGTTGTAAACTATAATTAGAAGTATTCACTATTATTTATCTAGTAGTTTTGTCTTTAAGATGAGGATTAATTTAGCCTCCAGAAGTATCAACTGCTATTTATATGGAGAATTGCATATGAATACATTCTCCCTCACAGTCTAAATATATTCTCATCAGATATATTCAGGTGTATATTGATCTAGGTAACCTACGAGGAATTCTGAACTGAACACTTGATTTAATCTACAGGAGTAGATTGTTCTCATTCCACTGTACATGTTTAGGGATATCTCGTCTCGTTCTTATTTTTAGTATTGCTCTCAGCTATTGCTTCCACTCTCATCCAAGTACACACTCCCTGGCCGAGGGATTGAACTCACAATTAGTAGGTCACCAAATTCACAAACTAACACTTTAATCCACTAGGCTATTGTCCTGTGAGTGGTTTAAAGCATTGATTAGTGAATTTGTTGACATAGTGATTGTGAGTTCAATCCCTCAACCAAGTAGTGTGTACTTTATAGCAACAACAAAGATGAGGACTATAGTCTGCAAGTAAATACTGTAAATTCAGTTCATAAATATTCTTTTATATTTAAATATTCATTGATTGTCTTCTGTTTTACTCTCTTTCATTTGAAACATCCCTTTTTCATATAATCAATAAATATATAATGAACTATATTAGATATAGAAATATTCTACGTACATTATTTACATTATTCAGACTATTGTCCTCATCTTTGTCGCCATATTTATTACAACGTTTCGGCCGTTGTACGCTCTGGCCTTCTTCAGGTGGTTGGAATTTCAAACTGAATCCTTTATTTCACTCACTGGGGTAGACTGTTCTAGTTCTACGTGCCATGTTTGATGGATGTCTGTTAGCCTGTTAATTTTCCCTCTGAAAGTTCTCCACTGCCTTAACCGGGTATTGAACTCACACTCTTTGGGTTCTGTCACTGGATCTAACTGATGCCTTTATCCACTGTGTCATGTGTCCTTGAGGACATCTGGGTATGAATTTCTGGGTATTATAAACCTAATGTCTTCAGCAACCATTTTTACCAGTGCTCATATTGCAATTTTGCTGTTATCATTTCATTTTTTACCAGAGCTCATATTGCAACTATGTTGTTATCATTGCTTTTCTCTAGCACTCCTTATTACTGGTTCCCATATTGTATTTATTTCTATGCTTGTGACCTAGTATATGTGCTGATTTCTTAAGTTTAGGAATTTTCCAATGGTGTTCCTTGTCTATAATCTCAACATGATCCCACAGAGGGCAGTGACCTCCCTTCTCTCTCCATATGTGGTCAGCTACACCTGATTTTTCTACTTCCTCTCATGTTACAGCTTTCTGGTGTTCTTGAAGCCTTACCTTGAGGGGGCGGCCTGTCTCTCCTTTATATTCCTTTCCGCAACTGCACGGGATAGCGTACACACAGTCTTTAGTCATGTTGAAGAAGGCCGGAGCATACAACGGCCGAAACGTTGTGATAAATATGGTGACAAAGATGAGGACAACAGTCCGAATAATGTAAATAATGTACATAATACCTCATCTCAGAAATATAGACATATTCTAAGTAATATAACATATTATTGAGACATGTGTTGTTAAAGACTATGCAACTTTTCCATTCAATCTACTTATCTGTTTTTTTCTTGCTTTCTCACAAGTTTTTTTTATATTTGGGTCTAAGTTGTTGAAAAAATACCCCAGTCCATGGTGTTCTGCTGAGCATTTTTGGTTGTCATCAACCATCATCATGGCTATATGTTTTGGTTTTGAAGTAGGTTGCATATTATTTTATTTTATAGATAATATTTTGGGTATTTAGACAGTGTTGTTGGGTTAGTTCATTAGCAATTGGGACAGGGATTGGTATTTATTATTTGGAGCATTAGTTATTAAACATGTTTAAGATGTTACTGCCAGTATTAAATGCTATTTTATTTATGCTGGGTTTTTGTTTTTTAATTGTGATGGCTTCAAGAATTTGTAATCGTTTTTTGCATTTGTTTTTGTGAAGGATGTTAGTATTGTTGATTAGGATTTTTTGCAAGAAAGCAAAAAAAAACAGAAAAAAGATTATTGAATGGAAAACTTCTGTAGTCTTAACAACACATGCCTCGATAATGACATGCTGCCAATATATATATATATATATATATGTACACACACATTTTTTTAATCATATCAAGTGATTGTTGTTCTCACATTTTAAAAATTTTTTTTAAAAAAACAAACTTTTTATCACTATTTGTAACTTTGTGAAATTGTATCAAAAATACTTTTTTTAAATAAATTTTAACAATTTCAAAAGAGAATACTTTTAGCTCATCTCAACAAATTTCCACTAAACATTTTTATTTAATTTTACTCAATCTGCTTAAAGCTAAAAGGAATTTTGAAAATTCCTTTCATACAGGCAAAAATTTAAATTTGATTTTTAAAATATTTTCTTCTGAAATGAATATTTAAAAATTTTTTTATTAAATTTCAAAATGAAAATTATCTTCCTTTTTTGATAAATGTCTCTTGCACAAATTGATCTAATATTCTCCTAACTAGATTTTTTTTCTTAGTGTTTTTTAGCCTACCTCAAGTAGATAATATGGTATTTTTTTTTTTTTTTGTCTTTCTATAGTTTCAAAGATTCTTGCAGGCAGTAGTAATCCATGAGTCAGTCTAAAAAATCCAATCACATGTACTAGTCAGTTATGGTAATTTTTCAGTACATGTATAAAATGGTGATACCAGCCATTTTTCAGGCATGGAAAGAGCCTTTCATTGAGTGTAGACACTCAAAGTGAACATTATTTCAATCTTGTAACATTGTTTCAGCCTCGTGTACACAGTCTTTCTCATTCTATGCACTTTCTAGGAAAAGCCCCAGTCTAATAATTTGATATTTCATTATTTCAATACATGTTCTGAAATGCCGAATTTCATGGTTTCTCATATTTATTTTTTTAATTTTTTGAAGTTGACTACTTTTCCTCCCACAGCTATATATATATATATATATATATATATATATATAATCTTTTGGTTATATTTTATTACTTTCTTAAAGGTTTAAAGTGATTTTGCTATTAAAAAACTGTTGACATTTTTTGACTATAAATCTATTGGATTTTTTTTTTTTTTTTTTTTTTTTTTTTGCTAGAATTGTTGTCTGATAGTGGGGGTATCTACCAGGCTGGCTATGGTTTGATAGTTGGTATTCATTGTTTATTGTCAACAATATATTGTTCAATGCTGTAATTCCTTTAATGCTTTTTCTTGGTAAGAAAAAAAAAATAATCATAAAAATATTAACATTTGTCTATATTTCTGAGATTAACTATTTACATTGTTCAGACTGTTGTCCTCATCTTTGTCATATTCACAATGTTTCGGCCATTGTACAGCCTTTATCAGGTGATATACATTGGAATTTCGAACCAAACCTTTTATTTGTGGCCAGGTATTGAACTCCCAACTCTTTTGGTCAATTCACTTTTTAGATTACTTCAATCAACACTTTTATCCACTGGCCACAACAGAGGTGAACAAAAACTTGAAGAATTGAGTTACTAAAGGGAATTGACTGAAACAGATATTCAGACAAGGCAGGGCACGTGGAACTAGAACAATCTATCCCCAGGGACAATATAAAGAGTTCAGTTTGAAATTCTAATGTAAATCACCTGACAAAATCTGGAGTGTACAACAGCCGAAACGTCATGAATATGACAAAAGATGGGAACAGCTTCATTTCCATATAGATGATTTTTGTACAGCAAAATATTTAATAAAAATATAAGTATAAAATATAAATTTTGATCTATACTTAGGCATAATTTTGTATAAACATTTATGAGAGGTCAAATCGCCAAAATAAATATGCATATTTCCTTTATTTGTGTAAGTCAACCACTCATCCATGCAATGAATATTGCTGCCAGATCTGGTCTAGTGTTTCTATGTATTTAGAGATTCTTGATAAAATACAAAGAAAAATCTGCAATATTATTGGTTCTGACCTGTCATCTTGAATTCAGTCACTTTCCCACTGTCATAATATCGTTTCCCTGCACCTTTTTTATAAATACTTTCATGGTAATTGTTCTGATGAACTTTCTTCAATGGTACATAAACTTT
>OZ010612.1:5248292-5455792 GCA_963932145.1 Acanthosepion lycidas
CTTGCCTAAATTAAGGCAACTGCTTTCTGGCATATGGCCTCTCATATTTTCTATTGCTATGAAGTGCAGGAATTCTACTGAATCAATTGCTTGGTCTGCTACTAGGGAGGTTGGTTCACTGTGCTGTACCAGGCAGTTTTTCTCAATAGAATCCGTCTTGCATGTTTATAAATTTGCCATTTGTCTGTGCATTGAATACCACTGGTGTGGTGGTGGTGTTGCTATATATATATATATATAAAATGTAAAATGAGAACAAATTGAATCCAATTCTGATGTTCGTAATATTCAATTTAAGGGAGGGCGCAATAAAAAAGTAGAGCAATATTCTTTATTTTAGGATATTACATTAAAAACATGTAAAAAAAATGTAACATAAATGCATTCATGTTTTGATGTATACAGTTAGGTAAATGAGATAACTAGATATTAGCAACTGTAATGTGCTGGCATGCATATGTTGGTAGGCAAATAGATCATTACCAAATTTAGCCAAGAGGTGTAAACATAATAGTGCTCAATAGTGCTCAATGTGATTAGACAGAGCTGAGAAATATACGTTAATAAATACACATATACCTACATTTAATATGCGACTCGAGTTTCGTTGGTTACCCAATTCATCAGGCACAAGAGATGAATTTGGTAATCAATGAAATTAGAATTGCATATCAAACGTAGGTATTTATTAACATATATATATATGCTGCGGTGCTGCTATATATCTTGAGATTCTTGACAAAATTTAAAGGGTCTGCAATATAATTGACCCTGATCTGGCATCTCGACTTCAGTCACTTTCTTACCAATGTTCCCCTTGCCCTGCCTATAAATATTTTCATGGCAATTGTTCTGATGAGCTTTTTTTCCTTGGTGTCTCAACTGCATGAATGCAAATGTGCTACTAGATTGGCAATTAGGTCTCACCATTTTAATGTTAAACTAGCTCAATGCAACCGTATGTTCTATTCTACGAGGTTCTGTTCTCGCACTTCTCACATGTGAAATTCTCTTCCAATTTCTTACTTCCCTCCTATGTATGATCTTCAAAAATTTAAATGCAATGCTAATTGCTATCTTCTGTTTTCCTTAGTGCTGTTCCTTTATTGTCCTTTCTCCTCATTAAAGTTTTCTCATAATCTTTCACTTCCAGCAACTCCCCTTGCGCTTTAGTGGTATTATCACCTTTTTGGGGGGGAAATGATTCTATAAGATTAAAAAATTCCTCTAAAATTGGAAAATATGATCACAGTAAATAAAAAATAGGGATAACGTCTTACCGTTTGGTGAAGCAGACACTCTTGCACTGAAATGGTGAAACAATGTCGATGACGATGAACAGATTCAGGAGTTTGTCGGGAATTAAATACTCGTTGAAATACTCCTCAGATCCATCTTCAAGGAATGCACTCAGAGCCTTACAGTCAGGATAGACATGACCCTCCTCGTCTTCTGCTTGGTGCATTATTTGGCCATATGTCTTCCAAGTGTTCAGGAAGCTTGTAAAATTCTCAGAAATTTCCATAGATTCCCAGTCGGGGGGATCGTTTTCTTTGTGCACCAGCCACTGTCTAGCAGGATGAGGAATGTCTTCATGTAACTGATCAAAGATGGGAAAAAAAAATAGGTTTTTTTACTGTTTATCAACCCTTTGTGTGCTATTTAAAGCTGAAACATTTTTTGGAATTTTTTTTGTGATTGTTTGGAGAAAGCAATGATTTTTCCAGATACAAGTTCTACTATTTAACCCATATCCGGGGGGTGGATTCACACCTTTCACAAGGGTATTAACACATTCATTATTGATGAGATGGCAATGCATAAGGGCTCAAGTCTCAAAAGTAGCAGTGACTGTTAATAAATTTTATTTTATTTTATTTACTGAAACATGGCCTAAGTTGTCTGCTATAGCACTCGCTCTTGGTGGCACATGCAAAAGCAAAGATGATACCTATGACATGGTCTGCGTTTCAATCTGTAAAGATGTTGACCAAATTGAGTTTCGTACAAAGTTACTACAGGTGAGCATTCAGAGATGAAGTGAAAACATACTTACTGAATCTTTTGTTTCAAAAGCAAATTTTTCTGGTCGTTTCTTAGCCAAAAGATAATAACGGCATCTTGAATTTGGGATGCCAAATTGCAAAGGGGTCAGCAAGAATTCCTGAAAAAGACAAAAACAGGTTTTAGTCTTGACAAAATTTCATCTGCCTTTGTACTCGATTCCCATCAATTGTTCTTTTCATGAAAAATATTGGGATTTCCATCATTTTTATAAAGGCACAGCAGATTTAGGCAATTTTCAACCTGTTTATTATGAAATATTTCATCAATTTCTAAAATATTTTTTTTTGCTTAAAAACATTAAAAATAAAACATTATGTAAAAATAATATGACAATTTGAAGGCGGCACCTGCATGTTTTTTTCTTTTTAATATTTTTCTTAGTTTCTATGACACATTTTGGATTTAACTGATTAACTTTGACCATAGAACTTCAAAAATGAAGTGGTGAGAGGAGGAGGAGAGATGGGGAGAGCGGGGGAGAGAGGGGGAGAGAGAGAGCACAAATACTTTTTGGAAAGCTATGAATACATTTCTCCCCATAGCTATGGGTTAAATAGAAAGTCAGACTTGTCGAGCAATCACATGGTAAACACTCAGTTGTGGAGCAAGCTGAGGTAAAAAGTAATTCAACCTTGAGAAAGAGAGCTATTTATGGTGCAATGGAGCATCTCATTGTGCTAAAGTGGGATAGTCCATTGCTTGGGCTGTGATTGGCTGCTGGTACCTGAGTGGAGGTATTTCTATATAAATACCAGCTTGATTCATCAGTTAGTTTGCAGGGTTTGTATAAAGTTACAACCTGCTTTATTTTTGTCTGCCAGCTGGATGCTAGCTGGGACTCTTACGCCGGTAAGTGCTGTTTATTGTCTTGTTATTCTACATCTCCTTCCCCCCCATCACGTGTGGGTAGTGGCCTTTGGGGAGGGATGAGTTCCTTTAAACCTGGCTGGTTGTGTGGAAGTAGTCTGGACAATGCCCGAGGGGGTTTTGTCCGTGTTATTGTAGACGGCTGTGCAGTGTTTGATGTTATTCCAGCGTCGAATGTTTGTGGCACTGGTGTAGGGGTATCGGGTAAGGCACTAGGTCTTGGAACTGGGATTGTTGGTGTATCCAGTTTCCTGAGAAATCGGCGATTTCGTAAGGTAATTCTACCTGATCCGTCAATTCTGATACGGTATTGGTGGTTGGGGAGGGTTTCAATGACCTGACCTGTTGTGTCCCATCGGCGGGTTGTTGGTCGTTGTAGTGCCACTATTTGTCCTTTTTGAAGGGGGTTTAAGGTGTGTGCTGTTCTGTTGTATTGCTCTATGAGATGAGCGTTCCGCCGGGACAGACTTAACTCGCGATTTTGGGCTGCGGTTATCCAATTCGCGTGTGGCTTATAGAGTGTGGGGCGGGATGGTATGTAGTCACGTAGTCGGCGGTGGAGTAGTAGTTGAGCAGGGGATAGCCCAATGTTTTGAATGGGCGTATTCCTGTATTGGAGGATGGCTCTTGCTGCACGGTTATTGTCCAACGATCCTTGTGCTCCTGTGTTGCCATTTACGATTCTCTTGGCCGTTTTAACAGCGAGCTCTGCACGACCATTGGATTGTGGGTAACCAGCAGATGATAACCTGTGTTTAACAGCCCAGTCTTGTAAAAATTGCTTGAATGGAAGAGATGTGAAGGGTGGCCCACCATCACTGCTGAGTTCCTCAGGAGCGCCGTAGGTTTGAAATATGTCTCGGCAAATCGAAATAATCCTTGAGGCAGTCGCTTCTCCGTGGCTCAAGTGGTATAGATTCAGCCAGCCTGTTAACCTGTCAGCGCATGCTAAGTAACCATGGTTCCCAACATGGAAGATGTCCATGACGATTTGCTGAAATGGCCAATCAGGAGATGGTGTCAAACTGATTGGCTCTTTTGGTTGACTCGGGGCAATTTTTGAGCAGAACGTACAACCTGCTCTAATGTTACGAATTGAAGCATTCATCCTGGGCCAATAAACAGATTCATTGGCACGTGCCTTCATGCCAACTTCGCCTTGGTGTGCAGAATGTAGGCTATGTAATACTTTTGCGCGTTGTGAGGTGGGGATAACGATTCTTTGATCTAAGAGCACTAATCCGTCGTCAACACTTAGGCGGTGCCTCACTTCCCAGTATTCGCGGATTTCAGGTGCAGTGAGGATGCGCGTCCTTTGGAATCCATTTTGTATTACTTCAATTAATTTTTTGTATTGCGGGTCACTGCGTCCCACCGCACGGATAACGTCTGGTGAGATGAGCTCCAGGTTGTCGTTTGCACCGAATGTTGCTAATAGGGTTGTTGATTTGACCCAGTCATCCATGTTGTCAGACTCTATGATGTCTGATTCAGAGGGTTCAGCAGTGAATACATTTAGGAGTGCCTGTGAGATGTCTGCTGGGTTACGTGAGACAGCATCGGAGGCTCTGTGCCATTTCCCAGGGCAGTGCTGAATGGTGAATCTGTACCTGAGTGTTTTCTCCTTTAACCTGAATAATCGGGGGTTTTGGATTTTACTAAGGTCTCTATCTCCGAATAATCCTTTTAGTGGTTCATGATCTGTAACCACTATGAGATTCGGGCAACCCATTACAAAAATGCGACATTTTTCCAATGCCCAAGCAATTGCTGCTGCCTTGCCTTCAATAGGTGCATATCTGCGTTCAGCATCAATGCAGAATCTGCCACCAGCAAATATCAGGCGCCAACCTTCAGGGCAGCAAACTGGGGCTTTGTCAGTGGTGCATGAGCAATACTTCTGTAGAAGTAGGAAGCCCATTCCATCTTTGCTCCAATCTGGGGCAAGGCAGGTTATTTGTTCTTTTTGAAATGTTGTGATGCCTTTTCGGACTAAGTCAACTATTACCTTCTTCGACTGCTGAAATGCATCCTCGAGGCTTTTATTCCATGTAAAGTGAGAGTCTCATTTTACGAGATCATGAAATGGAAGCATGACTGGGCTCAGTGAGTATGCCCAAGCGACTTGGTTGACCAGACCAAACCATGATCTGGCATCGGTGAGCGTTTTTGGTATTGGGAAGCTTAATATTGCCTCCAGCATGGATTTAGAAGGGGTTACACCAGAGGATGTTATCTGGAGGCCACCAAACTGCACTGTGTCTTGGCAAAATTGGAATTTTTCTCTATTTAGTACGATGCCGTTTTTTGCACAATGGAGGAGGAAATCGAAGGTGTGAAAAAAGGCTCCTTCGATGTCATAGAGTAGGGTGTCATCTATGATTTTTACTTTGCAGGGGATGTCTTTTATTACTTCATCATACCTTCGGGTGTAGGCATCTCCAGATGCTAGGTAACCTTGTGGCATCCTCAGGTACATGAACCTTCCCCATTCTGTGAGTGGCTGGGACTCTTTATCTAAGGGGATGGAGTGATATCCATCAACAGCATCCAACACTGTTTTCTTTTGCTTAGGTGGCACTTGTAGTGCTAGCTGGAATGGTGACCCTGTATGGTGTGTTTCCCGTTTGCACTGTGAATTCAGGTGTTGGTAGTCTATGGTTCTTCGTGGTTTGCCATTTTTCTTGGCGGTAATTACCATAGTGCTACACCAATCAGTGGGCATGACGACGGGTACTGGGGTTATGATACCCCTTTTCACATCTTCTCAAAGGGCCTGCCTTACGGGCTCTTTGAAGTGAAAAGGCACAGGAATTGGGTTATGTCTGGCTTTGGGGACTGCTCCTTCTTTGAGGTGTATATGTGTAGTGGGGCCAGACATTGGTGGGAGTTCGCCATTGTTCTTGAATGCCGTTTGTTCTGTTGGGCGAAAAGGGAGTTTTTTGGGGCGCGTTGGAAGTTGTCCCTCGACTTTGCATTGTTTAGTGCTTGCGTCCGATTTTTTATGTGTGCTTGTCGAGGGCATGTGTTGCATTGCTGTTTGGGGTAATATTGTAGTTGTCGGCTTAGGAAAGTCTTTGGACAGTATCCCTACATCAATGCAGGCTGCTTTGCTGAAGTATAGCCGCTGAATCTTTTTGCATATGTATCGGGCTTGTTTAGTTGTTCTTCCTTGGACGATGAATTCCACAGGGAGCCAACCCTGACATACAAGTGTAAAGCCTCCCACAGCTCGAACGACTTTTTTTGATGGAATGAGGTTGTTGGTAGTGAGCCCCATATTCAGAAGGTGCTTAAGTCCCCCGAGACATATGGTGGCCCCACTGTCGGGAAAGATCGTCATCCTAGTGCTGTTATTTCTGGGGATATTCTTAACTTGTCTGGGATCCAGTTTTGGTGAGAACAGAACAACATATACATCAATTTCCCTTACCTGGCCTGTGTCTTTAGATGTATACGTACCTGTCGTTTGATTGAACGTGATGTGGGCAATAAGTGTGTCCATGGCAGCTTCATTAGCCTCTGGGCTTTTCCTGACCGCTTGAGCTAGTTTCTTAGCCCGGCATACCCTCGATATATGATTGGGCTTCCCACAGTTACTACATGTTTGTCCCCATGCTGGGCATTTTAGCCGGCGGGATCCAGTTCCTGAGGTGCTATGCTGGTGGCTGCCACAACCTAAGCAAGCTTGGTGGTTTGGTTTAACATTGCAGTTGCAATAGGTGCTGGTACGGATCCCCTCGTTGGCTTGTGGTGTACCCTTCTGTCTGCGGTATGTTGATAGCCGAGCAGCAGCTGTATCTGAAGCGCCGGCCATTGAGGTTTGGTCTCGCAATGCTGATTCGAATGCCTCAGCATGACAGATATTTTGCTCAAGGGATTTAAGTGCCCCAGCTTTGGCCAGTAGGTCAGCCTGGAGTGTGTCATTTGCTAGTCCACGGATGATCTGGTCCTTGATGTATATATCAGACAGGTCATGCTCACACGAGGGGCAGGTAAAGTTACAATCAACGGCTATGGCTCTGAGGCGGACAAGGTAACTTTGTATTGGCTCATCCGCATCCTGAAACATGGAGGCAAAAGCAAGGCGATGGACAATAGTATTTGACCTCTGGGTGACCAATGCTTCTACCATGTCAAGTAGCTTATCTGGATCAGTGGTAAAGAAGTCAGGGTGTGTGTTGATTATGGCGTTTTGCACAGCTTCATCAGCACAATTGCATAAGTAAATATTAGCTTGGGAGCTTGGCATATTCGTCATCTTGGTAAAGACATCCCAGTCAATTCGGAACTTCCTGAATTGCTGTGGTGTCATCTCGAGATTGAGATGAGGAGGCTTGGCTGCTAGTGCCTGAATGGGTGGTGGATTCCTTAGCCTGCTTGATGATACACAGGGCTTCTCCAATTAAAGTGACTCCCAGCTCCTTAAGCATAGATCGATCCAGCATTTGAAGGCTCTCGATTGTCAGCTTCTCATCCGCAAACCTTGTTGCATGAGTTTTGGCCGAGTCAGTGGATATGCCTCCTTCAATGAAGAAGAGTTCCCAATTTTCGGGTGTCAATAATCCTGTTCGCAGCGCCATGTCGAGCAATCACGTGGTCAAGATAAACACTCAGCTGTGGAGCAAGCTGAGGTAAAAAGTAATTCAACCTTGAGAAAGAGAGCTATTTATGGTGCAATGGAGCATCTCATTGTGCTAAAGTGGGATAGTCCATTGCTTGGGCTGTGATTGGCTGCTGGTACCTGAGTGGAGGTATTTCTATATAAATACCAGCTTGATTCATCAGTTAGTTTGCAGGGTTTGTATTAAGTTCATCCCCTATTGTTGTATTTTCGATTGACGTGTGCATCGTGATTGGGAAAAAAAAAAAAAAGTGAACGGTTAGATTTTGTTTTTGTTTGAAAATTTTTATTTTTCACACCTTTTTGTTGTACGTTTTTGAGTTTGTGCATTGCTTTTTGATTTCTTTATTTTTGACCCTCCCCTCGTTTTCGTTTAAATTATTTTTGTTTTGAACTGTTGATTTGATTTTGTTTTTTTTTCACGTGTTGTTTTTACACACAGTTTCTATTTTATTTTATTTTCGTTTCTCCCCGTTTTACTTGGTTTTAGTTTGTCTGTTAATTATTGCTCTTAACAAAGAAAAAAAAAAGAAGAACGTAAAGGCGAACCTTTTTTTTTTTCGTGCAACTGCCGTGGGGAGAAATCCCCATGGCGGACATTCTTCAAGCTACACCGTCTCCTACGGTGCAAACTGACACACCGTCGCCACCAAAAACATCGGCCTGGACGGGAGACAGTCCGAAAAGGAAGAACGCCGCTTACTATCAGGAACAAAGAGAGAAATATGGTGAATTCGTCAAAGGAAATGAATTCCTGACGATCCAAGAAGCATTCGATGGAGTAAAAACAAAAACCATCTCTCTTCTGACAGCAGATGTGAAGAGCCGGAAATTGGCTGGCTTCAGTAGGGAAAGTATGGAGGAGGCACTCAGAAGCCTGAAAATTGCTCCCAAATTATTGGCCAGAAGATCAAATGCCATGTGGGACATCCTCCTAGCTACAGAGCAGGAAGCCAAGCAACTGTCAGCAAGCATACTGCAAACAACTTCAATTCGTATGCAGACGGAGTATATGGGCACCCGCCGAACAAAGATCACGGTGCATGGGGTGCCTATAGACATTGGAGCAGATAGGATAGGAGGATTCTTTGCCAAGTATGGTCAGGTAGAGGATGTGTCGCCTGTGACTAGCAAATCTGGCATAGCCACGGGTGACATGGCCCTGCAAGTCATTCTGGACAGGGAGGCTTTTAGGGACATTCCCAATACTCTCATATGCCGTGAAAAGAGGATGCTGGTGGTGGTGGAGGGACGTAAGCCATTTTGTTGGTCATGCGGTGTTCTGGGACACATGGCCAAGGTGTGCCCAGGTAAAAAGGTACAGCCTCCACCCCCTCCAGCTACAAAACCAACAACTGCAGTAGCAACAGCATCAGAAACAGTAACATCATCAGGAAAGGCCTCGGATGGGGAATGGGTGAAGGTAAAGGGGAAAAAGACGGCACCTTCTCCCCTGAAGCGGAACGAGCAGCCGCCCAAACAGCAGCAGCCACAACAAGAGAAGGGCAGCCACAAGAAGCCACAACAAGAGAAGGGCAGCCCCAAGAAGCCACAACAAGAGAAGGGCAGCCCCAAGAAGCTGCCGGAAAAGCAACAACAAACCCAAAAAATGGAACAGCAGGCAAAAGTAGCGAAACAAGCAAATCGAGAGGGGGAGATGGAAGTGGAGGAAATGCCCCCACCACGCTCTTCCTCGTCAAAAAGAGGGAGAGATGAAGAGGACGAGGAGATCCCGACCAAAAAAGAGAAAGTGACAGGGAGAAGCAGGAGAGAGAGAGAAACAACAGCATCAAGATCACCATCTCGTCCTACTACATCAGAAGAAGCGGAAGTAACGAAGTCCCGCTCTAGAAGCGCATCGGCATCTCCAGCAAGGTCACAATCCCCCTCACTGTGTACGCCCCCCCAACCCTCTACCCAACCCACTACCCAACTTCCTACTCAGTCACCTTCTACTACTCCCCCACCGTCAACTTCAACCCCGCCACACCCTTCCAGGAAAAAGAAGGTGAAAATACACTTTGACAGGGTGGAAGACATTTGTAGAGTGGACAGGAAGGAGGCGGAGAGGGATCTTTCGACACAGAGAAAGACACTCTTGGGGCCTCTCTTCAAAGTTACGTCTGTGGACGGGAAGTCTACGGAAGATCCAAGAAACTTTCCCCGAGCACCAGGGGTGATTACATGTATACGAGATACAGGGAAGCACCTGAAGGTTTGGGCCCACTTGCAAGAGGCCAAGGATGCCTTCCCTGAGATCCGGATGGCGCAGACAGGCACACCAAACTTAAAAAAATTATTCACCTACTGTGCAGGGAGGGTCCCAGTATGTCTCCACCCCTCTCTTTACAGGGTTTTAAAATTAACGTACCCCATGGATGTCGGCGGGATTGTCTCGGATGGACGGATGACGTCAGAGATGGGTACAGGGAGCCTGGGACAATCCGTCGGGGTCCTTACACCCGCAGATTTCCGGCCCGTATGTGAGTAGGTTTTTGCTCTGACTCTTTTTTTCTCTTTGCAGGCCTAGAAAATGGAAACCAAGTTAGCGACGTTAAATGTGAAGGGCTTAAGGGATCGGGGTAAGGCTGCCCGCCTGCTCCGGGACCTTCTGTCCCTGGATGTGGATGTTGCCGCGATCGAAGAGACACACTTTGTTTGCAGTGCCGATGCGTGTGTGCTGGAGAACGACTTTGTCGTCTATTCAGCATATGGGGACCGGTTTGCCAGAGGGGTTTCTTTGCTTGTCAGACGGACTCTTGATGCGAAGGTGGACCTTGTGCATACCGATGCCGAGGGCCGGTTGATCGTGGCCGATATTGCCGTGAAAAGTGGTTCGTTCCGAGTCGTTGCGGTTTATGCGCCCAACGACCGGGAGGAGCGGGTCTCGTTTTTTCGGCGGTTGGGGCCGTTCCTAGTGGATTCAACGCGCCTAGTTTTAATGGGGGACTGGAATGCCATCCTGGACCCCAAGTTAGACAGGGGGCGGGGAGCTAGCGGGAGAAGGGGCAATCGTAGCCTGGTTGATCTGATCGACGATTATGGTCTCGTCGATAGATACCGGGTCGATCATCCCGGGGGGAAAATGTGGACGTGGGCTCTTAATTGGCCTTTTGACAAGGTAGTTAGCTACCTTGACAGAATGTTAGTTAGAAGAGCCGACATAGATCTACTAGATTGCCCTACGTTCCACTGGGTAGGCTACTCGGACCACAAACTCGTTTGTGCCCGGGTGGCGTTAGACTGTAGGCCTAGAATGGCTGGGTACTGGAAGTTCAATCTGTCCTTACTGGACAGGGAGGACTTTCGGGAACAGCTAATTAGACTAGTGCAGCGGGAGCTAGTGGGGGCGGTTATCGGGAATAAGTGGTGGGAACGCCTTAAGTGTAGGATTAGGTCCTTCACCACTGATTTCAGCAAACGGCTCGCTCTAGATAGAGCTGACAAGGTGAAGACGCTTAAAACTAGTTACACCCGGGCGGTGGCTGGGGGGGATCCCCTAGAGATAGCCTTAGCTAAGGAGGCCCTGGATCGTTCGAATAGCGAGCGGTACATGGGCCAGGTAATTAGACATAAGTTAAGCAAGATGTCTTCCGAAGCTGTGAATTTGGGCGCAGATCTGCGCAGGGAAGAGGTCCGTCGAGGTGGCGATCGTTACATTCGTGAAGTCGAATCCCCGGAGGGGCGTACTCTTCGGGCCACTGACGACATGTGCGAGGCGTTTCGACGCCATTTCGAGAGCCGGTTTACCAAGGAGCCTGGTCTCCGTGAGGAGGAGTTTCGTAGCTATTTGGCTGACTTTCCTCGGCTTTTGCCGACTGAAGCGGCTAGCTGCGAGGGAGAGATCACGGAGGGCGAAGTCTACGCGGTTTTGAAGAAGGTCGGCAGAGGCAAGTCGCCCGGTCTGGATGGTTTGCCCTATGAATTGTACTTGAGGCTGTCGCACATCTTTGTTCCGATTTTGACTGCAGTGTTCAACAACTGGTTTCGGTCGGGGTCCATCCCCAACCGGATCACCAGGGGCGTGATCACTCTGTTGAAAAAGGGCAAAGGTGGTGGGGGGAAACTAGATGACTACAGGCCCATAACTCTGCTAAACACAGAGTTAAAGATTATGGCCAAGATCCTGCAGGAGCGTTTGCAGTCAGTTGCCGAGTCTCTGTTGGGACCTGAGCAGACTTGTTCTGTGAGGGGCCGAACAATTCAGAGCAACCTGCATCTGATCCGCACGATCATAGAGGGTGTAAAAGACGACGAGCAAGCCGCGCTGATCAATTTGGATCAGTCCAAGGCATTTGATAGGGTCGACCATCGCTACCTTGCTACTGTCCTGCAGGCCGCTGGATTCGCACCCAACTTCTGCCGCTGGATTAGCCTCCTGTATCGCTCCCCCAGTGCTGTGGTACAGGTGAACGGAAGGTTGTCGGACGCGTTCGTGCTGTCTAGGTCGGTTCGTCAGGGTTGTCCGCTGTCGCCTCTCCTTTATGCTTTGGCGTTGGAGCCTCTCCTTCGCCGGCTGAAGGACGAGACCGGCAGTCCGGCCCTACGCGGAATCGCCGTTCCTGGAGGGGCTCGAGCCAGGGTTTCCGCGTACGCCGATGACGTATCTGCTTTCGTGTCGTCCCGGGACGATATCGAGGCGGTACAGAAGGCGCTTGACCGGTACGAGAAGGTGACAGGGGCCAAGATAAACCGCGACAAGTCTTCCGGCTTGCGGTTAGGTGCCTGGAAGGGGGTCGCTCTTCCGGGCCGCTTCGGTTGGACGGATGGACCTGTCCGCATTCTTGGAGTGTGGTTTGGACCGGACCTCCAGCTGGAGAAGAATTGGTCTGAAGTACTTGCAAAGGTCGGTTCTGCCGGCAAGACTTGGAATCGACGGCGGTTGTCCGTGAAGGGCAGGGCGGAGGTGTGTGTTACATACATTTTCCCCCTGATTCTTTATCGATTGTCTGTACTTCCTCTCTGTGGGACCCATTGGAAGGCGCTCGAGCGATCGCTATCCTCCATTTTATGGAGGGGACGCGTGAACAGGGTCGACAGACGAGTCTGCACTGGACGTCCGTGTCATGGGGGGCTGGGAATGCCGCACCTCTTGAGTCACGTCCGTGCCTCTAGGTTGGCTTTCCTACGCCGCGCATTGACTGGGAGAGATCCGATTCTGGAGGGGATTGTTAGGGACGCCTTCCCTAGCCTTACCATCAGTCCCCCCATCTCGAGGGTTGAGCGCCGTCGTAAACCCCGGGACGAGTCGGATTTCATCCGCGAGTGTCGGTCGGCCTTGAGGGCCATTCCCCGGTCCAGTGACCTGTCACGGCCTAGGAAGGTCTTCTATCGTGGATTAGTGGAGGGGCCCGCGAAGGATTCCCTACGTGATACGCTCGGCTTGTCGGAGGAGGAGTTTCGCTCCTACTGGTCTTGGGCGCCAGCGGCGGATTACCTCAGTAACCCTGAGTTTTCGCTTACCTGGCGATTGGCTCGGAATCGGCTGCCTCTCAACGACAAGGCTTTCATATGGGGTTTGGCGGATTTGCCAGACTGTGAACGGTGTGGTCTTGGCTTAGAAGAAACGGCTGCGCACGCCTTCTACCATTGCCCCCGGGTCCGCCCCTTATGGGACCATGTCGGCGAGCTGACGGCTCGTCTCGCTCCCGAACAGCTTGTGTCCATTGATCGCGCATACGCGTGTGACAATGTGTCGCCCCCGTATTCCGGGGAGAAACGAATGGTGTTTCTGATGCTGATGGCCACGGCTCGAATGGTGATTTGGACGACGCGAATGGAGGAAGTCTTGCGGGGCAACCGTCTTTCTCATCAGCATCTAATCCTATTCTTTGAGCATCAGCTCAAGATGAAGATTAGATCTGATAGAAAACGATTGCATTCGACAGTCTTTAGCGAAAGGTGGGTAAAAGAGGCGAGCTTGGTTCGTGTGACCGGGGCTAGCCTTGATTTTCTCTTCTAGGTCAACCTATTGCACATCGGGGTGGCTTCCTGTGGAACCCTCCCCTTGGTTAGGATTAGACAAGCTTCAGTGTACCTAGTTAATGTGAGTAAGTGTTGTTCCTGGCCTGTAACCCGGCTACTCTTTGGTTATGATCCAAGTCGAGATTCCCAACCTCCCCAGTTTGTTTCGGCCCCCTTTTATCTCGACTGGGTCAGCTTTATATTTTCCCTTTCCCGCATAATATTTTAGCCTTCTTCCCACTCCCTTAGCGAGAGTTGCCTCTTGATTTTGTCCCCTGGGCAGAATACAGCGGCCTCTCTATTTTGAGGGTTGGACGGTCCCCTACTAACATCTGTTATGTTTAGTTTGTATTTTGTGTTTATATTTATTTGATTATTGGGTTCATCTCCCTCCCCTCTCATTCTATCATTATTAAAATTTTATGTATTTTATGTATTATCATCAAATTTTTATGGTGTGGGGCGCGTTTTTGGTAGGTTCCCCTTGAGAGGATGCGGTATTATGGTGGTTGGAGGATTGTTTGGTGACGGACGAGTTCTTGTGGTGGATGGGTAAATTGTAATGTATGAATGGGTCGTGAGTCAGATTAGCTAGGTATAAGATAGTAAGTGTTGACCAGCCTTTTCCCCCTCCCCTTTTTGGCCTTGTGCCACAATTGTAACCTTTGTTACAATAAATCCTCAGGGTTTGTATTAAGTTCATCCCCTATTGTTGTATTTTCGATTGACGTGTGCATCGTGATTGGGAAAAAAAAAAAAAAGTGAACGGTTAGATTTTGTTTTTGTTTGAAAATTTTTATTTTTCACACCTTTTTGTTGTACGTTTTTGAGTTTGTGCATTGCTTTTTGATTTCTTTATTTTTGACCCTCCCCTCGTTTTCGTTTAAATTATTTTTGTTTTGAACTGTTGATTTGATTTTGTTTTTTTTTCACGTGTTGTTTTTACACACAGTTTCTATTTTATTTTATTTTCGTTTCTCCCCGTTTTACTTGGTTTTAGTTTGTCTGTTAATTATTGCTCTTAACAAAGAAAAAAAAAAGAAGAACGTAAAGGCGAACCTTTTTTTTTTTCGTGCAACTGCCGTGGGGAGAAATCCCCATGGCGGACATTCTTCAAGCTACACCGTCTCCTACGGTGCAAACTGACACACCGTCGCCACCAAAAACATCGGCCTGGACGGGAGACAGTCCGAAAAGGAAGAACGCCGCTTACTATCAGGAACAAAGAGAGAAATATGGTGAATTCGTCAAAGGAAATGAATTCCTGACGATCCAAGAAGCATTCGATGGAGTAAAAACAAAAACCATCTCTCTTCTGACAGCAGATGTGAAGAGCCGGAAATTGGCTGGCTTCAGTAGGGAAAGTATGGAGGAGGCACTCAGAAGCCTGAAAATTGCTCCCAAATTATTGGCCAGAAGATCAAATGCCATGTGGGACATCCTCCTAGCTACAGAGCAGGAAGCCAAGCAACTGTCAGCAAGCATACTGCAAACAACTTCAATTCGTATGCAGACGGAGTATATGGGCACCCGCCGAACAAAGATCACGGTGCATGGGGTGCCTATAGACATTGGAGCAGATAGGATAGGAGGATTCTTTGCCAAGTATGGTCAGGTAGAGGATGTGTCGCCTGTGACTAGCAAATCTGGCATAGCCACGGGTGACATGGCCCTGCAAGTCATTCTGGACAGGGAGGCTTTTAGGGACATTCCCAATACTCTCATATGCCGTGAAAAGAGGATGCTGGTGGTGGTGGAGGGACGTAAGCCATTTTGTTGGTCATGCGGTGTTCTGGGACACATGGCCAAGGTGTGCCCAGGTAAAAAGGTACAGCCTCCACCCCCTCCAGCTACAAAACCAACAACTGCAGTAGCAACAGCATCAGAAACAGTAACATCATCAGGAAAGGCCTCGGATGGGGAATGGGTGAAGGTAAAGGGGAAAAAGACGGCACCTTCTCCCCTGAAGCGGAACGAGCAGCCGCCCAAACAGCAGCAGCCACAACAAGAGAAGGGCAGCCACAAGAAGCCACAACAAGAGAAGGGCAGCCCCAAGAAGCCACAACAAGAGAAGGGCAGCCCCAAGAAGCTGCCGGAAAAGCAACAACAAACCCAAAAAATGGAACAGCAGGCAAAAGTAGCGAAACAAGCAAATCGAGAGGGGGAGATGGAAGTGGAGGAAATGCCCCCACCACGCTCTTCCTCGTCAAAAAGAGGGAGAGATGAAGAGGACGAGGAGATCCCGACCAAAAAAGAGAAAGTGACAGGGAGAAGCAGGAGAGAGAGAGAAACAACAGCATCAAGATCACCATCTCGTCCTACTACATCAGAAGAAGCGGAAGTAACGAAGTCCCGCTCTAGAAGCGCATCGGCATCTCCAGCAAGGTCACAATCCCCCTCACTGTGTACGCCCCCCCAACCCTCTACCCAACCCACTACCCAACTTCCTACTCAGTCACCTTCTACTACTCCCCCACCGTCAACTTCAACCCCGCCACACCCTTCCAGGAAAAAGAAGGTGAAAATACACTTTGACAGGGTGGAAGACATTTGTAGAGTGGACAGGAAGGAGGCGGAGAGGGATCTTTCGACACAGAGAAAGACACTCTTGGGGCCTCTCTTCAAAGTTACGTCTGTGGACGGGAAGTCTACGGAAGATCCAAGAAACTTTCCCCGAGCACCAGGGGTGATTACATGTATACGAGATACAGGGAAGCACCTGAAGGTTTGGGCCCACTTGCAAGAGGCCAAGGATGCCTTCCCTGAGATCCGGATGGCGCAGACAGGCACACCAAACTTAAAAAAATTATTCACCTACTGTGCAGGGAGGGTCCCAGTATGTCTCCACCCCTCTCTTTACAGGGTTTTAAAATTAACGTACCCCATGGATGTCGGCGGGATTGTCTCGGATGGACGGATGACGTCAGAGATGGGTACAGGGAGCCTGGGACAATCCGTCGGGGTCCTTACACCCGCAGATTTCCGGCCCGTATGTGAGTAGGTTTTTGCTCTGACTCTTTTTTTCTCTTTGCAGGCCTAGAAAATGGAAACCAAGTTAGCGACGTTAAATGTGAAGGGCTTAAGGGATCGGGGTAAGGCTGCCCGCCTGCTCCGGGACCTTCTGTCCCTGGATGTGGATGTTGCCGCGATCGAAGAGACACACTTTGTTTGCAGTGCCGATGCGTGTGTGCTGGAGAACGACTTTGTCGTCTATTCAGCATATGGGGACCGGTTTGCCAGAGGGGTTTCTTTGCTTGTCAGACGGACTCTTGATGCGAAGGTGGACCTTGTGCATACCGATGCCGAGGGCCGGTTGATCGTGGCCGATATTGCCGTGAAAAGTGGTTCGTTCCGAGTCGTTGCGGTTTATGCGCCCAACGACCGGGAGGAGCGGGTCTCGTTTTTTCGGCGGTTGGGGCCGTTCCTAGTGGATTCAACGCGCCTAGTTTTAATGGGGGACTGGAATGCCATCCTGGACCCCAAGTTAGACAGGGGGCGGGGAGCTAGCGGGAGAAGGGGCAATCGTAGCCTGGTTGATCTGATCGACGATTATGGTCTCGTCGATAGATACCGGGTCGATCATCCCGGGGGGAAAATGTGGACGTGGGCTCTTAATTGGCCTTTTGACAAGGTAGTTAGCTACCTTGACAGAATGTTAGTTAGAAGAGCCGACATAGATCTACTAGATTGCCCTACGTTCCACTGGGTAGGCTACTCGGACCACAAACTCGTTTGTGCCCGGGTGGCGTTAGACTGTAGGCCTAGAATGGCTGGGTACTGGAAGTTCAATCTGTCCTTACTGGACAGGGAGGACTTTCGGGAACAGCTAATTAGACTAGTGCAGCGGGAGCTAGTGGGGGCGGTTATCGGGAATAAGTGGTGGGAACGCCTTAAGTGTAGGATTAGGTCCTTCACCACTGATTTCAGCAAACGGCTCGCTCTAGATAGAGCTGACAAGGTGAAGACGCTTAAAACTAGTTACACCCGGGCGGTGGCTGGGGGGGATCCCCTAGAGATAGCCTTAGCTAAGGAGGCCCTGGATCGTTCGAATAGCGAGCGGTACATGGGCCAGGTAATTAGACATAAGTTAAGCAAGATGTCTTCCGAAGCTGTGAATTTGGGCGCAGATCTGCGCAGGGAAGAGGTCCGTCGAGGTGGCGATCGTTACATTCGTGAAGTCGAATCCCCGGAGGGGCGTACTCTTCGGGCCACTGACGACATGTGCGAGGCGTTTCGACGCCATTTCGAGAGCCGGTTTACCAAGGAGCCTGGTCTCCGTGAGGAGGAGTTTCGTAGCTATTTGGCTGACTTTCCTCGGCTTTTGCCGACTGAAGCGGCTAGCTGCGAGGGAGAGATCACGGAGGGCGAAGTCTACGCGGTTTTGAAGAAGGTCGGCAGAGGCAAGTCGCCCGGTCTGGATGGTTTGCCCTATGAATTGTACTTGAGGCTGTCGCACATCTTTGTTCCGATTTTGACTGCAGTGTTCAACAACTGGTTTCGGTCGGGGTCCATCCCCAACCGGATCACCAGGGGCGTGATCACTCTGTTGAAAAAGGGCAAAGGTGGTGGGGGGAAACTAGATGACTACAGGCCCATAACTCTGCTAAACACAGAGTTAAAGATTATGGCCAAGATCCTGCAGGAGCGTTTGCAGTCAGTTGCCGAGTCTCTGTTGGGACCTGAGCAGACTTGTTCTGTGAGGGGCCGAACAATTCAGAGCAACCTGCATCTGATCCGCACGATCATAGAGGGTGTAAAAGACGACGAGCAAGCCGCGCTGATCAATTTGGATCAGTCCAAGGCATTTGATAGGGTCGACCATCGCTACCTTGCTACTGTCCTGCAGGCCGCTGGATTCGCACCCAACTTCTGCCGCTGGATTAGCCTCCTGTATCGCTCCCCCAGTGCTGTGGTACAGGTGAACGGAAGGTTGTCGGACGCGTTCGTGCTGTCTAGGTCGGTTCGTCAGGGTTGTCCGCTGTCGCCTCTCCTTTATGCTTTGGCGTTGGAGCCTCTCCTTCGCCGGCTGAAGGACGAGACCGGCAGTCCGGCCCTACGCGGAATCGCCGTTCCTGGAGGGGCTCGAGCCAGGGTTTCCGCGTACGCCGATGACGTATCTGCTTTCGTGTCGTCCCGGGACGATATCGAGGCGGTACAGAAGGCGCTTGACCGGTACGAGAAGGTGACAGGGGCCAAGATAAACCGCGACAAGTCTTCCGGCTTGCGGTTAGGTGCCTGGAAGGGGGTCGCTCTTCCGGGCCGCTTCGGTTGGACGGATGGACCTGTCCGCATTCTTGGAGTGTGGTTTGGACCGGACCTCCAGCTGGAGAAGAATTGGTCTGAAGTACTTGCAAAGGTCGGTTCTGCCGGCAAGACTTGGAATCGACGGCGGTTGTCCGTGAAGGGCAGGGCGGAGGTGTGTGTTACATACATTTTCCCCCTGATTCTTTATCGATTGTCTGTACTTCCTCTCTGTGGGACCCATTGGAAGGCGCTCGAGCGATCGCTATCCTCCATTTTATGGAGGGGACGCGTGAACAGGGTCGACAGACGAGTCTGCACTGGACGTCCGTGTCATGGGGGGCTGGGAATGCCGCACCTCTTGAGTCACGTCCGTGCCTCTAGGTTGGCTTTCCTACGCCGCGCATTGACTGGGAGAGATCCGATTCTGGAGGGGATTGTTAGGGACGCCTTCCCTAGCCTTACCATCAGTCCCCCCATCTCGAGGGTTGAGCGCCGTCGTAAACCCCGGGACGAGTCGGATTTCATCCGCGAGTGTCGGTCGGCCTTGAGGGCCATTCCCCGGTCCAGTGACCTGTCACGGCCTAGGAAGGTCTTCTATCGTGGATTAGTGGAGGGGCCCGCGAAGGATTCCCTACGTGATACGCTCGGCTTGTCGGAGGAGGAGTTTCGCTCCTACTGGTCTTGGGCGCCAGCGGCGGATTACCTCAGTAACCCTGAGTTTTCGCTTACCTGGCGATTGGCTCGGAATCGGCTGCCTCTCAACGACAAGGCTTTCATATGGGGTTTGGCGGATTTGCCAGACTGTGAACGGTGTGGTCTTGGCTTAGAAGAAACGGCTGCGCACGCCTTCTACCATTGCCCCCGGGTCCGCCCCTTATGGGACCATGTCGGCGAGCTGACGGCTCGTCTCGCTCCCGAACAGCTTGTGTCCATTGATCGCGCATACGCGTGTGACAATGTGTCGCCCCCGTATTCCGGGGAGAAACGAATGGTGTTTCTGATGCTGATGGCCACGGCTCGAATGGTGATTTGGACGACGCGAATGGAGGAAGTCTTGCGGGGCAACCGTCTTTCTCATCAGCATCTAATCCTATTCTTTGAGCATCAGCTCAAGATGAAGATTAGATCTGATAGAAAACGATTGCATTCGACAGTCTTTAGCGAAAGGTGGGTAAAAGAGGCGAGCTTGGTTCGTGTGACCGGGGCTAGCCTTGATTTTCTCTTCTAGGTCAACCTATTGCACATCGGGGTGGCTTCCTGTGGAACCCTCCCCTTGGTTAGGATTAGACAAGCTTCAGTGTACCTAGTTAATGTGAGTAAGTGTTGTTCCTGGCCTGTAACCCGGCTACTCTTTGGTTATGATCCAAGTCGAGATTCCCAACCTCCCCAGTTTGTTTCGGCCCCCTTTTATCTCGACTGGGTCAGCTTTATATTTTCCCTTTCCCGCATAATATTTTAGCCTTCTTCCCACTCCCTTAGCGAGAGTTGCCTCTTGATTTTGTCCCCTGGGCAGAATACAGCGGCCTCTCTATTTTGAGGGTTGGACGGTCCCCTACTAACATCTGTTATGTTTAGTTTGTATTTTGTGTTTATATTTATTTGATTATTGGGTTCATCTCCCTCCCCTCTCATTCTATCATTATTAAAATTTTATGTATTTTATGTATTATCATCAAATTTTTATGGTGTGGGGCGCGTTTTTGGTAGGTTCCCCTTGAGAGGATGCGGTATTATGGTGGTTGGAGGATTGTTTGGTGACGGACGAGTTCTTGTGGTGGATGGGTAAATTGTAATGTATGAATGGGTCGTGAGTCAGATTAGCTAGGTATAAGATAGTAAGTGTTGACCAGCCTTTTCCCCCTCCCCTTTTTGGCCTTGTGCCACAATTGTAACCTTTGTTACAATAAATCCTCAGGGTTTGTATTAAGTTCATCCCCTATTGTTGTATTTTCGATTGACGTGTGCATCGTGATTGGGAAAAAAAAAAAAAAGTGAACGGTTAGATTTTGTTTTTGTTTGAAAATTTTTATTTTTCACACCTTTTTGTTGTACGTTTTTGAGTTTGTGCATTGCTTTTTGATTTCTTTATTTTTGACCCTCCCCTCGTTTTCGTTTAAATTATTTTTGTTTTGAACTGTTGATTTGATTTTGTTTTTTTTTCACGTGTTGTTTTTACACACAGTTTCTATTTTATTTTATTTTCGTTTCTCCCCGTTTTACTTGGTTTTAGTTTGTCTGTTAATTATTGCTCTTAACAAAGAAAAAAAAAAGAAGAACGTAAAGGCGAACCTTTTTTTTTTTCGTGCAACTGCCGTGGGGAGAAATCCCCATGGCGGACATTCTTCAAGCTACACCGTCTCCTACGGTGCAAACTGACACACCGTCGCCACCAAAAACATCGGCCTGGACGGGAGACAGTCCGAAAAGGAAGAACGCCGCTTACTATCAGGAACAAAGAGAGAAATATGGTGAATTCGTCAAAGGAAATGAATTCCTGACGATCCAAGAAGCATTCGATGGAGTAAAAACAAAAACCATCTCTCTTCTGACAGCAGATGTGAAGAGCCGGAAATTGGCTGGCTTCAGTAGGGAAAGTATGGAGGAGGCACTCAGAAGCCTGAAAATTGCTCCCAAATTATTGGCCAGAAGATCAAATGCCATGTGGGACATCCTCCTAGCTACAGAGCAGGAAGCCAAGCAACTGTCAGCAAGCATACTGCAAACAACTTCAATTCGTATGCAGACGGAGTATATGGGCACCCGCCGAACAAAGATCACGGTGCATGGGGTGCCTATAGACATTGGAGCAGATAGGATAGGAGGATTCTTTGCCAAGTATGGTCAGGTAGAGGATGTGTCGCCTGTGACTAGCAAATCTGGCATAGCCACGGGTGACATGGCCCTGCAAGTCATTCTGGACAGGGAGGCTTTTAGGGACATTCCCAATACTCTCATATGCCGTGAAAAGAGGATGCTGGTGGTGGTGGAGGGACGTAAGCCATTTTGTTGGTCATGCGGTGTTCTGGGACACATGGCCAAGGTGTGCCCAGGTAAAAAGGTACAGCCTCCACCCCCTCCAGCTACAAAACCAACAACTGCAGTAGCAACAGCATCAGAAACAGTAACATCATCAGGAAAGGCCTCGGATGGGGAATGGGTGAAGGTAAAGGGGAAAAAGACGGCACCTTCTCCCCTGAAGCGGAACGAGCAGCCGCCCAAACAGCAGCAGCCACAACAAGAGAAGGGCAGCCACAAGAAGCCACAACAAGAGAAGGGCAGCCCCAAGAAGCCACAACAAGAGAAGGGCAGCCCCAAGAAGCTGCCGGAAAAGCAACAACAAACCCAAAAAATGGAACAGCAGGCAAAAGTAGCGAAACAAGCAAATCGAGAGGGGGAGATGGAAGTGGAGGAAATGCCCCCACCACGCTCTTCCTCGTCAAAAAGAGGGAGAGATGAAGAGGACGAGGAGATCCCGACCAAAAAAGAGAAAGTGACAGGGAGAAGCAGGAGAGAGAGAGAAACAACAGCATCAAGATCACCATCTCGTCCTACTACATCAGAAGAAGCGGAAGTAACGAAGTCCCGCTCTAGAAGCGCATCGGCATCTCCAGCAAGGTCACAATCCCCCTCACTGTGTACGCCCCCCCAACCCTCTACCCAACCCACTACCCAACTTCCTACTCAGTCACCTTCTACTACTCCCCCACCGTCAACTTCAACCCCGCCACACCCTTCCAGGAAAAAGAAGGTGAAAATACACTTTGACAGGGTGGAAGACATTTGTAGAGTGGACAGGAAGGAGGCGGAGAGGGATCTTTCGACACAGAGAAAGACACTCTTGGGGCCTCTCTTCAAAGTTACGTCTGTGGACGGGAAGTCTACGGAAGATCCAAGAAACTTTCCCCGAGCACCAGGGGTGATTACATGTATACGAGATACAGGGAAGCACCTGAAGGTTTGGGCCCACTTGCAAGAGGCCAAGGATGCCTTCCCTGAGATCCGGATGGCGCAGACAGGCACACCAAACTTAAAAAAATTATTCACCTACTGTGCAGGGAGGGTCCCAGTATGTCTCCACCCCTCTCTTTACAGGGTTTTAAAATTAACGTACCCCATGGATGTCGGCGGGATTGTCTCGGATGGACGGATGACGTCAGAGATGGGTACAGGGAGCCTGGGACAATCCGTCGGGGTCCTTACACCCGCAGATTTCCGGCCCGTATGTGAGTAGGTTTTTGCTCTGACTCTTTTTTTCTCTTTGCAGGCCTAGAAAATGGAAACCAAGTTAGCGACGTTAAATGTGAAGGGCTTAAGGGATCGGGGTAAGGCTGCCCGCCTGCTCCGGGACCTTCTGTCCCTGGATGTGGATGTTGCCGCGATCGAAGAGACACACTTTGTTTGCAGTGCCGATGCGTGTGTGCTGGAGAACGACTTTGTCGTCTATTCAGCATATGGGGACCGGTTTGCCAGAGGGGTTTCTTTGCTTGTCAGACGGACTCTTGATGCGAAGGTGGACCTTGTGCATACCGATGCCGAGGGCCGGTTGATCGTGGCCGATATTGCCGTGAAAAGTGGTTCGTTCCGAGTCGTTGCGGTTTATGCGCCCAACGACCGGGAGGAGCGGGTCTCGTTTTTTCGGCGGTTGGGGCCGTTCCTAGTGGATTCAACGCGCCTAGTTTTAATGGGGGACTGGAATGCCATCCTGGACCCCAAGTTAGACAGGGGGCGGGGAGCTAGCGGGAGAAGGGGCGATCGTAGCCTGGTTGATCTGATCGACGATTATGGTCTCGTCGATAGATACCGGGTCGATCATCCCGGGGGGAAAATGTGGACGTGGGCTCTTAATTGGCCTTTTGACAAGGTAGTTAGCTACCTTGACAGAATGTTAGTTAGAAGAGCCGACATAGATCTACTAGATTGCCCTACGTTCCACTGGGTAGGCTATTCGGACCACAAACTCGTTTGTGCCCGGGTGGCGTTAGACTGTAGGCCTAGAATGGCTGGGTACTGGAAGTTCAATCTGTCCTTACTGGACAGGGAGGACTTTCGGGAACAGCTAATTAGACTAGTGCAGCGGGAGCTAGTGGGGGCGGTTATCGGGAATAAGTGGTGGGAACGCCTTAAGTGTAGGATTAGGTCCTTCACCACTGATTTCAGCAAACGGCTCGCTCTAGATAGAGCTGACAAGGTGAAGACGCTTAAAACTAGTTACACCCGGGCGGTGGCTGGGGGGGATCCCCTAGAGATAGCCTTAGCTAAGGAGGCCCTGGATCGTTCGAATAGCGAGCGGTACATGGGCCAGGTAATTAGACATAAGTTAAGCAAGATGTCTTCCGAAGCTGTGAATTTGGGCGCAGATCTGCGCAGGGAAGAGGTCCGTCGAGGTGGCGATCGTTACATTCGTGAAGTCGAATCCCCGGAGGGGCGTACTCTTCGGGCCACTGACGACATGTGCGAGGCGTTTCGGCGCCATTTCGAGAGCCGGTTTACCAAGGAGCCTGGTCTCCGTGAGGAGGAGTTTCGTAGCTATTTGGCTGACTTTCCTCGGCTTTTGCCGACTGAAGCGGCTAGCTGCGAGGGAGAGATCACGGAGGGCGAAGTCTACGCGGTTTTGAAGAAGGTCGGCAGAGGCAAGTCGCCCGGTCTGGATGGTTTGCCCTATGAATTGTACTTGAGGCTGTCGCACATCTTTGTTCCGATTTTGACTGCAGTGTTCAACAACTGGTTTCGGTCGGGGTCCATCCCCAACCGGATCACCAGGGGCGTGATCACTCTGTTGAAAAAGGGCAAAGGTGGTGGGGGGAAACTAGATGACTACAGGCCCATAACTCTGCTAAACACAGAGTTAAAGATTATGGCCAAGATCCTGCAGGAGCGTTTGCAGTCAGTTGCCGAGTCTCTGTTGGGACCTGAGCAGACTTGTTCTGTGAGGGGCCGAACAATTCAGAGCAACCTGCATCTGATCCGCACGATCATAGAGGGTGTAAAAGACGACGAGCAAGCCGCGCTGATCAATTTGGATCAGTCCAAGGCATTTGATAGGGTCGACCATCGCTACCTTGCTACTGTCCTGCAGGCCGCTGGATTCGCACCCAACTTCTGCCGCTGGATTAGCCTCCTGTATCGCTCCCCCAGTGCTGTGGTACAGGTGAACGGAAGGTTGTCGGACGCGTTCGTGCTGTCTAGGTCGGTTCGTCAGGGTTGTCCGCTGTCGCCTCTCCTTTATGCTTTGGCGTTGGAGCCTCTCCTTCGCCGGCTGAAGGACGAGACCGGCAGTCCGGCCCTACGCGGAATCGCCGTTCCTGGAGGGGCTCGAGCCAGGGTTTCCGCGTACGCCGATGACGTATCTGCTTTCGTGTCGTCCCGGGACGATATCGAGGCGGTACAGAAGGCGCTTGACCGGTACGAGAAGGTGACAGGGGCCAAGATAAACCGCGACAAGTCTTCCGGCTTGCGGTTAGGTGCCTGGAAGGGGGTCGCTCTTCCGGGCCGCTTCGGTTGGACGGATGGACCTGTCCGCATTCTTGGAGTGTGGTTTGGACCGGACCTCCAGCTGGAGAAGAATTGGTCTGAAGTACTTGCAAAGGTCGGTTCTGCCGGCAAGACTTGGAATCGACGGCGGTTGTCCGTGAAGGGCAGGGCGGAGGTGTGTGTTACATACATTTTCCCCCTGATTCTTTATCGATTGTCTGTACTTCCTCTCTGTGGGACCCATTGGAAGGCGCTCGAGCGATCGCTATCCTCCATTTTATGGAGGGGACGCGTGAACAGGGTCGACAGACGAGTCTGCACTAAACGTCCGTGTCATGGGGGGCTGGGAATGCCGCACCTCTTGAGTCACGTCCGTGCCTCTAGGTTGGCTTTCCTACGCCGCGCATTGACTGGGAGAGATCCGATTCTGGAGGGGATTGTTAGGGACGCCTTCCCTAGCCTTACCATCAGTCCCCCCATCTCGAGGGTTGAGCGCCGTCGTAAACCCCGGGACGAGTCGGATTTCATCCGCGAGTGTCGGTCGGCCTTGAGGGCCATTCCCCGGTCCAGTGACCTGTCACGGCCTAGGAAGGTCTTCTATCGTGGATTAGTGGAGGGGCCCGCGAAGGATTCCCTACGTGATACGCTCGGCTTGTCGGAGGAGGAGTTTCGCTCCTACTGGTCTTGGGCGCCAGCGGCGGATTACCTCAGTAACCCTGAGTTTTCGCTTACCTGGCGATTGGCTCGGAATCGGCTGCCTCTCAACGACAAGGCTTTCATATGGGGTTTGGCGGATTTGCCAGACTGTGAACGGTGTGGTCTTGGCTTAGAAGAAACGGCTGCGCACGCCTTCTACCATTGCCCCCGGGTCCGCCCCTTATGGGACCATGTCGGCGAGCTGACGGCTCGTCTCGCTCCCGAACAGCTTGTGTCCATTGATCGCGCATACGCGTGTGACAATGTGTCGCCCCCGTATTCCGGGGAGAAACGAATGGTGTTTCTGATGCTGATGGCCACGGCTCGAATGGTGATTTGGACGACGCGAATGGAGGAAGTCTTGCGGGGCAACCGTCTTTCTCATCAGCATCTAATCCTATTCTTTGAGCATCAGCTCAAGATGAAGATTAGATCTGATAGAAAACGATTGCATTCGACAGTCTTCAGCGAAAGGTGGGTAAAAGTAGCAAGCCTGGTTCGTGTGACCGGGGCTAGCCTTGATTTTCTTTTCTAGGTCAACCTATAGCACATCGGGGTGGCTTCCTGTGGAACCCTCCCCTTGGTTAGGTTAGACAAGCTTCAGTGTACCTATTTAACGTGAGTAAATGTTGTTCCTGGCCTGTATCCCGGCTGCTCTTTGGTTATGGTCCAAGTCGAGATTCCCAACCTCCCCAGTTTGTTTTGGCCCCCCCTTTTTATCTCGACTGGGTCAGCTTTACATTTTCCCATTCCGGCATAATATTTTCTCCGCTTTCCCACTCCCTTAGCGAGAGCGTCTCTTGATTCTGTCCCCTGGGCAGAATACAGCGGCCTCTCTGTTTTTGAGGGTTGGACGGTCCCTACTAACATGTGTTATGTTTAGTTTGTATTTTGTGTTTATTTTTATTTATTATTGGGTTCACCTCCCTCCCCTTGCATTCTATCATTATTAGAATTTTATGTATATCATTTATGTATCATCAAATTTTTATGGATTGGGGCGCGTTTTGGTAGGTTCCCCTTGAGAGGATGCGGTATTATGGTGGTTGGAGGATTGAACGGTGATGGATGAGTTCTTGTGGTGAATGAGTAAATTGTAATGTATGAATGGGTCGTGAGTCAGATTAGCTAGGTATAAGATAGTAAGTGTTGACCAGCCTTTTCCCCCTCCCCTTTTTGGCCTTGTGCCACAATTGTAACCTTTGTTGCAATAAATCCTCAGGGTTTGTATTAAGTTACAACCTGCTTTATTTTTGTCTGCCAGCTGGATGCTAGCTGGGACTCTTACGCCGGTAAGTGCTGTTTATTGTCTTGTTATTCTACAAGACTGAGCTATTGGCTGGCAACCAGTTTAGTAGAAGGACAAATCTGAATTCAAAATCATGCTAATTAACAGATAGATTGCCAACCAATGCTGAAGATCTAATATCTGGTGATAACGACTGAATGAAAAAGCAACATTCATCCTCCAGCAGCATGTGCCCATTTGTGGGAATGTGTCAGCTCTTAAAAATGCATAATAATTGAAATCTTGAAGTCATGCAAGTTGCACAAGTTGCCATAGGGGTTGTGAGTTCAATCTTTGGATCGGGATGTGAATTCCATGTCTGTTCAACTGGAACAAACTAGAAATGGAATCACAGACAAAAATAACATAACAATCAACAATTGCTGCCACACCGATATCCCAAGATTCATGACAAAATCCAAAGAGGATCCGTAATGTAATCGATCCTGGCCTCTCTACTTTTCCATCACTGTGATGTGGCTTCCCACAGTCTTTTCTACAAATATTTTCATGGTAATTGTTTTATTAAGATTTCCTCCTTTGTATGTCAACTGGTCAAATGTAAATGTACTACTAGGTTGGTAATTAGGTCTCATCCATTAATTAGAGCATACATAGATATTTACCTCCCCCCCCCACCGACACAACATTAATAATTTTGGTCCTTTAATAAGATTATTCCTCAATGTCACATGACATTGAGATTTAGCAGGAATTTTCCTCATAGAAGCTAAATTTTTGTGTCCAGTGTTGGAGGCGGTGGAGGGAGTGCCAGATGTCAGAGGGCGGGGGAGAGTGAGCATCAGATTAGTGAGGGAGAGATGGAGGTAGAGAGAGACAGAGTGCATTCAAATTGTACCTGGTACTGATAATCACACTTCTCCAGAGTTGACACCAATCTTTCCCTGGCCTCGGAAATTTCAAAACCTTTTACGTTTTCCAAGAGAATGCATGATGGACGATGATTTAATCTGTGAAGATAAGAAAGATATTTAAAAGTAAAAGGAGACATTTTTGCTGATAATTTTTTGGTACAAATCAACAGAAAGCAATTTTAATTTAATTAGTAAATTTTATCGAAATCGCTTCTGAACCAGGTCCATTATAAATTGAACGTTCAGCTTCTCTCCACTTTATTCTCGTCTCTTATAAAAGATTAAAATTATTATTTAAAAGTCTTTAAATATCTTGCTTATTTGAAAAGCAAATATTTTCATTACATTCATAAATTCTCTTTATTTTGTCGTTTTCCGTATATGATGTCAATTTGCAATTATCAAATTCCATCTGAATTTCTGGAATTACATCCAGGCATTATTATTTCATCTTCATCAGTATGTGATGATTGAGTGATCGGTTGCTTTGTAGCTGAGCATCTGACCAGCTCCCTCCATATGTCTCAGGTGTGTACCAATGTCTGAATCTCTGTGAATCATCCAGAAGTCCACTCAGTGACATTGTCAGCCCATTTTTGCCTCTATATGCCTTTTTTTCTTTTATTTAAGAGGGGACCTTGTAGGACAAGAGTGGAAAGATTGTTGGCTCTTTTGACATAAACATATGTTGTTATTTTTAATTCATAAAAAATGAAATTTCCTTAGGCATGGACAATCTGATGGATTAAATAAAGTCCAGCTTGAAATTCTCTGAAGGTCACCTGGATCAGCGGATAACTGGAAAAGGACTGGAGGGTATAGTGGCTGAAACATTGTGAATAACAAGTTGAGGACATTAGTATGACTCTAATAAATATAAATCATGCTATTATCAAACAACATGAAATTGGAATTAAGTCGTCATGTCTAGACTGAAAAACATTTTATTTTTAAAGGATGAATTTAGAATAATCTGACTTTTATCCAAGAAAAGAGAATTGGAATCAAAGACCAATGCAACAATGAATGGTATTTTTTACATTTAGTCAAATCAATGTTGGAATATTTCCTCAAGGACAAAGAAAGACAGACTTGAAGTAAGAGGAATGTGCTTATATTGACAAATGCTGAGAATACCTTGGTAGGAACATGTGATCAATGAAGAAGTTTTAAGGATAATGGAAACAAAAAGTGATGTATTAATAAAGAGGAAAATTACATAAGAAACAAAAGGAAAAATTTCTGAACTGCTATATAATAGCAATCCTCCAATATGGCACTGAATGCTGAACAATCTCCTCGCAGATGAAGGCGAGACTTGAGGCAACAGAGATGTGGTTTTACAGAATGGTACTGAGAATATCATGGATGAAACATATGAACAATGCGGAAGTTTTAAGGAAAATATGAAGTATGAAGAAACTTATACTTAGAATCAGAAAAAGAGAAAGTTGAAATTTTGGGGATACACCATGGGCCTGGAGAATTTATTGCACAGCACTGAGGCATAATGAAGATAAGTAGGGCAAAAGAGTGAGTAACCTACTTGAGTTTGTGACTGGATGGCAGAATAAAGACAAATAGAGATGGTAAAGAGTCAAAGGTTACTTAGAGCAACAAAAGGCAGGAAGTTGTGGAGAGACATGACCATATACTCAGTAGTTATGTTTAGAGACTTAGAGAAAGGATTTCCATATGAACACAAAAGAACATCTGTCAATATTTTAACTTTCTTTTTTTTATAATTTCCCCCTAAGAAAGGCAATAAAGCCACTGAGATGCAAGGGGTTACTGAGTGTTAGAGAATATTAAAAAAACCCAAAAGGTTACAAATTGGTGACACTGAAATCAAGGAAATAGAACAACTGAAATCTGAAGTCGCATTGGGATAGTGAAAGATGTTACACAAAGTACATTAAGAAGGAGAATTTTGTTAGAAACAAAGAAAAAAGTACTGAACTGTTATGTAATTGGAATTTTGGTCCAAATCGATCTGTTGGCTGCAATTGGACTTATCGCCTGAATCAGAGTTAAACAGAGTTTTTGAAATTCTATGGTGTGAATTGAGGAATTTAAAGTTATTTCTTCAAAATTATCATTGATGGTTTTCTAAGCTGGAGCAGAGGTCCTTTTAGCTTTATTTCTGAGACCCAATTAAGCCATCCACAGGGTTAGGGTTAAAAAGTCTGCACAAAGTGTGGCTTTTAAGTTAGTATTAGGTTGGTGCAAAAATAATGTCGTTTTCTCACATATGTTACTATGTGAGAAAACGACATTATTTTTGCACCAACCTAATAAATAAATGACTCGTGTGAAATGCATTTTTTGAAGGCAGATAAATTGTAATTTAGGAATAACAAATTCAAATATTTTTTTTTAAATGTCACAGAAATTAATTTGCCTATTTAAATTTTCTGAATCTGTTTCTTGCCAAATATTTATCAGGTGACCAACAGAAGAAAGTAAAACGGAATAATTTATCGAAAGAAAGCATTCGAAAAGTGATATTCTAAATTAAACCAAGGGAGATAATTCTAAAATTATGAGGCTACATCTTTATGTTCATTATGTTTGTAGACCAGGCTTAAAAGTTGTTTGATCATAGCTGGGAAAATCTTCACTCATTCATCAGAATCAACCCCTTGCATCTCAGTAGCTTTATTGCCTTTCTTAAGGGGAAATTATGAAAAAAAAAAAAAAAAAAAAAAAAAAAAAGTTCAAATATTGACAGATGTTCTTTTGTGTTCATATGGAAATCCTTTCTCTAAGTCTCTAAACATAACTACTGATTATATGGTCATGTCTCTCCACAACTTCCTGCCTTTTGGATATCAAATCTGATCCTGATAGAATACTCTTAATGAAAATATTCAGTTCCCTGGAAGACTGCAAAAGGCACTTAGAGTAATTCGTTGTGGAAAAAGATTTTTTAAAAATAAAAAAAACATTTAATTTCTTTCTGAAATGTTAATTAAAATCGAACAATTATTTGATTTTTGCAAGAATTTACAAATCAATGTTTTTCACCACAAAATGATGCCCAAATTTCTCATACTAATTTATGGTTTCTGTGTTCAGGCCAGTAAAACAAGATTTTTAACCAACTTTCCAAGGTTCTAAAAAGGATTAAAAAATATTTTTTTTGTTTACATAAAAAAAAAAAAAAAAATCCTGGTAAAAGTGTAAAATGGGGGTGGGGGGATTGAATAATTTTTGAGTTAAAATTTATATATATCATTATTGTTTCTAATAATATATTTTCAAATACATTTCTTGATTTTTTTTTTTTTTTTTTTTTTTAAATATATATTCAGATATATATAATTTGTGTGGATGCTTTTTGATTGCTTATTCTCTGAGAAAAATCTTTGACATGAAGCTGGCTATTCTCTGTTTGAGTATGAACTAAAAGATTCACATAAAATTTACATAATTCTTGAAAATTGTAAAAAAAAAAAAAAAAAAAAAAAAAAAATTATTTTCATGAATTATAACTTTGTGATTGTAACCCAGATTACTTTTTTTTTTTAGTCCATTATAAGCGAACCAACCATCACTAATACACTGCGTGCCAAATTATTATCGTGATAACTTTTTTCTAATATTTCAAAAACTGATATGATGCCAGTTTGTTTACATTGCGCAGATCAGTATGAAAATTTCAGTGATTGTGCAGGTCAGTGTTGCCAACATTGTGTGAAAATTTAGTGTGAATTGATTATACGGTTTTTGAAATATTAGAAAAAATATCTCGATAATAATTTGGCACGCAGTGTAATTGTAGAACCTTGTTCAATATGTATTCTGATGACTAATTCTTGAGTGCTTCTTGATCTATCAGGAACAAATTCTGCAAAGTCATTAAATTCTACAGAATTTTCTTTAACCTTTTGCCTGTCCTGTACATTATATGTGATGCACAGGATATGTGATTTCCACGTCTGTGCATCATATGTGGTACACACAAGCCATTATTTTAAAAGAGTGGTAAAACTAAAGGCACTTAAGAAAAGAGTCTATGATTGAGCAGAATGTCTGTGGAAAGGCTTAATCTAATATTTTGTCAAACATCTATATATATGACCACAAGATGCTTGCCCATTTTCAGATTTATAACTATTGCAAAGAAATTAAGCTAAGTTGCCTTGAAGTAATTATAAATCTGAAATGAAGCATGAACATTTGGATAGTAGACACAAAAATGCCCTGGACAGACAAAACGTTGAATTCCCTCAGAGCCATTAGTATTAAAATTAGTTTCATTTTTGCTTATCTGAATTTATGGCCGTGATTCTAGACTTTTGTAAAAACCCTTCTATCTTTCCTCTTAATAATAAAACTTGGATTTTGATAATAAACATTTTTTTTTTCTATCATATATCCTTTTTTTTTAGCAAAGTTTTTGAGATACCTAGATAAAACTGGCTGGTTGCGAGGGGTGGGGGTGCAGAATTAGTAAAGTAATTGAAAAATGGAAAAATACAGAATAAAATGGTAGATATGTTGTTCAAAAATGTTGATATCAAAAACAGAAATTTATTTTTATTTTTCCTTGCAAAACTGAACAAATTTTTCATGTACAGTGTAACCCGGATATAAGAGAGATTTTCTCTGGTCCCAAATTAGAGCCATACTTACCCAAACAAAATGGACCAAACCCGGATATAAGAGAAACCTGGATATAAGAGACTTCTTCTCTGGTCCCGACAACTCTCTTATATCCGGGTTACACTGTATCCCAATATATTCCCCAAAGACTTTAAGAAAAAAAAAATTTTGTACTGACTCAAGACATTGGAGATAATCATAAGAATTACATTCAACAAAACCTTTAAAAGAAAACCCAAAAATCTCTAATTTATTAATCATCCAGGTGCTAGGTAGGATGAAGTGGGGCCGTTGGTGCTGAATCACTCTCTAGTTTTTGATAAAACTGAGAATTAAACAGAAGATTAAATTTATATTCTTGGATTAAATCTGTGACAATGCTACTGAGGCTGAGTCTAAATTAATTACTGCCATTCATTTTTAACATTTCACTCTAAGCAAATCAATGAAGCCACTAAGATGCAAGATTGTAAGAGAATATAAAAAAAAAATATTAAAGAGAGAGGACAATAAAAGAACAGTAATTCAGAAAACAATAAATAATAATTGATATTTCATTTTTGAGGTTCAAAGTTGACTGGAATGCAAAAAGTCAGGAGTGTTCCACAAGCGAGAAGTGTGAGAGATGAAACTGTTAGCATATGTTATACTCCGTTACAATTAGATCTTTCAGATTCATTCTGCATGCTGGCCAGATATGAATGCCATGAAGGCAGGGAACAAAATTAAAAAAAGACCCTTTCTGTGCATAGGCTCCAAGCATCACATCCAAATTCAAACCAGCGTGGAGAGCATTGAGCTCTGTCAAGCTGTCTTGTCCAGGAAACACAGCTGCTGCTGGGGCTGCAGTAGACATGGTACCTTTATGACTAAGGTCTTACAGAATTTGTGATTGTGGTCTTCCAAGATGTACCTGGAATTCTGTAATTAGATTTTTGGATAAAAAGGTAGATTTACACATCAGGGTGGGGGGAATAGCTTAATGGTAGCGACTGTGGAAAAAAAACAAAAAAAACTATGTTCAAAGTTTGGTTGTACATTCATTTTGCTCTAAAATCTTTGGAAAAGGCATGAATTCACATCTCCCTGAACAGTCTCATTACCTGATATCTTGTCATTATTAATATACCACTGTGATTGAAAGAAGAAAAAATAGAAAAGGCAGTCATGGTCAGGGATTCTACTCTGCAACTCTGAAATGAGATGGGCACTGCCATGTGACTACTTTGTTTTAGAAATGCTACAAGGCATGAATTGACATCTTCCTGAAGTCTGCCAGATCACCAAAATCTTGACAACAGCATTATTAGCATACCACATCAGGTCTGGCACTCAGGCTATATGCCTTGAGATTTGTGACAGAATTCAAAGAAAAACCTGAAGATTTAGCAGTCCTGATCTGGCATCTCAGCTTCAGGCACTTTCCCCACCACACTAACATGGCCTCTCCATGCATTTTCTATAAATATTTTCATGGTGATTCTTTTAATGAGCTTTACCCATTTTTTGTCCCTCCATTTTAAATATGCACTAAGGATAATTTTTTTTATAAAGTTGTTTTTTATCACCCACAACCCACAGAGATAAATTGTACATATGGGGGCTAGTTAGGATTCATAGAGACATTGTGGTATTATGGTGACTGTAGTAAGATTGACAAGTAAGAATGTGTTGTTTTGGTGTAAGGAATATTATACTTTGTTTGGGTCAGTGATTGTGGTTAGCTAAGTTGAAGATAGGACAGCTGAAAACCAGCATTCCCCACCCACCCCACTTTTTTTTTTTGGGGGGTAGTATGGACTTACAGCCAGTATAAGGAGCATGAATTGAGCAGTATTAAAAAATGAAGAGATATAATCCTAGACACAGACAGTAGAAGAGGGCTGTGGAGTCGGAACACAAAACCTTTGACTTCGACTCCTCTATTTTTGGCACCTCCAACTGTGATCTCTCTTTGTGCCATATTTCTTGTATTTTAATCATAATACATATTATGTTTCTCTTTTTTTTTTTGTACCTTAAATTCATGAATGTAAGTGTAGTACTAGATTGGCAGTTAGGTCACATTTTTTTCTGCGGAACTTTCTTCTTGCTTTACTGTAAAGGATAATCTTTAAAAAATTTAAAAGCAACATAAATCCCCATCTTCAGTAATTTTGAATTAATGTTCTTTTATTGTCCTTTCTCCTAACATTTTCTCATATTCTGTCTCACTCAGTAACCTGTTGCATCTTAGTGGCTTTACTGCCTTGTTTGGGGTGAAATGATTAGAACTCCCCCCCCCCAAAAAAAATCCTTCTCTGACTAAAAGAAACGAAAAGTCATGGTCAGGGATTATTTTTTGGTTTAGAGGTGCCACAAAAAACCCCCCAAAAAAAACAAGACAATTGAACAAGTCAACAAGTTATAACCATAGTAATAAAAGAATCAAAGACAGCAGATGAAGTTGATGGTTGATTTGGGGGGGAGGGGGTGTTCTCAATGAAAGACATCTTACAGGTGGTGGTGATTGGGCTGCTGAAAGATTGGGGGGGGTCGATGAAAGATTTTCCAGGATGGGGTTTGTTCAATAAAAGATTTTTTGGGGTGGGGGGTGGTGGTGGGGTATGTGGCGGTTGTGGTAATCGTTGAGAGATTTTCTGGGTCAGGGAGGATTGATGAGAGATCCAGGAAAACAAATGCCAAAAAATGTTTGCCTTTACATTTTCAGTTTGTTCCAAATAATTTTCCCTTTCGAAATTAAAGCATAAGAAAGAAAGAATCAGAAAAAAAAGTTTATCCAACTTTATCAAATGTTGAGAATGTGAAAGAGTCTTAGGTGGGGTTTTTGCTTGGGCGGCAAACCAAGATGAAGCAGGTGGAAAGACACAGAAATATTTGGCATAGTAAAGAAAAAAAACAAGATAAATTGCTTAAAAATCTTAAGATAAAGATCTAAGCTAACTTCAATAATTGAAACTGAATCCAGACCCCACAAGTTTAAAAAATACAACTCACTTTGGCAAGCAGTCAAGAATATGAAGGAAAGAGGATGTACGGCCATCAGCGCAGTCACGTCTTTTACCAACGCGGGTAAAAGGCTGACATGGTGGGCTCATCAGGATCATGTCCAATTGTAGTTTATCAAGCCATGATGGGGTCAGTGTCTACAATTGAGGGGAAAAAAAAAAAATTAAATTGCAAATTTCAAAAGAAAAAAAAAAACACAAAAAGAAAACAAAAAATTTTCATTTTCTGAGATGAATTATTTATATTACTTCATCATTACAATTGTTATCATAACGTTTCGGCTATTGTGTCCTCTGGCCTTCTTCAGATATCTGTTGGTTTCATTTGTTTTACAGCATATCAACCTCAATGGGTCATTTAATGCGTACAAGTTTGTTTTTTTTTCTTGGTAATATTTTTTTTCCTCAAAATTGTATAGCTGGTAATATTTTTTTTTCAAAAACGTATTGCTGGTAATAGTTTTCTTCAAAAATTTATTTCTGGTAATAATTTTTTTACAAAGTATTTCTGGTATTAAAACCTATTTTTACACTTTTATAATGCTTTTTACCTCAGTTTTGGGGTTAACTATTTGCCCATAGCTGGGACCCTAACAGGTGCTACCACCCCAGGTCATCAATTAAGAGGTGGTTCCACACTCCTCAAAGCCTCCTGATCAGAGGCCTTGCTGTTCGATGTAGTTTATCGTCTTACCCTGAATGCGCATGTAGTTTATCATCATACCCAGGATGGTCTGTCAATCTGGGTAACCTTCAAGGAATTTTGAACGGAACCCGTTATTTAATCTCAAGGGTAAATTGCCGATGTCTACAGCTATCTCATCTTTTTCTTTAGCTGAGTAGATGAAAGCTTTGATTTGTGGTATAGTAATCCCTGCTCTGGGTAGTATGGACTTACAGCCAGTAGAAGCGGCATGAATGGAGCAGTATTAAAAAATGAAGAGAGATAACCCTAGACACAGACAGTAGAAGAGGGCTGTGGAGTTGGAACACAAAACCTTTGAGTCAGACTCCTCTATTTTTGGCACCTCCAACTGTGACTCCTCTTTATGTGATTAAGTGATTATGGCCTACAAATCTCATAAAGCCTTTGTATACACTCCTAATTTGAGTAGGCCTTATATCATTATAACTGGTTTATATAAAAGAATAAAGATATCGTGGCTTTTATATCATACCTATTCATTCTTCAATATTTTCTAACAGAATTAGAGACAAAATCTTTGAAAGGATATAGAAGAAATAACAATAAAAATGCTATAATGTATGATTTTTTTATACACATACAAACATATACGCAATTTTTTATATATATTATTTATATATATGCGCAGTACTTATTGGAAAGCACTCAATATCAGTGATAGAGCTGACATATTTTGTTGGATTGATGTGAGTTTGTGACCCTGAATTTTATGCTATTTGCTATCGTCAGACAAACTCTTTGAAAATAGCATGAAACCCAGGGTCACAAACTCACATCAATCCAACTATATATATATATATATATATATATATATATATATATATCTGTTCAAATAAGAAAATAAGTACAGAACAAAAATAAAACTACTTTATAACAGAAGTTGAAATATAATATTTTACAGGATCTAAAAGACATAACAGAAATAAAAATTCTATAATATAAAATATATATAGTTTTGCAAATACAAAATAACTACAAAAAAATAAAATGACTTTAAAAAAGAAGTTGAGATGAATTTCTTTAAAGGAAATAGTAAACATACAGTAGTAGAAATAACAATAAAAAATAAAAATTCTAAAGTGTAAATTCAATTGAGTCAGAGTCGGTATAGTTTTACTGACTCAGACTCAAGTAACTCCTTAATTGTTTCCAATTCCAAAACTGATTCCACAGCCCTGCAGTAGAATGTGATCAATCTACTCCTGTAGATTAAATAAAGGGTTTAGACAGACACTTTAGCATACAATGCCCAAAACATTGTGATAACAACAAAGATGAGGATATTAGTTCAAGTAAAAACAGTCTAAATGTGTTTAATTTTGTGGTTCCTCGCCATTTTTAATTTTATATCCAACCTTGACTGGTACAAAAATTAAATTCTTGAACAGATCTGAAGATTATTAGAATTCATCATCATCCTCCTCCTTCGACCTCACTAGAGTTGGTCAGAACTCCATTGACAATCCCTTTCCACATAGTTCGGACCTGCATCGCTGTCCCCAGATCTCCAATTTCCGACCCTGAGTGCTGAGCTATGGCTTTTTTTGAAATGACACTTCCAGAAGGATGCCATAGGAGTAAGAATGAGACAATTTCACTGTCCACTCAGCTAAAGAGAGATTGGCATCAGTTCTCTGTTAATTGTGTTAAACATTGCACGGGATCTCCAACTGATGTTTTGGATTTTTCTAAGTAGATTTGTATATGCTACATCCAGTCATCTTCCAAGATATCTCTCTGGAACCAAATTCTGACGTTTTGAAGTGTTTGGCCTTGTGATTTGTTTATAGTTCTTGCAAACACAGGGTGAGCTGGAAACTGAATTCTTGTATATATAAAAACTTGATATGCCAAAAGCAATACTGCATTTTTATTAAATAAGTATTTATTTTAATCATTAAATTGTTTTTAAAATAGTGGGAATTTTTTGTATGCTAAATAGTAAAACTTTTAATTTTTTCAAAATAGATTAATGAAAAATTTATTGTACTAAGCTACACACCATAGTAATACCCGCTTATCTGTTTATACATCTCCCTAAAATTTGGTTTTGATTGGTCAATGTATGGGTATTTTAGATAGTGTAATGGATGTACAGGCTAATGAAGTCACAGAATTTTATAGATAGTAGTATGTATCTAATGTTATTGGGAACAAAAAACCAAAGAACTTCTTCCCGCCACTGTCAAATGAAAAGAAATGGTGTGGTTTGGGCACATTACAAGGCATGACAGCCTGTGCAAGACCATCATGCAAGGCGCTGTTGAAGGTGGACGTAAGAGAGGACGCCAATGCAAAAACTGGTTGGACAATGTCAAACAATGGACAGGTATGACTGTACCAGAATTGCTGATGGCTGCCGTTGATAGACCGTTGTGGAAAAGAATTAGCATGACTTCTGCATTCGGATCCTCCCTACGATTACAACAGTTGAGGGGATGATGATGATATGAGGAAGAGTAAAGAAAATTGGACATTATCTCTATTACAGATCTAAGCAGTTAACAAAACAAACTGGCATCTGCTCTCGAAGATGACCTCCAATCATTTGTTAACTGGGGCAAGAAATGGCTTGTAAATTATTTTAATGCTTCCAAAGAAAAAAAAAAAAAAAAAAAGGAAAAATTGGACATTACCTCAATTCCAGCTTCAAGCAGTTTACATTCAGGAAAATTGTGTGTATATATCTGATTGGCAACTGGATTGATGTCTATAGCTGCAACAACTTTGAATTTTATCCCACTTTCTAAATGAAGATAGAAAAAAAAAATCAATAAGGTTGAATTATTAAATGATAATCTATAAATATTTTCATAGTAATGATTCTGATAAACTTGCCTCTTTTATTAGGGTTTCTTATTTAGATGTTATTTTCATTCCCCACAGACAAATTGTATGTATAAGAAATAGTTAGGAGTACATAGAGACACTGAGGTATTATGGTGACTGAAGTAAGAATGTGTTATTTTGGTGTTTTGGGGTCAGTAATTACAGTTATCATAATTTTTCTTGATAAAATCCAAAGAATCTGCAATGTTGTCAGTCCTGACCTGTCATCTTTGCTTCAGTCATTTTTTTCACCACTGTAATGTAGCTTCCTTGGGACTTTTCTATAAATATTTTCATGGTAATTGTTCTGATTAACTTTCCTTTTTGGTACCTAGAGTTTATGAACATAAGTGCAGTACAAAATTGGTGGCATGGTCTCATCATTTCATAGTTGCAGTGGCTTGATGGAACTGCAAATTCTATGCTGTTTTTTTCTATCACACTTCACACTAGTAGAACTTTGTTACAGCTTGTTTTCCAGCCAATTTTGATCTTCAAAAATTTAAATGCAATGTCAATCATTATCCTCTGTCTTCTTTATTGCTCTTATTGCCTTCTCTTTTAAAAATATAATAATGTGTAACCCTCTACCTCGAGAGTCTCTTAGGTCTTTTTTCTCATGTTCTTTCCAATTTAGTACCCACCCCTGTGCTTTGCTGGCCTTATTTGCCTTACTTGGGGAAAATTAAAAAAAAACAATCGCTTAAAACATGGAAAGTTCCACTTCAAGAATATTTCCTATTTATTGCAGGATTCTAAGTCTGTTGATTCCAAACCAAAAAGATAAAGGTGTGTGTGTGTGTGTGTGGTGGTGGGGGGTGGGTGGGGTGGGAGAGGGTATCTTCCTTTAAAGCACCCAAAGCATTTCTGCATACTAAATACTTAGATTACTTGGCTTAATATTCTAAAACTGAAATTTTATAATTGGGAAATTTTTTTAAAAAAAATGCTACAAAATTTTACAACTGAAATAAAAAAATGTACCACATTAAAAATCAAATAGAAAAAATAAAAAGTTTATTTAATATTTAACTTTCATGTCAGCAAAAAACAACAAAAAAAAAAAAAAGAGTTATTCCCTTGACACCACTATTATTGTATACAGTTTTCATTCCTACAGCAATGTTTGTTTTTGAAAAGCTATAATTAGAATTTTAAACTCCAAACATATAAAAATGGATTTTTCTTTATTCTTGAGAATGACAGTAAAGATGTTAAATGCTATTAGATTTAATAAAAAACTGGGTTTCATAATTATTTATAAAATGGTAAATAATAAATATTGCATTGTAGATGGTTTACGTATATTAGTAATTTTGTAAATTTTTATAAATTTTTCAAATTCGTTTCTTTATAAAAGTTAAATGATAAATATCACATTGCATTTGGATCACCTATATTTATAAACTTGTAAATCAATATTGTCAAGGGAGTCAAAAATGTGTACAGTAATAGCAGTGTCAAGAAAATAAGTCTTTTTAACACACTTTTTTTTTTAGTCTGAATGTTTATAGTGACTGCAAAGAGGAAAAGAAAAAAAAAAAAACAAACTAAAAAACAAAAAAAAAAAAAAACGAAACAAAGCATCCTCAGACTGGGAATAGATTATATTTTAATTTTCTCACAGGATATAATGTAGTTCTTATAATGTAGTTGAAATAAAGTATTTTGAATTTCAAATGTTGTTTTTGGTTTTTTTTTATTTCTCATACAAGAATTTTAAAATTCAAAAGCAAGACAAATGGACTTTTTTTTTTTTATTTTGCTTATTTTTAATTTTCTTCTTAAAATAATATTATTATTTTATCAATTATTATTTATTCATACTTATTATTTTCTTAGATAATTTTTCTTACTTTTATTTATCTTGCTTATTTTCAATTTTACAAGTTGCTTTATTGATTGTGGGGTCCCCCAGGCTCTATCCTTAGACTTAAATTGTTTCTTATCTTCAATGATCTTCCCGATACAATCAGTTACTGACTCAGTATCTATGCAGATGACACACAACAATTTACTCCTGTCTTAATAGTAAGTCTGATAGGACTGACCAAATGAAACTGACAGCTGCTCTTGAAAATGACCTCTAATCAGTTGTTAAATGGGGCAACAAATGGCTTGCCAATTTTAATGCATCGAAAATGAAACTATCTTTTCACCATCATAGAAAAGTAAGAAAACCCTTTTTGACTTCCATGATCATATGGCTTATGTTAATCTTCAAGAGAATAATTGATTAAATTATGATTATTTAGCATCATTTTTTTTTTTTTTTTTACAAATGATTTTAGAAAATCAAACGAGGATTAAAAACTTGTTTCTCCTTACAAGAAATAACAATAACATTAATCAGCAAATTGTTTTGTTTTTTGGCAAATGTCTTCAATTTTATTCTACGATAAAATTTTGATATAAAAACGCATTGCTGGTAATCGAAAATTTCAAGAGAAATGTTTGAATGTTTAATGTTTTGTTTCATTAATTTAACACATTGAGAAACAAAATTCTGTATAATTATGTTTGCTTGAAAAACGATTTACCAACTTTTAGTTTAAAATAAAAAAAAATAAAACAAAATGAATGACATGATAGAAGGGAGACCACTTTTTATATAGAGAAAAAGTTGTCTTTTCTTGATCAACATTTTCAATAAAAGGGGCAGTTGGAATAAGGATGTCTAAAGTAAATTTTCTACATTAAGAAAAATTTAATAAGTATTATGTTGGTGCAAAAATAATGACGTAATAATGTCGTTTTTTTATCTATTTTTTAACGTCAAAAAACGACATTATTACGTCATTATTTTTGCACCAACCTAATAGATAAAAATAATTGTCCTGGCCCGTCTATTTGAAACTCAAGTCGTTTTAAAAAGGTAGTAGAATGTATGTAACAATCACTTAAGAAGGCGATGAAAAAAATAAAAATAAGACAGTTTTCAAAATTAGAGGAGGAGAAGGAAGCATTTTTTTTCTTTTTTTAGAACATGAATATTCTGCATTCAGAAAACGTTGAATCGAAAGTCGACAGGTAAAATAAAATAAAAGCACTTCTCAATTACCCGACTACATAATGCAAGTGATGAGTTTGATGCAATTTTAATAAACGACTATATTTCTTTTAATAATAAATATTATTATTATTTTTTTAAAGTTTAATTAACAGCTACACAATCTCCCCATGGTCAATTTTTTACTGCTGGTTTAGGGTTAAGATTCGTAAAAATATGTAGTCATTTAAATGAAAAGTGCCAAAATAAATAAATAAGACAAGAAGTAAGGGAGACGGCTTCTGCTTTTAGGCTTTAACCATATTCTTATTTATTTGCCCATCTCCTCGGAATGTCGGACAATCTTCTCAACACAGATGAAAAAGAAACTTGAAGCAACAGAGATGTGGTCCTACTGTTGAATACTTACTTAACAAAAGTAAAGTATTTACAGAATATATGGGAAGAACGTGTTTTTTTTTTTTTTTTAACTAGAATAGAAAGTACAAAAAAAAAAAAATATGGCAAAGTTTAACCTTCATGCTCGACCCACCCAAATAAATAAATTAAAAAAATACCCGCCAAAACACGCTATTTCTGTTGACCCGTGACTTACTGTATGACAGTGACAATCTTTTTACAAGATCACAAAACTATGCAAACCAAGTACAATGTGAAATTTGTTATTTACTATTTTATAAATAAATGAAAAACAAATTTAGGTAACATGATGATCTACCGTAAATGACAATGATGAACTCATTATTGCTGGAAAATGCTCAGGAAAAAACAAACAAAAACGAAACAAAAAAAAAAAAAACGAAACAACAAAAAAACGAAACAAAAAAAAAATCAAAAAACGATGACCTGTTTCCAGGTTCCTGTTGTTTTTTTTTTGTTTTTTTTTTTTAAATGACATCAAATCAGGTTCGTTACAAACATTAAAATCACTATTTGATGATTTTTAAAAATTTTTTGTATAAAAATTTGTTAATGATTGTTAATGTTAATACATCACTAATTCACTGCCTTAAACCCTAACTCTGAACCGTAATACTACCAACAACTGATAAATAAATATTATTATACCATAGAAGAAAATGAATAGTAGAAAATAGACGGTAGATATCATAGTTAAGAAGTAGCACCTAAATTTTTTTTTATTCATAATTTTATAAAATTATCTATGAACTTTAGGACAAGAAAATTTATGTAGAAATAATTTTTCTGGAGATTATACATTCTTTATTAAATTATCTTATATCTCAGATTACTTTGTTTTAATTTTCTATTTTTTTTATAATCGTGATTGTGAAGAAAGATGCCTAATTAATAGAAATCCAAATCCTGAAACGTCAGCATTATTTATTTACCCAGTCTTACTTAAATTTTAAATTGTTGCTAATTTTTCTAAAAGCACTGTCTAATTGCTAATCAATTTGAACTTTATAAAATGGTAAAATCTTGTAAAACAATATATTCTAATAGTATCTGTCGATTATGTACACTATTTACTCTCCCAGAGGCTCAAGGATTTCTTCAACAGAATTACCAATGATGAAGACCAGAGAAGGACCCAAAATGACCTGGATAAATCCTTCAGACGTGAATTAGATGTAGTCAAGGCCCGCCAAGTACAAAAATTAAACAGATGGAAAGATCAGAAGGTGACGCACAAGGTCCATCACCCACCACAACAAAGATGAGGACAATAGTCCGAATAATGTAAATAGTGTGCAATCTGTGTTTAATATTTTTGTCGTAAATTCTCAAGAACAAAGAAAATATAGATATATACCACCTTCATGTGTTTGGGTTTTATTACAATACTGATCATCTCTTTTTAAAAGAACAGACATTTAGAAGGAGTGAAGATAGCAATGTCAAAGCAAAAAGCATCTTTTTAATACACCGGGTTAAACTTTGCAAAAATATTTACTTACAACCAAAAAGAAACAAATTAGATTTCTGGGACACGTGAGGAAAGAAGGCTTGGAAAACTAATCACTCAGATGATAAAAGCAAGAGAAGCAAAGGACAACAGCGAATAATTTAATTTAGTTTGAATAAACAGACGGCAGAAAAAGATTAAAGGGTGGTAAAGGGTTGAAAATTAATTAGAGCAACAAAATACAGAAAGTTGTGGAGAGCCTTGATCACCTACTTAACGAGCTTGTAAATGGATATCAGAATAAGGACAAATCGGGATGGTAAAAAATTACTTAAAGCAACATATGGTAGGAAATTGTGGAGAGCCATTATGACCCACATCCTGAAAGGACATGGTATAAGGAAAAAAATGTGAGCTAATGAGACAAAGATCTTTTGTTGATCATCCAACACTAGGTCAATAAGAAAAATGACCCATTGTTTGCAAAGTCAGTCAGTGCTACTAACGACCCCCAAACAACTAAAAGTAAAACATTATAATTTCTGATTTTCTTAAAATAAGTTTTGAAAAAAATGATATTTTAAAGAATTTCAAAGTGAGATTTCCAGGGTTTTTATAAAATGGAAAAAAATGGTCAATTTTGCTGACTCAAAAAAAAAAAAAAAAGATTTTTAACGAAAATTTCGGACGTGCTAGGTACGATTCAAATTTAAATGTAAAAAAAAAAAAACAAACAACTCCCCCCCCAATACTTTGATCTTTCCTCTTAATAATGACAAACATTTAGACTATAAAATTTTGTTTTCGTCAAGTTTGGCGTCTTTTTCATCCTACTATGCTCTGTTTTTAGCGATCTCATGAAGGTACCTAAAACTTGATGGTTCCTGACACACATACTGATGTTGCTTCTTATTGCTGTTGTTCCCAGGTCCGCCCTGGCCCGGGATGGTAGCACCTGTTAGGGGTAACAACTATGGGTTGTTCACCCTACCCCCAACCACCACCGCGAAAAAAAAAAAAAAAAAAAAAAAAAGAATTGATTATGTTCAGGCTCCATATTAGACATAAACCCATTCAATGATATGATATCCTAAAAACTAAAAAGGGAAGATCCTTTGGTATATGTGGCATGCCAAGAACCATTTACCATAAAACACGCACTGATAAAACTGCAGCAATTTTAATTCAATCTGCTTAAAATATTACCAAACAACAAACTTAAAAAACTTTTTCCAAATGACTGATATTTCACTTCAGCTTCTAAGAGAAATTTAAACGGATTTAAAAAAAACAAAAAACAAAAAAAAAACAATGAAAAAACAAAAACCTGCGGTCTTACTATTTAAGATAATTTTTTTTACTCTTTACAAGACTTTATTTAAAAAACATTACATTTCGGCATTGATCGGTTGATATGCCGTAAAAAATCAATCCTTTGGGAGCGGGCTGGAGTCATTACTCGGCGCCTTAGGCGCCCACAAAAAAGAAGCAAAGTGCCGAAGGAACTTGAGCAATTTTTCAACAGTATTACCATTGAAATCAACTTTTTAAACTGACCTTTTATCACATTCGGTTGGAACGTAGGCGCACTGAAAAAATAAAAAAATCCTCAATTCATTGTTCTTAGGTTGGTATGGCGTGGAAACCGTGTGAACTGAATTAAATTAATGATACGATCGAAAATCTACCAAACATTGGATTTACCTCCCTTACATTCCCTGGATTTATTTTTTAAGAGACAGACTCATATTCCGAGCTCTTCTTTTGGATTTGAAAAGTCAGTATTAGAAACTAAGACGGAAAATAAAATATCCGAAATTAAATATAGTTTATTTGAACGTACTTTTTCCGCAAGTAAAAAAAATAAAAATTTCAATCTCTATAAATGTGTTCTAATTTAACCATGGGTAGGATTTTTAAAATTCAATTTTCATGGGAAAATATTTGAAGCAAGAAGATAAGAAGCTAGTTAGTACTTCTGAAAAGAAAAGTGAAAAATCGTTTTTAATTTTGATTTTAAAATTTAAAAGATACTATCTAGTTTGTGCATTAATTTTCTATTATCTGTCTTTACTCTTTAGTCTTTACTCTCTCTCTTTATGGAAGAAAATCGATACTGTTGCGGACGAACAAAAAACAGAACCTCCTGCTTCAGTTATCTTATTCAAGTCTCTCGATTTAAAATAAATTTCATTTTTTTTTTCCAGAAAAAGAATTAACGGAATATATATATATATATATATATATATATATATATATATATATATATATATATATATATATCTCATAAATAAAAAATACAAAGAAAAGGAAAACTTATCTTAACCGGCGCGTTTCGTCCTCTCATAGACTTTCACTTTCTTATCAACACAATTAGGATTTTATTTTGCAACAAATATTTATAGCAGAAGTAAAAAATATCGTTTTAGTTTTTCAGAAATTTTAAAATTTTTAATTCATTGTTTTCAGGTTTTAACTGAAAGTCAAGTAAACTATGGAGAATGCCAAGTGATGTATGTCGAATGAATATTGCTGTTGAATTTTTTTTTTTTTTTTTTTTAATAATGTAATTTAATTATTATTTTAATTCGAGAAATAAATTTATCTATTTTAAATAATTAGGTTTTGAATTTAAGTTTAAGTTTTCTTTTAATTTTTTTTATATAGTCATGTTGGTTTGTTACGGACACACTTACTTCTGAGAACGGACTAGTCAATTTAAGTAGAGCCCAGTTTATTTTTATTTTAACATGCTCAACTAATACGGCAAATTCTTATTTTTACATGATTAATTAAAATTGTATTGTGAATAAATACAAAAAAAACAAAAATTGTGCATATTTTTTAATTTTTCGGCCGAGTAAAAAAAACAAATGAAAAAATGACAACTATTTCTTCTTGCTGTTGCAAATTTGAAGCCATTTTTTTAGGTAAATAAAATGAATCAAGTACATATTGCGAAATAAAAATAAAATTACATCTTATCCTTACCTAACAAAGCATAATGCATACCACCAATACCACTGTATAATTCCAACACGCGACTTACACTGGACGACGCCATGTTGTTTAAACAAACACGTTTGTCAAAATGACCCCATCTAAAAAATGTTCCGGCCCGGATATAAAAATCCAACCTTAAATTGATTTTCAATAAACTCGGGTTATTTTTTTAATATCAAATTAAAAATTCAAGAGGACATCAAATGAGAACGAAAGTCACTACCTGGCAAGATTATTTGGAGGTAGAGGGTGTATCTGTTTATATTTCTGAGATGAGGTGTTATGTACACTACATTATTCCTCATCTTTGTCGCCATTACAACGTTTCGGCCGTTGTACGCCCCGGCCTTCTTCGGGTGATTGGAATGTCGAACTGAACCCTTTATTTCGCTCACTAGGGGTAGACTGTTCTAGTTCCACGTGCCATGTTTTAATGGATGTCAGTTATCTCCTGTTAATTCCCCTCTCCAAGTTCTCCACTGCCTTAACATGGCGCAGTGTATAAAGGCGTTGGTTAGATCCAGTGACAAGACCCAAAGAGTGTGAGTTCAGTACCCGGTTAGAAGAAGACCGGAGCGCACAACAACCGAAATGTAATAAATATAGCGACAAAGATGAGGACAATAGTCCGAATAATGTAAATAAATAGCAAAGGATGTGTGTAATGTAGATTAACACTGTTAGTCTATATTAAGTTGTAGAATGTATTGTAGGTTATTAACAGTAGCACTAACACTGTTAGTGTAAAATCAACAATTGTATAATCTAAATTAACACTGTTTTCTACATTATATAATTTATTTAACAGTTACTGCTGCTGCTAAATATTATGCCATAAAGGAGTTGAGCCCCCGAGAGCTACTTTGTCCCTCCAGCTCTTATGGCCTTGGCAGAGCATTGGAATATCCTCCAGCGCCAGTGTTATCTGCTGGAGTTCCTGGCAGTCGACAGCCTACCAACAGCTGCGTGGCCTGCTGAAGGCCGTCTCCAGTTTGCAGATGGTGAGTCAAACTGGTAGATGACTTTGGCAGGGTGGTCATCAGGTCCGCGTAGGGTGTGACCGAGCAAGCGAAGATGTCGATAAGCGATGGAGCGGTTGATGTTCGGCTGGCCGGGCCTCCGGCGGTGCTCCTCATTTACAGTAACCCACGCGGAAAATGGAATCGATGTCAAGTTCAAATTCTAGCCTCGTATGTTGCGTTCACTTTCACACAAATGCCCTTGAGGAAAAAGCATCAATCCATCTCTTCTACTTTCCCAGCTATGGGTTAAAGAGCCTGGGATTTTTAGCCTTGGATAGAGGCCTGTCTTGGAGAAGGACAACTCTGGATTCAAATCCATGAGAAAACAACTGGAAATAACTCCAACTATCTTTCCTAACAGCAGTTTAAATATCTGGGAAATATCTCAAGAAAGGACAATTTGCAGCACTGAAATCCGACAGCCAAAGCCTGCTTTCCAAAAGCTAAGCAAAGTATTAAGAAACAGGAAAATTTCGTTAGAAACAAAGAAAAGAATTCTGAACTGTTACGTAATATCAGTCCTTCTATATGGCAGTGAATGCTGAAAAATCTCGTTACAGACGAAGAAGAGGCTTGAGGTATCAGAAATGTAGTTCTACAGGAGGATACTGAGAATATTATGGACCGAACATGTGAGCAACAACGAAGTTTTAGAAAAAAAAGAAAAGAAAAGAAAACAAGAATAACGGTTGAAATTTCTATGGTACATAATGAGGAAAAGGCTTAGAAAATTTGGCACTCACATGACAGATTAAAGGCAAGAGGGACAAGGGAAAACAAAGCATAACTTGCCTAGTGAGCTTGAGTAAAAAAATGGCAGAACAAGGTTTAGAAGTAACAAAAAGACGACATTTATTAAGAGCTACAAACGACAGGAAATTGTGGAGAGCTACATCTTTATGTTCATTATAAAAGAAGATGTGTAGAGGGCTATGATTGCCTACGTCCTGAACGGACATGGCACTTAAGCACACACACACACACACGCACACACACACATATGTATGAAGAAAAACACTCTTAAAGTGTGCTATATTTATGGGATAAAGTGCTCAATAACAGTGCGTATGTAAATATAAAAGTGAACATTGAAGTCAACACTTAGAGGCGACAGGCTGTTTCATGCTCATGCTAAGTGTTGACTTCGATGTTTACTTTTATATATATATATATATATATATATATATATATATATATATATATATATATATATATTACATTGGATGTCGGAGTAAAGAGTTCGTCATCAAATGCACCACTGATTAGTGTAGTGTAATAAGTCAGCTTTGGCGCTTAAAATGTTACATTTATTGTAATGAATCCTTACAAACTAGAAGGAAGATGGGGTTTGCCATGGCCCACTAATATATACGGCCCCACATGTCACATTTCAAACTAATTTCTAACAGGCCAATTTGATTTATAGTCAATTTATGTCTGTTTTATCCAAAACATTTTAAAACCGTACAAAAATACACAATCGGGTTGTTTTTTTCTTTTTAAGCAGAAAAGTAATAATTATAAAAGATTGTAAGCGAACAAAAAAGTTATTAAAGATTTAAGCAGTAATACAAAAAATGCAAGTAAAAAGACTTACCAACAGTTTCTCTATAAATCAATTTTCTTTTGACCTTTGCCTTTTTTTAAAACATTCTACAATATTTTTTCGAATTTAATCCGATGAAAACTTTCGTTTGTTGTTATAAAATATATTTACAACAGTTTTTGCTTCAAAGTGAATTCCTCTTTCAGTGTGTTGTTCACAAGTAAAAACATATTTTGGAAAATAAATTTCCAAAATTCTTTCAGCAAACTCTCTTGAAGTGGAATCAATATGTTTTACAATAAATTTATCTGTATAGTCAAGCATAGCAAAACAAGCACAAGCGCACTGTGCCATTTGGCTTGATGGAACCGAGAAAGTAAGTTAAAGTACTGCTTCCCTGTAGCATCATCACTATCATTGCCTACCATGATCAAGGAACACATTTCACACTGTAACCGTTTAATTAATTATTTTTTTAATTTTCTCTAATAAAGAAAAAATGGTAATGGAAATTTCTCTAGAAGTAATTTGTAGACTTGTTGAGATATATAGCGCAGTATTAAGGCAAAACGTATTAGTTCTGCAGAAAATGAAGGACGGACTCTTGGTTGGTAATGTTATCTTGTTTGTAATTCTTTTAGTATTGAATATGACTGTTCTTCCACCGCGTTTTGTATGTAGCTTGGAAAGTTTTCTAACATTTTAAATATTGTGAGTTTAGAATTATGTCCATGTATAAACCACTGTGGTAACCGTATACTAGAGCTGAACGTGAAGGTTTTGGTCAATGCGAATACATTCTTTTATAGATGGGAAACGTATTCCAGGGTCAAATACTATTCTATAAATTAGAATATAATCTTCTCTTTTTAAATTCAAAACCGTTAGGAAAACACTTTGCTTCTTCCAATTGAGTAAAATCCTTTATCGTATCAGCTGAAATAAAATCATGTAATTCATTAATTTGGATCAGTCCTTGTTTTGAGAGGTTTTCTGAATTCCTTTGTATTCAGCAAAAGAGAAGGTTTTTTTTTATTTTTCCTGGACACATTGTAAGTATTGGATGTAAATTCCAATTCAGTTTGTTTCGTTTTCCTTTCAAAATCAATTTCTCTTCAAAATGTTTCATACAGAGAAACTGAATTTTTCGTATCAGACCAATCAATACGATTAACAAATTTTATCCATTTTTCTATGAGGTCGGATTTTCCAAGAGGGAAAGAAAATGTCGATACTTTTTCACTCTTAGTAACATATCGACTAGAACAACCAAATGTAACACATTTGTTAACCATTTTTCTTAAACAAAATATCAAAACAAACTCTATGATTTAATCTTTAAATGCAATGGACTTTGAGGTAGAAAATTTACCTAATAGCGTTCATTTGCAAAATGGGCCGGGATACACAATTGAAAATCATAAAAGTGAGGTAACTCACAGCCGTTTATAAGTGAGGTAACTCACAGCCATTTATAATTTGTGGATTAGTCAAAAAATGTAAATTTACATTTAAATGTTGAAAACATATCTAAGTAATTGAAATAACGTTTGATAAATTCTACGTAATTATACGTTGTTAATTTACGTTCTAAAAATTCAATTTTTAAAGTTACCTCCCTTTTAGATTAGCGATTTTCTAAGCGGTCATTCACTTTTCTTTTGTTTATATTACATCGGTCTGTTATAATTATATGACATGTGGGGCCGTATAATACTAGTCGGCCATGGGTAATGCTTACTCACATACTCCCCACCGTATTTATTTCATTCAGATGGAAGAAAATTCTTCAAATGACCGGGCATCTTGCAGGTCCTTTGAGATCGTTGGGGTGGCTCTACCATATCAGGTCTTTCTGGTGATTCTTCCTAAGGTCAAAGAACTGTTTGGTCTATCGTGTTCTGAGTTTGGCTACTTCGACCTAACACACTTTCGCCTTCGACACTTGGACTGTTCGCCTTCTGAATTAGAAGAGTCGATAGTAGGGTGGGCCAGTTTCTGAGGTACTGACCGTTTGTCAGAGCTAGGGTTGTACCATAACGATTCTGGACTCAGAGGCTCTAGGTAGTCATCATGAAGTGACCAGAGGGCACTGTCAGTGAAACCATCACTTGATATATCGGGAGCGGTTATCATAGGTACCTTTTCTTTTGCAGTTTGTCCAGAATATCTTGTGCTTCCTCATATGTGGCCCCATATGAGAAATATTTGTAGACGTTAGCTGATATACATACTTTGTTAAATACCATAACTTGTTAGGTGTCCCATCCCAGCATTCCTCCAAGTGTTTTTCAAAGGGTTTTTTACCAATGACGGTATTCTCTTTCAGCATCTAGAGAATTTGGAACCATAGTTAGTTTGTCTGGGTAGAGTATATGTCCCATCATTGTGCAAGTGACCTAGTCTAAAAAAACTGTAATATAATAACAACATCAATTAGAAGCTTGTTTTTTGACAGTAACGTTCACCCTATACAAGGCCCGGAGTCAGTCGATGTAGAGGCTTACGTTAGGGGGTAGTTTTTATGGATAGGAGCGGAAGATAACGGTTAACTCTAGACTTGAACAGGTTAAGATTGTAGTGATTGGGGAAACATCCTCTTGGGAGTCAGTTCCATAGGGCAGTGGTTTGAAGGAAGAAGCTGTTTGAGTGGAACTTACTTCTCACCAATGGGTAGTTTATATGGATAGGAGAGGAAGATAATGGATAACTCTAGACTTGAACAGGTTAAGATTGTAGTGATTGGGGAAACATCCTCTTGGGAGTCTGTTCCATAGGGCAGGGGTTTGCGGGAAGAAGCTGTTTGAGTGGAACTTACCTCTCACCAATAGGTAGTTTATATGGATAGGAGAGGAAGATAATGGTTAATTCTAGACTTGAACAGGTTAAGATTGTAGTGATTGGGGAAACATCCTCTTGGGAGTCTGTTCCATAGGGCAGTGGTTTGTGGGAAGAAGCTGTTTGAGTGGAACTTACTTCTCACCAATGGGTAGTTTATATGGATAGGAGAGGAAGATAATGGTTAACTCTAGACTTGAACAGGTTAAGATTGTAGTGATTGGGGAAACATCCTCTTGGGAGTCTGTTCCATAGGGCAGTGGTTTGTGGGAAGAAGCTGTTTGAGTGGAACTTACTTCTCACCAATGGGTAGTTTATATGGATAGGAGAGGAAGATAATGGATAACTTTAGACTTGAAGAGGTTAAGATTGTAGTGATTGGGGAAACATCCTCTTGGGAATCTGTTCCATAGGGCAGTGGTTTGTGGGAAGAATCTGTTCGGGTGGAACTTACTCCTCACCGATGGAATACGGAAGGAACATGGATGGTTTGCTACAATGTGAGTGGCATAGCAGGCCCTAGCCGGGAAGTTTAGACCTGGCAGAACCAAGGAACGTAGTTCGTCTGAGCACTTTCTATGGTAGTAGCGATAGAACGGTGAGAGTCTTTCTCCATCCCACCCGTGAGAGAAAGGTTGGAGGGTGGAAAATAATTTTTCCCCAAGAAGAATTCGGAGACGCTTTTGAATTCTATCAAGACTGGAAAGTGGGGTCTGGGAAGTTACTGCCCAAAAGTTATTATTGCTGAAAAACGGCATATTTATTGTAATGGACGGAGAATATGATACTCACAGGTTGTATTAGAAGGTAAAAGAGATTAGGGAAGGTAACGCATGATACACTTGGGGGGCTTAAGCAAGTGGATGACAGGACGTGGTCTGGGGGAGCTGATAGAGGGACGAAACTTATTGAGAGCTACAAGGGATAGGGAGAAGTGGAGAGCCATGATTGCCTACGTCCTGAACGTTTGGCTTGGTTTTGTTTTACGGCATATCTTATTTTTATTGCTGGTAATATGTTTTTCTTCAAAAATCTATTTCTGGAAATATTTTCCTTGAAGTAATATTTAATATTCTTTTCAAAGAATGTATAGCTGCTTGTATTGATGGTACTTTTTTTTTTTAAATATTGGTGATAATAATTTTTCTTTCAAAAATTATTGCTGGTAATAATTTTTTATTACAAAGTATTTCTGGTATTAAAACATATTTTTTACAGAAGTTTAGGTTTTAACTATTTGCCCATTGCTGTGATACCAACAGATACTACCACTCCGGGCCAGGGTGCACCTGGGAACACCAGCAATTAAGAAGTGGTTCCACGCTCCTCAAAACCTCCTGATCAGAGGCCTTGCTGTTGGACGTAGTTTATCGTCTTACCCAGGATGCGGATGTAGTTTATCGTCCTACCCAAGACGAATGTCTTGAAAAGACACAGGACATAAAAAGAAAGAATGGTTAGTTACAAGCGAGGTGAGATGGTGTCTGCTTATTTTATTACCACCGTTACTTTAAATGCCAAGAATATAAACCAATCAATTAATAAGAATTCTTCATCAGGCGCGATTAACGTAAACGGTCACGAATTGAAGACATAAACGAACGCTGTCAGTTATTAATTGCAAGACGCGGAATTCATTCCAGTCTAGAAAATCTATTACTTCTCTTCCAATATAACGTGTTCATTATTTCCTTGGAGAATCTTTTTTTTTTATTTTTTAACATAATAACGTATTTAATTAGACATTTGATAAACACACCCGTGAGAGAAAAAACAAAACAAAAAAGAAACTTTCACAAAACTTACAATGTTTGAAACAGTGTCGGATACAAAACTATCAGAAGATTTGGAAAAGACTGCTAATTCTCTTGTATATAATGTAATCAGAAGAATTTTAGAAACCACAAAATATCGGTCAGCATCGGGAATATGTCCTCTCTCCTCACCAAGTATTCTCTGTTCTCTGAGCGACGATTCCGTTAACAGTAGATCAATCCCATTTATTCCAAACTCCCCCGAAGACAAAAACGACCGTTGCTCCAAAAGAATCTGTATGGACGACGTGATGTCAAAACTTCTTGATACAGCCCCAAGCACTTCAAACCTTATCACTTCCGCCAATGAGAATAAAGTTCAAAGCGACACAATTTCAACAGATGAATACATAACAAATTGTCTATCCGGGGAGATTGACGCTAAGAATCAATCGGAGAACGATTTTGAAAAGACGGACAATATGGCGTCACTAAACAAAGCAGACGATAAACAAGATGTTACATATCGAAATCGGATCTTTCATTTGCGTCGGTCATTCTCTGAGTCAGCGCTTATGCTTGTTAAAGATGGAGACATTCTCATGAAAGAGGCGACGGACGAACAAATCCAGGAAAATCTGCGTTCGCTGAGATTCGACCTGGACAAACTTTTCAACGAAAGCGAAGTTATCATTACTAAATATGTGGAACATTTCTGGAATTTTATCAAGAAAACAGAAGAGAAATCCATCGCCAACAACTCGCAATCACCAATTCCGATGTCCGAAAGACTAGCTTGCATTGAAGACTTTACTAACACACTTAGAAAAGAATTTAAAGAATACAACAATATGATAAAACATATCGTTGGTGAGTATAAGTCCTTTTCTTTGGCCTCGTTCCTTTATTAATTTTGTAGGGATGCAGAAGACGGCCATATCATCATCATCATCATCATCATCATCATCATCATCATCATCATCATCAAAACTGTTTCGATTTGTGGTCGTGAATTAACATGTTCTCTCATCTTCAGTGACATTGTCTACTAATTCGACAATATTTTGCCAGCCTTCTCTGTCCTTCTCTGAGTTTGCGGATTCAGTGCAGATCTTCCTTGATTGCAACCTTCTCCAAAGTAAAAGTGGGATCTTTCTACCTTGTTCTTTGAATGTCTCGGTTCAGCGTTGTGACTATGGTGGTTCTTGGATGGCCACTGAACTTTTTGAAGTCAGTCTTTTCAAAGGAAAACTCCATAGCTTTGTTAGCTGGGCATTATGGATCTATTCGCAAAATATGTCCAAGAAGTTCCGAATATTGCCCTTTTCAGTATGCAACATCTTAAATAAGCAGTTACTACATAGCAGTAACTGGAGCGGCCATTACCTACCTACACCGCTAATATATACCGGAAGAGTTTACTAACGTCCTAAATGGTCCTGAGGGTCACGTGACGACAGTTAATGAATTTAAAAATTTGATATTCTTTCAATTAATTATTCATAATTTTGAATAGATAAATCTTTTAACCATTTCACACCCAAACAAGGCAATAAAGCCACTAAGACACAAGCAGTTACTGAGTGTGAGAGAATGAGAAAAAGAAAACATTAATGAGAGAGGACAATAAAAGAACAAGAATTAAGAAGACAGAAAATAACGATTGACACTGCATTTATATTTTTGAAGCCGGGAAAGAGTTCCAAAAGCAAAAAGTGAGAGAGAAGAATCTGTTAGCATATAACTTACGGTTGCATCTAGTCATTTCAACTGTAAGATGATGAGACCTTACTGCCAATCTAGTACTGCGCTTAAATTTATAAAGTCTGGGTATCAAAGAGGGAAGCTCATCAGAACAATTACCATGAAGGTATTTATAGAAAAACTGCAGTGAAGCTACGTCACGGCGGTGGGAAAGTGACTGAAGCTGAGATGCCAGGTCAGGACCGATAACATTACAGTTTCTTCGTTGTGTTTTATTCAAGAATCTCTAAATGCATAGCAGAAGCACCAGGCCAGATGTGGCTGCAATATTCAATGCATGGACGAACAGTGGTAGGCTAGTGGTAAGATAGATCCTGACAAGACAAATTATCTCGAACGACACAAAGAAATTCCTAGCAGTAAACCTAGTAAATGATTCAATATAATCTTTCTACATCATGTTAGTCCGCGAATGAGTCACACTCCTGGAGGTTAGCATCAGCTATATGCTGATGGAAAGCAAAAATGTTTTTTAAGCTGCTATATATCTTGAGAATGTTGACAAAATTCAAAGAGTCTCTAATGTAATCGACCCCTGACCTGGCTCTCGACTTCACTGACTTTCTCCCCATCATGATGTGGCTTCCTCTGTCTTTTCTGTAATATTTTAATTGCAATTGTTCTGATGAGCTATCCTCCTTTGTGCTTCGATTGCAGGAATTTAAGCGTGTTACTGGATTGGTAATTAGGTCTCAACGTTTTACTGTTGAACAAGCTAGATCTAACCCTATGTTTTATTCTAATAGTTTCTTTTGTCGCTCTGTGGAAGCCTGTTCAGATTCCTTGTTTCCCTGTCACCTACAATCTTCAAAGATTTAAATGCAATGCCAAATCTCCATCTTCTGCCTTCCTAAATTCTGTTCTTTTATTCTCCTTTCTCCTCATTTCTCATCTCTTACGACTTAGTGGCACTATCGCCTTACTTGGAGTGAAATGATTAAAAAAGAAAAGAAAAAAAAAAGAGCAGTTTCATTTTGGAGGTGTTAAATTAACAGGCCATTTCTTGCCCCAGTTAACAACAGATTGTAGGTCATTTTTGAGATCAGCTGCCAATTTGACCTTATCGAACTGATCAGACTTACTATTAAGATAGAAATAAATAGTTGTGGCATCAGCATAGATACCGAGTTGAGATACCCTTAACAGGGTGTGTCTAGGGTTGGTTTTGAATTCAGTAATCCTTCCTAACTGATTTCCCAATTAAATCTAGATGACCAGTCTGCTCTGCTATTTAACCCATAGAATGGATTAGTGCCAGTTCCAAAAGGCATTCATACTAAGTGGCACACAAAATAGAAAGTGGTGTCATCTCACCAGACTTATTCAATCTTTATGGTGAGGTGATTCTGAGAGAATTAGAAGTCCTCCCAGCATGCATTATTGGCAGCCACGGTAATGGCATCCGATATGCAGATAACAAAATGTTGGTAGCACAGAAAAGAAACTAAAGGTACTCCTACAGAAGTTAGTGAAGGAAGGCGAGAAGAAAGGACTCAGCATCAATTGTAAAAAAATGATATATGATTGTCCGCAAAAGGGGCAGCCCAAAATGATAGTTACAAATTGGTGACACTGAAATCAAGCAAGTACAAAAATTTAATTTCACCCTAAGAAAGAGAATAAAGCCACTGAGATGCAAGGGATTACTGAGTGTTAGAGAATATGAAAAAGCCCAAAATGCTAATTACAAATTGGTGACACCAGAATCAAGAAAGTACAAAAATTTAAATGTCTGGGGAGAGATTAGTAGGAGATTTGTTAAACAAAGATATGCCAGATTTTATTTTGAAGCCAATTCAGGTCTCGTTTTACCTTCTCAATCCAAATCTCGTGCAAGTCTCACTGGTGTTGGAGTAACCCCTCCTCCCTGTTTGATTTCCACCACTTTCTATCTCTGGCCATGTTAGCAGCAGAATATATTCATTAAACATTTTTCTCTTAATATTATAAACTTTTCCGCCCAGCCAAGCACAATCATTCTTCTGCCCTCCTTATCACTAGTAGTGATAAATTCTCTAAAACTTTATTGTTACTCCCATGTTCGATCCATGTTATTCGAAGCATTCTCCTGTAGAACCACATTTCTGTTGCTTCAAGTCACTTCTTCATCTGGGAGGAGAGTATCCAACATTCACTGCCATATAGGAAGACTGATATGACGTAACACTTTAATAGTCTTGTTTGTTTCGAACGAAATTTTCTTGTTTCTTAATACTTTGCTCAGCTTTAGGCAGGTACTTTATCCCAATCCATCTTCGAAATTTCGGTGTCACACTTTCCGTCTTCTGTTAAAACACTTCCAAGATATTTAAATTGTACTTGTTTGATTTTGGTATATATATCATTTAGACAAGAACAAATACTGCATGTAACAGCAAAATAGTCCAAATTGTGTAACAGCAAAATTGTCCAATTGTTAGATTAAGATTTGAACCGTTGTATCTTAGAAATGATTACGGATATTTTATTGAAATTCTTCGAGGTTTTTCTAACTTTATAACACTATTGGACTCTACTTTGAGCAATAAGAACGTATAATTACTCTCCAAGCTTAACAGAAGAATCGTGATGAACTAAATCTTAAACGAAACTGAGATGTTCATCATTAATTAATCAGCTACGGAATGGAAGCTCATGAAGGATTGAAATGTTCAAAAAAAAAAAAATATATATATATATATATATATTATTTCAGGATCATTTTCCAACTTATTCAAGATGATATTTGCCCTCTCTAACCTTCTAACTTTCTGTCCTGGGGTAACAAGGTGCCTCACATGTTTCACGTACGATTTTCAAGTCTTTTTCCCTTTGGATTGTCATGGATGAAACTAACTTTCTAACGTGCCAAACGTCTTATGAATTGAGTTGGATCTTTTCAAATTGATCTCTTTAGCTCTAAGTTAAAATGATGATCCCTCTTCCTGTTGTGATCTCCTGATCCAGTTTTCCTCTCTACTGTTCCCTCTTTTTAAAACTTATTCACCGTTCTCTGGATGGTTCTTGAATGGACTTTGAAGATGGAAGCCAGAGTATGAATGTTGCTACCATTACTGAAAGCCCGAATAATCTTTTTAACCTCCCAATTAGTCAGTTGGGAAGACAGTGGGACTGACACAGAACGATTTTAACCTGTTCTCTTTCTAGCTGAATAAATCAAAAGGTTTTTCAGTGATTCTTACGACAAATGGTGTCAAGCTGGCTAAACGTTTTATCTGAAAACCTGGAGAAAAGAAACTCAATTTGTTTAGTGTTTTTTAGATATCAAACACTTTGTGGGATGGACAATTATGCTGTAACATGATTTGGACAATTTTGTAGTTACACCGGGTAAGTGTATAAGATTAACAATACAGGAGGTCCTCGACTTACGACAGAGTTCCGTGTAAGTCGGAACGTAAGCCAGCGATTTTCTGCGAATCAGCACTAACTCACCGACAATCCGATATGTACAACCAAGAACAGCCCCATGCTGTTTCTTCACTCTAATCCCGGATGATGACGTATTCTGTTTGCGTCGTATGCACGAGACAAACGGTATAAGTCGAAACAAAATTAATGAAGATCGCTTCGTAACCACGAATCATCGTAAGTCGGGGACTGTCGTAACCTGGGGACTTACTGTACCGCGTCCTAACCAAAAAGGAAAATGAATTGGGCTTTATATGAAAATAATAAACAAATAAAATAAGTTTATCTTTTGTTTTTCGACAGTCTCCACGTACAAGATTGCTAAAGAGGGTTCAGCGGTTGAGATTAAATCTCTTCAAAGGAAAATCAACAAAAAAGACGTTGTCCTTAACCATTTCCGCGAAGAAAACATGAGAATAACGGTTGGTACCATTTTTAGGTTTTTTGGCAGATAAACCTTAATAATATACATACATACATACATACATACATATATATATATATATATATATATATATATATATATATATATATATATATAGTTAAATATAACAGACAACTAATGTATATTATGTTTGATCATGAGCCGTTCTAAGCTTCGTATAGTGGCTTTAGTTTCGGGAGAAAATAAAGACAAAAACTGCCCAACATTTGGATATTTTTCAATATCTTGTTCCTCGATCTAAGTTTTCAGTTCACATGAGCCATCATTTGTGTGGTTATATGGACATTACAACAGAGATGTTCGCCATCAAAGATGGCATCCTGTTAGGTTTACATAGAAGTTTGCATTGCGACGATAATGGTTGCAGAATAGCAGACGCAGGATGTAAATTCGTAATGAGGTTCTTTCTCGTTGTCCATGACCATGTGAGAGAAAAAAATGATGAACAGATCCACGTGTCTAGACGTAATGTAACATCATGTGACTGGTTTGAAATGTAATTTTGTTGAGTGCGGTTTGCTTTGTTTTAATAATAGCAAACTTCTATGTACACACACACACACACACACACACACACACATATATATATATATATATATATATGCACTATTTACATTGTTTGGACTGTTTTTCTTCATCTTTATGGCCATGTTCACGACGTTTCGATCACTGTACGCTTTGGTCTTCTTCAGCTATTGAACCCTTTATTTATCCCACTGGGATAAATTGTTCTAGCTCAAATTAATGTTTATAAACACATACAATAACGACCTTTCTCAATAATTCAATTCTGCTCCGAATTTTTCGCAAAAAAATATGGAGTCGAACAGATAAATTTTTTTTGAAGAGGTTAAAAATCAGGTATTTTTGGTGACCGGTTGCATTATACACATGTATGGTTTTCCTGGCAGAAAATTTATGCATTTTCGGTGACCATGAACTACCTGGTGCGCCTAGATTCCCACGATACGTTTACCTGCATTATGGATACTATATTTTGGCAACACACCACAGCACATATTTAAACAATCCCAGTTTCTAGCAAAATACTACAAAAAGCAACATATATGTATACATATCGAAGAATTTTGACTTCGAATGACTTGCGAAAGATTGTCAGTATAACAACCAAGATGAACATGCTGATCCAAACAGCAAAGCACGTAATATGACAGACACCTGAAGAAGACCTGAGGTAAAACGACCGAAACGTTGTGAGTATAAGAGCCAAGAATAACTTTCTGGTCCTAATAGTGAAGCACATAATAAAACAAACAACTGAAGAAGACTATTGAGTACAATAGACGAAACGTTGTGAGTATAACAACTAAGGCAACCTGTTGGTCCTCATAGCAAGGAATATAATCAGTCACCTGGGGAAGGCCAGAGAGTACAATGGCTGAAATGTTGTGAGTATAATAACCAAGTCGAGAATGCTGGTCTAGATAGCAAAGCATATAATAATGGCTAGTGAGCTACAAAAAATATCATTTCATTCCAAGCAAGGCGATAATGACACTAAGACGTAAGGTGTTACTGGAAGAGAAAGAAAAGACTTTAGAAGGAACCGGAAACCCAATCCTAAAGAGGAAACAAGGGACAAACCTCTACTCCTATTCAAAAAACCTATCTACTCCTACTGAAGGAAGAAAATAAATAAATAACATTTTAGAGTTTAGGTGGAGACGTTAGAAGTATAGAGTTGAAGTAGACTTTAGAAGGAACCGGAAACCCAATACTAAATAGGAAACAAGGGATAAACCTCTGCTCTTATTCAAAAAACCTATCTACTCCTACTGAAGGAAGGAAATAAATAAATAATATTTCATAGTTTAGGTGGAGACGTTAGAAGTATAGAGTTGAAGTAGACTTTAGAAGGAACCGGAAACCCAATACTAAATAGGAAACAAGGGATAAACCTCTGCTCTTATTCAAAAAACCTATCTACTCCTAATGAAGGAAGGAAATAAATAAATAATATTTCATAGTTTAGGTGGAGACGTTAGAAGTATAGAGTTGAAGTAGACTTTAGAAGGAACCGGAAACCCAATCCTAAATAGGAAACAAGGGATAAACCTCTACTCCTATTCAAAAAACCTATCTACTTCTACTGAAGGAAGAAATTAAATAAATAACATTTTAGAGTTTAGGCGGAGACGTTAGAAGTATAGAGTTGAAGTAGACTTTAGAAGGAACCGGAAACCCAATCCTAAATAGGAAACAAGGGATAAACCTCTACTCCTATTCAAAAAACCTATCTACTTCTACTGAAGGAAGAAATTAAATAAATAACATTTTAGAGTTTAGGCGGAGACGTTAGAAGTATAGAGTTGAAGTAGACTTTAGAAGGAACCGGAAACCCAATCCTAAATAGGAAACAAGGGATAAACCTCTGCTCTTATTCAAAAAACCTATCTACTCCTACTGAAGGAAGGAAATAAATAAATAATATTTCATAGTTTAGGTGGAGACGTTAGAAGTATAGAGTTGAAGTAGACTTTAGAAGGAACCGGAAACCCAATACTAAATAGGAAACAAGGGATAAACCTCTGCTCTTATTCAAAAAACCTATCTACTCCTAATGAAGGAAGGAAATAAATAAATAATATTTCATAGTTTAGGTGGAGACGTTAGAAGTATAGAGTTGAAGTAGACTTTAGAAGGAACCGGAAACCCAATCCTAAATAGGAAACAAGGGATAAACCTCTACTCCTATTCAAAAAACCTATCTACTTCTACTGAAGGAAGAAATTAAATAAATAACATTTTAGAGTTTAGGCGGAGACGTTAGAAGTATAGAGTTGAAGTAGACTTTAGAAGGAACCGGAAACCCAATCCTAAATAGGAAACAAGGGATAAACCTCTACTCCTATTCAAAAAACCTATCTACTTCTACTGAAGGAAGAAATTAAATAAATAACATTTTAGAGTTTAGGCGGAGACGTTAGAAGTATAGAGTTGAAGTAGACTTTAGAAGGAACCGGAAACCCAATCCTAAATAGGAAACAAGGGATAAACCTCTGCTCTTATTCAAAAAACCTATCTACTCCTACTGAAGTAAGGAAATAAATAAATAATATTTCATAGTTTAGGTGGAGACGTTAGAAGTATAGAGTTGAAGTAGACTTTAGAAGGAACCGGAAACCCAATCCTAAAGAGGAAACAAGGGATAAACCTCTACTCCTATTCAAAAGACGTGGAATAAGTGTGAAACGGGCGATAGTCGAACCTATCTATTCCTATTCAGTTTACGATCGGATTAACGAGTCTCTCTAATTCTAATACCTTGCAATTTTTCTTCTAATCTGAAATCTTTTGGATTTTACTTCTCCCCGTCAGCACGTAATGATGGAAAAAGAACAAGACTGGGCGTTGCTGAAGTCAAAACTTTACGCGGAAATCTTAAATCTGACGAAAGAGACAACAAAGCCATGGAAAGAACTGTTCTCAGGTAAGATTAGGATCTTACACCTTTCTAAGAATTGGAAAAATTATCATCGTTTACTATAGCCATGTCACTGTTATACTTCAGGGGCTGGCAGACTTTGTACACGTATGAGGGAGAGTAGTAATGTTGTTATTATGATTATTTTCTTTTTTGTTTTTTTGATTGCTTATTTCTTTCCGGGTCCCGACCAGAGACCTAAGGTCAGAAATGGCATCATTACAATTAACCCCCACCCCCCAAAACCCTCCAAAAACAAAAAGAAATAACGCCAAAAAAACCCACATATTTTACATATAAAGCACTTCGTAAGGTGTGGGATGTAGTCGTGATAATTTTTTTTTGTATTTCTTTAAGGCCTCGGCTTCCAGGAATCATTTCAATGAGTCTATTGGAATCTTTTCCAATCAATCCGAGAACTTCTCCTACAACAGGGATTGTTGTTGTTCTCATGCTGCATTTTTGAGATTTCGATTTCAAGGACTTTGTATTTTGATATCTTTTTGAAGATCTTCAAAGATATTTTACAATCTGCGGGGACTGCCATTTCAATAAGAAAACACATTCTGTTTTTGTGGTCTTTGATTACTGTGTCTGGGCGATTAGCTTTGATTGTTCTGTTCATTGTAAAGTCCCATAAAATTGTTCCAAGTCCTATGTCTGTAACCGAGTCTGGGTGATGTTCATACCATTTTCTTGCTATTTAACATGGAATGATCTATTATGACATTTATTTAACATGGAATGATCTATTATGGCATGTCTCTAAATTGTATTTAGAGACTTTGCATTTATTTTCTCGTTGAATTGTTCGCATATATTGCATATGATCCGTCATTGCATATAATTAGGTTACAATAAAAGTTGGATTTTATATAAATACTACCTGAGCAAAATTGAAATGTAGTAGAGTGGGGGGGCGTATCATAGATTCGGAGGGGACCACGAGACTCTTGCACCGGCCCTGTAAATATATATTCATACACAAACAGGCTGTTTCGCTGTATCACAGCTCATCGGTATGACTAGAAATGCAATTGCTGCAAACTGTGATCGAAACCCAACCGATTTGACATCAGCGCAGGCGGGGGAGTAACGGGATTTTTAATGCATTATATACGAGATATAAGCCTTACCGGTTACCAGAGTGCTCAATTCATAGCGAAGAACTTTTAGCGTTAACTAGCAGCAGACGACAAATTGCTTTTCTTCCAAAGTGCTCAACCTAAGAGTGGGGGCGCGCGCGCGCGCACGCGCGCGTGTGTGTGTAGTGTCGATATATATAGTGTCTAGATATATATATATAGTGTCTATATATATAGTGACTCTTTCTCTCTATATATAGTGTCTATATATATAGTGTCTATATATATTGTGTCTATATATATATATATATATATATATATATATATATATATTCATGAATTATTCATACATAAAACAAATACAAAGGTTAATGATTAAATGGTGAGAAATCCATCTCCGCGAACAATTCAATAATATACAAAACCCCCGAATCTGTTTATGAATGAAAAGATCCTGTTTTATAAATTTCCGTCGCATTAGATCTTTTTATTTTACAAGCTTTCGTCTGTTCCTACAGACATCCTCAGGTATGAAATATTGTGTTCTTGTTTTTACTCTCAGTAATAAGTGGACAAACGAAAACAAGGTTGTAATCTGAAAAATGCTATGAGAAATGTGTGTTATAGTTTTGGAACGGGCAGTCGCAACGCTGAGTTTGAATTTAAAATTTAAGGTTAAAGTTCTGCGTTTATGTACAAATGTAGAATAATATTTCATACCTTATAAAACTTTTGGATAATAAGTGCGACATTACTGTAATTATTGAACAATATAGTTCATGCCACTTTGACGGAAAATTTACCAGTAAAAAAGAATTCTCTATCACTACATATCGCTGTATATTATTGAATTGTTCGCGAAGATGGATTTCTCGCCATTTAATCATTAACCTTTGTATTTGTTTTATGTATGAATAATTCATGAATTTGTAAATTGATTGCACCTTTATTAATATATATATATATATATATATATATATATATATATATATATATATATATATATATATATATAGTCTCAATTTAAAGCAAGTATACATGTAAGATTAATATTAACTATTGTATAGAGTGCATTGACAAAGAAGGATATTATGTTGAAAACTAAGAAACTGGAAGAAAAAAATTAAACAGTCTAGTTACAAAATGTCCAAAATGAAAAAAGAGAAAAACATGTTTGAGCTGTATGTTAAACGGTATTTAATAACTAATTATTCTCCATGAAAGGAAAAATACATTAGGATTAACATGAACGAGGGTGGAACCCAGTTCCTCAGGTTTACATAACCAGTACACGATCTTCAAAGAAACAACAAGTTTCACGTCACCTTAGTTTAGACGTTATGCAATAACTGATTCACACCATTGAAAGTTAAAAACGTCACCAATATGAATCAATATCTGTTTATATGTATGACATGTGGTATTATGATTACTTGCATTATTTACATTATTATTGACTGTTATCCTCATCTATCAAGCATAGAAATTAATATAATATGGGAACCAGTAATAAAGAGTGCCAGAGAAAAGCAATTAATAACAACAAAAATTGCAATATAAGCTCTGGTAAAAAATATGCAATAATAATAACAAAAAATAAAATGCAATATGACCACTGGTAAAAAAATGGTTCTGAGACATTAGGTTTATAAGTCCCAAAACCTCATACACTTAAATTGAGAGGTTTCATGATGTGAGGTTTTGAAGTTCCGCAGAGTTTGGGATTTGAAGAACTCAACTCAATTGAAGTTCCACGGAGTTTGGGATTTTGAAGGACTCAACTCATTTGAAGTTCCACGGAGTTTGGGATTTGAAGAACTCAATTTTTGGCCTAAATTGGAATTTCAACCCAAATTGGTCTTTTGGCCGGAAGTGGACTTACAGCCCGAATCAGAGTTAAAGTGAAGTTTTGAAGTTCCCTAGTTCTATTGCGGAATTCAAAGCTATTTCTTGGAGATTATCATTGCTATTCTCTAAGCTGAACCAGAGGTTCCTTTAGTATTAGGGCCGGCGCCCCAATCAGCCCTCCTCAGGAGCGATCTAAAAAGTTGGCACAGAATGTGGCTTTTAAGCTAGTAACGATTTTCCTTCAAAGAAAAAATTGTAAACAACAGATTAGCCATCAGTGAGGATCGAACTCACGACCCCTAGTTTACGAGACTAGTGCTCTAACCACTGAGCTACGATGGCACGCTGTTACAAAGTGTACACCATATTATATATAAACAATAATAATTTCTGGTGTTTTTTTCTTTCTTGCTTGAGAATCAGTAATGAGAGTAAAAATATATTCGATGTGCCATTGTTAAGATCCGGTATTCTGACCTCTGATTTACGGACTCAGCGCTGAAATCGCGAAACTGTGACATCACGCCGGATTCTATGAAAAATTAAATATATGAATTATCTGCTCTTGGCAGTTTAAGGTTAGCCAACCAGTTCACAGTTGCTGATTTGGCGCACTTTTCTACCCTTTTTGAACAACTCTTTACTCTTGGCATCAACCTTCGGAATGACCACATGCTGAACGGGTCATCTCTACACCCTTATCACCATAGAGTCCGTAGATGACGAGAACATCAACTTACATTCAGCAGACAAGTTTGATTGCAGGCACCATTAAGTTTGCAAAGATCTAATTGTAATGTTGATAATATAATTTGTACAAATCATAAGTCTATTCTATAAGTTCTATTCTCTTATTATTACTACGTCTTCATCTTATATGAGGCCCATCCCAATTACCCATATTTTGCAAACTTAATAAAAATTAATATTTTGCAGCTTAATGCAAATTTACCATAATATTGCATACTTATTGTGATTAAATACAGATTGCGACAGACTTAATTTTGCAAATTTACCTTAATGAAATGTAATTTTGTTGAGTGTGGATTGCTTTGTTTTAATGTAGATGGCTTCCAATATCTGAAGGTTCTTTTTACTGTTTGTATGTCTGAGTATTGTTGTGTTATCAATTAATATATCTCTAATATTATATACGTGGCTATGTTTTTATAAGAAATGTTAAATAGAATTAAGATCAGAAAGGTGATAGGTTAGTCTACGGGAGAGCATGGTTGTAGTAAAACTAGTCAAAACACATTACATTGTATCTAGACATATGTTTCTGTTGTTAATATTTCGGTCTCTCATGTGGTACGACGTCATGAATTTACGACCTGTGTGACTGTTATCCTCGCATAGCAATCATCTATGTGAACAAAACAGAATATCATCTTTGATGGTGAATATCTTTGTTTAAATGTCCGTATAACCATTCTGAAGATGGCCTATGTGTGCCGAAAGCTTAGATCAAGAAACAGCTAAATAAAAATATATCCAAATGTTGGACAATTTTTGTCTTTATTTTCACCCGAATTTAAAGCAAACACACGAAGTTTAGAACAGCACATGATCAAACATAATAGACATTCATTGTCTGTTATATATAACATTATATGTTTAAATAATGATCTGCTGCCCCAATACACTAAATATATATATAAAAAATTTCTGTTTATACGTTAATTTATAGATACAATTTAGTTAAATAAATGCTCTGTTTTTAATTAAACAATATTAATTACATTTAATCGTGGAAGATTGTGTGTTTATAAATAGTAATTTGAACTTTGCTGACTAGACGCGTTCTCCGTAGCTGAGTGGTACAGAACGTCAGATCAAATAACGGTTTCCGACTAGGAATATAGGTTTGATTCCTGTCGGAGAACGCATATTGTCTACAAAATTTCTCGAGTACTGAGGCCGGTAAATGTAATAAATACAGTTTAATTAAAAACAGGGCATTTGCTTAGATAATTGTATCTTAAAACAGAAATATATTAAATAATTGGCGGACTTACGTACAATTAATTTCTTTTTATTAATTAGTTTTTAGTGGTTTTATCAATAAATACTGTTTCATGTTATTTTCTCTTTAGCTTTCCCTGAAGATCTGTTTAGGTGAAACCTAGGTAGGTTGTTCCTGGCTCTTTAGGATTTATTCCATTTATCCCAGCTCTGCTTAGCGTATTGAGCACTTTACGTTTTAGCTTTATTACTCGCTTGGTTTTTTTTTTCTTTGGACTAAAAACTTAAGGCACTGGAGGATTTGTTTCGCCCTCTTCGGATTTTTCTAGTTTTTTTCTTTTTTCCCATTTTTTTCTTTCGGGTACCAAATTGTTTTGATAGACTTACAAGTTGTGCTATCCGAGTTTTTTTCTAACCGAGTATTACTACTAGTTTATATATATATATATATATATATATATATATATATATATATATATATATGTGTGTGTGTGTGTGTGTTTCATAGAATATGACAAAGAAAAGTTCATCAAAGTTCTTATAGTTTTTCTTTTTGAGAATTTAGTGAGCATAGAAAGTGTCCGTAGTGACTATTATCCCAATTGTTTTCGGCTAATTCATTAGCCATTTTCAAGAGGTTCATTGCTAGCATATTTTTCTGTGTCAATTTTCTAAGGTCTGTTGTGTATAAGTAGTGGTAATTCTAAGAATTGTTAGTTACTAGTGGTAATACTAAGCAGTGATAGTTAGTAGTAGTAATTCAATGTTCGGGCCCCTTTAAAACACCGTCAACACATTCCGTTTAGTTTCAAAGAAAGTAAGATGGAAGTCTGTCATAAACTGCTTCATATAAAGCGCTTTTATTATCTTTAAACGTCTTTTACAATTAGATATTCTTAGAATAACAGTGTTATCTAAATAGATTTTTCTTATGGCATCAGAGAGTTATCTCTGCTGCCATTATCTCTGAACTTTTAATTGTTTCCGTATCAAACTAAATTGTTTGTCACTAAACGTACAATATACTATAGAAAATTAAAAACTGCCAACCTCATAATCATCAATAAAAAACACGCCAATGAAATCCAAACTTCCAATGATCACTATTTACATTATTCGGACTATTGTCCTCATCTTTGTCGCCATATTTATTACAGCGTTTCGGCCGTTGTACGCTCTGGCCTTCTTCAGGTGGTTGGAATGTCGAACTGAACCCTTTATTTCGCTCACTGGAGTAGACTGTTCTAGTTCCAAGTGCAATGTTTAATGGATGTCAGTTATCAGTTATCTCCTGTTAATTCCCCTCTCCAAGTTCTCCACTGCCTTCACCGGGTATTGTGACGGGATCCAAAGAGTGTGAGTTCAATACCCGGTTAAGCGTACAACGGCCGAAACGTTGTAATAAATATGGCGACAAAGTTGAGGATGATAGTCCAAATAATGTAAATAGTGTGCATAATACCTCATCTCAGAAATATAGACATATTCGGATGATCAATGTAATTTATCAGTTTGGTTGACGCACACCATATTGTGATTCTTGGATTAAACAAAAAGACAATTCCAACAACTACAATGGCCAAACGACGCCATTAAGCAATTTTCACACTGTAATTTTAATCTTGTTTTGTTGCAAACACTGCTTATTTTTCAGTCTTTTTTTTTTTTTTTTTTTTAGCTGGCCCTAAATTCGGTTTGGTTAGTTTACCATGGAAACGGTTAAAATCTCTTTTCGAAATTTACCACAGTCAAGAGAAGATGATGTCTTTGGTGCTGGATCGGGATCGCAAAGTAAGTACAAATCAATCTTTTCATTTGTGGAAAGCTGATATTTTAATCGTTTCTGTATGACACAATTCGGGATTACGACCAGCGCACCATGCGAATTTAAAGCCCTATTATAGCCACATTATATATCCGGCTAAACAAATACTGCCTAATAAACGTCGAAATGTCCTCCAAAAAACAGTAAAATATCTAAAATCACTTAATCAGTTATTGAATGGTCTGTCTTGTATACGAGGTTTATTTGAAAAGTAGCCAGAAAGTTTGAATATCTCGAGAAGCAGTTACGTGGCTTTGATGTAACTTAGTAACCATCTCGAGGGTTACTTACTTATTTAATAGTGTATTTAGGCAGCAATCCCTCTTTAAAGTGTGTAAGATCATTTACACAGTTCTTACGTACCCTATGTCCAAAAAAGATGTACGAAACAACACTTTAGGAAAAATAAATAAATAAAAATAAATAAATAAATAAAATAAAACAAAATTCTCTAGACACTTAACGGCATATTATGGTGCCAAAAGCTATCTTTCGCTGTGACTGACCAGACAATGTGCGTACATGAATGCCATCATTCACTTTGAAATGGATACCCCGACCCTATCTCAGCTTGACCTATTTCCGAAGGTGACTGATATGTGGATAAAAATTAACTCTTAGGCCCCTTATCAAAATGGTCGCCCCAGCCGTTTCCATAGTAATTAATTTTGCGAATGAACATGCTTATAAAGATGCGTAAATTTCAAGATTGGTTATTCCTAAATTTTCCCTTGAGGATGAAACAGGGCTTGATACTTTAATTCATTTTAATTTTAATAATTATATTGAAGTTTTCGGCTCTCGTTTTTGAAATATGAGAGCTCTTATATAAGGAAGGAATCATATTTTTTAAAAAATAACTATATATATATATATATATATATATATATATAATTTATTCTAAAATTATAAATATGTTACAAAATCACTACAAAAATAGCCATTTTGTTTCAACACTTCTGGTGTCTTATCAAGTGATTCACATACGTGCTAATACCTTTGGGAAAGGTAAGGATCATCTTATTGGAGCGGCTCGGATTGAGGAATCAGAGAGCCGAGTTCGAATTCCAATCGAATCCGTTACATTCACTTACGTGCTAATACCCTTGGGAAAGGTATGAATCCTCTTCTAGATTTTCCCGGAGGAGTAATGGATAGCGGCTTGGATTGAGGAATCGGAGAGCCGAGTTCGAATTCCAGTCGAATCCATTACATTCACTTACGTGCTAATACCCTTGGGAAAGGTATGAATCCTCTTCTCCCTCCAGCTATGGGTAAATGGGACAGACTGGGTTCTATAGCCATGGATATGGCAACAGGTCTAGTATTAGGTTGGTGCAAAAATAATTTCGTTTTCTCACATAGTAACATATGTTAAAAAACGAAAATATTTTTGCACCAACCTAATAGAAGGATAACTCTGAATTGAAAACCTGCGGAGAATCGTTTGGGGAACTCGTAGCACGTAGTGAACGAGATCTCTGTATTCGGTTCTTCAAAAAGTGTGGATGGTTCTGCACAAAACCTTCGCCGCTATAATCCAATCTCATGTGCTGGTGACTGTTCCTAGGTACTGATCTGCTTGACCCTCTTACGTCGAATTTGAGGGGTCTGTCGATTATTAATTAATACAAGTAAAATGTTTGTCATATAGTTGATTGATGTTAGTCCAACTCCAGAGTTTCGTAGACGAACCTATTTGTCCACTCGTCGTCAGTGGAAAGCAGCGACTGACTACTTGTACTTCTGGATTTTTCTTTTTTATATCACTTATCATTGATGCAAGTTCTTTTTCTTTTTTTATAGTGTATGTTTGCGTTCGCGCGCGTGCGCCCATTCATCCGTCTGCGCAGATGTGCGTACGTGTAGAATGTCGTGATTATTTTCGTTTTGTAGCTTTTTTCTCCCCCACTCACACTTTACACTCAACCCGTAAACATTTCTATCATTTTTTTCTTATGTGCTCTTTGTTGAATGGTTTAAATGTCATCCGGCCTCGAATTTCACAATTGGCAAGGAGGTTACGTCTTAATGTTATTTACCTGGGGAGACGATCCCAGCACGAGTCACAACTGGAAAGTGGCTGAAAAGCATACCTCGGATTAACCCAAGCATTGTCAGGAAAATGGGTAAACATACCTGTACGGAAGCTGTCGATGTGCCAAGTCACAAATCATCGCAACCGAGAGTTGGAGAGGACTGGCATTGTTTAGAATGTTGACCACGCCAGATAAATGTGCTCTCTCTCCCATAAACAGTAACTAAGTTCCTCTCAGAAAAGTTTCAGTAGAAACCACAGGTGAGCTATGCTGGATAATAAAGAGAAATGTGACTGAGAAGGCACCTGCAACAGGTATTCGCTGGTAGGCTTAGCAGAGGAGTGTACTGGAAAACGACTAGCTGGCCATTATAAATACATCATATATATATATATATATATATATATATATATATATATATATATATATATATATATATATATATATATGCATGTATGTATTTATGTATGTATTAATGCATGTTTCATTAAATAATATAGACAAGTTTTGTCTATTTATTTTAAGTAATTTCCTTTCATATTGTTTGATAAGCTTAATCACATTATCGTTGAAAAACGAAAGGAAAACACCATATTGATACATGTTTAAATCCAATCTAAGCTTTCGGCTTACACAAATTTAAATATACACAATATATATATATATATATATATATATATATATATATATATATATATATATATAATTACATGAATCATTCATACAAAAACAAATATACAGGTTAATGATTTAAATGTCGAGAATACATCTTCGCAAACAATTTCAATAAGGTACACTAACCCCGAACCTTCATTAACCTCTATATTTGTTTTTTGTATGAATGATTCACGTAATTATAAATTGAACTGCACCTATAATCGAAACATTATATATATATATATATATATATATATATATATATATATATATATATATTTTGGAGGACCGTGGAGTGAAGATGTAAAGAACACACGTGGGTTAGAATTTCCTGCTAGCCTGTCCAGTTACATGAGAATGTTGGACTTTAATTAAGTCCAAAGAAGACAAAGAAAACAAACAAGACCGATAATTATATATAAACAAATATATGCATTAACAACAAGTTACAAGCACATGGACAGTTACATTGAGTTTGAGTGGTGAATATTATGTCTGTATTGTGGTGAGTGTTCGTACGTACGTGTATTGGTATTGTTCTTAGCGTATTCCCAGAATTTGGGAAACGCTGTATTGGTGAGAGTTCACATATTTTTATTAGCTGAAATGAAGAAAGAATAGAAAGAATTACCTCACCTCCACGCAAGGTGGGATACGGCCCAAGGCCTGAGGGGAAAAGAGAGATCGAGGCAAAAGGTCACCCAGTATTTATAACAAGGGGAGAGAGACCCCTGGTGAAGGATTAAGGAACTAAGGAGGAGCTAACTCTGACAATATTACGCAACAAAACCCAAAATGATCTCACATGGGTATAGATCTACTTCAGCCAACGCGAAGTACGTTGGTCTTATACAAAGTTGACCAAATTGTTACAAATTACCTTGTGCACCGTCTAACCAGAAATCGAGAATGGGTACGTCCTGCAGAACCGGCATAAGTCTAGCCAAACTTATTTTCTAAGTAAGGGTACAGCAACTCTGGCTTTGTTCGTTTTTCCCTTCAAAATATGGCAGGTGCCACGTGAACAGTGCAGACTGAACACTGAATTATGTTGTATCTATCAGTATTTATTCCACTTCCACCGGAGAAGAAAGCAATTTACTTTCTAACTTGTAACTTAATAATAAAAGTACGGACAGCGGCCTATCTCGCTCACTATTTATAGTGTAGGGAGAGCGCCCCCTAGTGAATAATTAGGAAATTAAGGAGGAGCTAACTCCGACAGGCCTATCTCACCCAATAGCAATCGTCATATATTTTATGTTTGTTTCAAAGCAAATATAAAATTATGAAATAAAAAGGAAGAAAAAAGTGTAAAGAATGTCTATTGTTGCATAAAGAGATTATTTTAAAGATGACTACTGCTGTATTTCCCTAAGTAGGCTATTTTTTCGATGGTTAGATGCTTTTTAAACAGACCTTGTGTAATACAGAAAGATTTTGATTTTTTTTTTTTTACCTTTCATTCATCTATTTTTTTTCTTTCTTGTTCTCTCTGTGGACAGATCAATGAATTAAAATTCTTGATTTATCAGCAACAAATGATGAATTGCAGCCTACAGGAAAAACTACTTCAACTGAATTCAGCAGCTCAAGAGCCCGCCAACGTCAACTCCGGAGATACGGTAATAAAATGTGTCGGCAAATAAACCATTTATTTTTTCCTCTTTAATGCAATTTTTGAAAGCCGATCATGTAAATTAGTTAACCTCATTAAGAAAAAATCGACAAGTTGGGCCAAGATATAAAAGGACTCATGCTGTTGTAACTAAACGTCAGAAACTCTCATTGAGTGGTACAGTTTTACATTATATTTGCTGAGAGAGACAGAAAAAACACCTTTATCAATAATTAACTTTTAGTCATTTGAGTGGACACCCGTATCAATTTTGAGCTTCACACACACACACACACACACACACACACACATATATATATATATATATATATATATATATATATATATATATATATATATATATATATATAGTCGATTCTCCTGTCAAATTCGACATATGAGTGTCAAGCAGCTCAGTTCCTAGGAAACCGACAGCCCGACACTAGCATATATGATTTGATCATAGTTGTGAAGGTTTTGTGCAGAACCATCCACACTTTTTGAAGGGCCGAATACGTGATACAAGGTCCCCAAACGTGGGTTTTGAATTCAGAGTGTCCTTCTCCTAGACCAGTTGCGATCCATGGCTATAGAACCCAGTCTGTCCTGCTATTTACCCATAGCTGGAAGGGGGAGAAGAAGAGGATTCATACCTTTCTCAAGGGTATTAGCACGTAACTGAATGTAAAGGATTCGACTGGAATTCGAACTCGGCTCTCCGAATCCTCAATCGAAGCCGCTATCCATTACACCTTGGTGTGAATTGATTATATATATATATATATATATATATATATATATATATATATATATATATATATGACAATAAAAGAAGAGCAATCAAGTTGACTGGAAAGCAAGAAGCCGGAAGAGAGTTCCACAAACGAGAAGTGCGAGAGAAGAAACTATTAGCATAGAACTTACGGCTACATCTAGCCATTTCAACAGTAAATTGATGAGATCTCGACGCCAGATTCGTACTGCGATTAAATTCATAAAATCTAGGTACCATAGAGGATAGTTCATCTGAACAATTATCATGAAAGAAATACTTTTAAACACACACACACACACACACACACACATATATATATATATATATATATATACACGCATATACATATGTGTGTGCATGTATAGATGTATGTATGTATGCATTGATATATGTGTGCATGTGATCAACAATTGGAACATGGCCAGCACACTCAAGTCCTCGGCCACGATGACTTGTGATTTTGTGCTAGCACAGCTATCAACGGCCCTGAAGGGTTCCATTTCACTCACCCAAGGCTTGGATCAAAATTTAATTTCTTGAAAATATACATTTTTGCCTGTATATCTAGACTTTAGGGGGAGATCATGTATAATGAAGTGAAATCACCACGGGGGAAATACTCATATGGTAGACCATTTTATATGGCACACTTGGAAATTTATTCTTGGGCTTTGTGGGTTTTAGTTTTTTTTTTTATCTTTTTCTCCTACAATAACAGAGACTTTTTATTATAAAGTGAACATAGAACACTTAGAGGCGACAGTCTGTTTCATGCTAGATGCAATAGGCAGGCCACGAGTGCTATTAAAAGCACCAAAATAGGCTACCCAGAGTGTACCACTGACCCCTATATATAAATAGCCGAGAAAAATAATAGCATTCGTCGCCTGACGATTGCATTTAGCTTGAAACAGACTGTTGCCTCTAAGTGTTGACTTCAATGTTCACTTTTATATTTACACACGCTCTATCTCTGGTATTGAGCACTTTATCCCATAAGTATAGCACATCTTAAGACTATATTTCTTCTCATATATATATATATATATATATATATATATATATATATATATATATATATCATTTCTTATCATTTCACCCAAGCAAGGCAACAGAGCCACTAACACACAGTAGGTTAGCGTGTATGAAAGAATATAAGAAAAACATTAAATGGTGATAACAATAAAAGAACAGAATTTAAAAGGACAGTAGATAATGATTGACATTGCATTTAAATTTTTGAAGATCAAAGTTGACTGGGAAGCAAGAAGCCAGACGAGTGTTCCACAAGCAAGAAGTGCAATAGAAAAAACTGTTAACATAGAACTTACGGTTGCATCTAGTCATTTCAGCTGCAAATCTCGTACTATGCTTAAATTTATAAAGTCTAGGTACCACAGAGTTCATAGAAGAGACAGGAAGATCTCGTTGACAACAAAGGGTACTGAGCTGCTACGTGATATCTGTTCTCCTTTTCGGCAGCGAATTTTGGACTGTCTCCTCAAAGATGAAGAGGCGGCTCGAGGCAACGGAAGTATGGTTCGATAGAAAGATGCTAAGGATACTATGGAATGAACACGAGAGCAACGATGAGGTTTTGGAGAGAATGCAAACAAGGAGGAAACTTATACGTAACATCAAGAAGAGGCAGCTGAAATTTCTGGGACACGAAATTAGAATCACAGGGCGGGGATAGAGGGAAAGAGAGACAAGGGAAAGCAACGCGTGACATACCTATTGGGCTTATGCAAGTGGATGACAGAACAGGGTTTGGGAGAGGTAGCAAAAGGACAAAACATATTGAGAACTATAAGGGATAGGAGAAAGTGGAGAGCCATGATCGCCTACGTCCTGAAGGGACACGGCACATAAAAAAAGAAGTGCTTAGTGCTATTTCCAATCTAGTGTAGGCATATAGTAGTGTATACAATATGACCTGATTTGTTAGTCCCTAGCATTTGTGTTATATACGAACTAGTGCTTAGTACTATTTCCAAACCAGTGTAGACTTATACTTGTGTACAATATAATCTGTTTTGTTTGTACCTAGCATCTGTGTTATAAACCAGGAATGGTTGTCATGTCATTTTCAAAAGTATCTTTTCTGCTCGACGTCTAAACAGAAACACTTCGTAAAAATTTAATCTATTCCCACGTTTGGCTCAGCCAATCAAACTCGACTTCCCTATTTTGTTCACCATCTGACTTCAAAGGTCTGCTCCAGAAAGTCTGAGCCAAAATACACTAATTTGCTGCTGTTACACTTTATTCCTATATGACAATGTGCCACATGACTTGATGGTAAATAAATAGATCCACGCTGATTTGCTGCTGTTACATATTTTGAAATAAATGCAAGGAATAAACAAGTATGTATATTAAAAAAAAAAATACTTATTATTTTGAAAAAGACTACAGCTGTTTTTTGCTATTATTTAAAATGCAATGTGTTTACTTTATAGTAAACACATTCAAGTGGAACAATAAGCCTTTTACCGTCTAAAATATGTAATTAATAATAAAATTGATTATATTGTTACTTCATCATTTTGTATCATGAACAGCTTTTAAAGAAAACCAACTAATATAGACACGTTTTATATATTTATTTTATGTAAATTCTTTTCATATCGTCTGACGATATGAAAAGAATTTACATAAAATAGACAAAACTTGTCTATGCTATTTAATGAAACATGCATCAATATATATATATATATATATATATATATATATATATATATATATATTAATCATTTCAACCCAAGCAAGGCGGATACGCAGGGGGTTAAAGGGAATAAAAGTGAAAGAGAAGACTCAGTGTAAGGAGGATTGAGTAAATGACAAAAGATGAACGGGCTTCAAGAAGACAGATGAGGATTGATGTTGCATTTAAATTGTTGAAGATTGTAGTTATCAGGGAAGTATGTAAACGGAAGGGAGTTCTACAGGCGATGAAAGAAACTGTTGGAGTAGAAGTGGCGGTTGCATTTAAATATTTCAACAGTAAATGGGTGGGACCTAGATGCCAATCTAATAGCACGCTTAAATTCATGTAGTCGCAGCATCATGGAAAAAATCTCGTCAGAGCAGTTGCCATGAAAATATTTGTAGAAAAGACAGAGAGAAGCCACTTCACGTTGGTGAGAAAGTAACTGAAATCGAAATGCCAAGTCAGGATCGATTACATTACAGATCCTTCTCTCGATTTTGTCAAGAATCTCTAGATGAATAGCAAGAACACCAGACCAGATATTGCAATAGTATTTAATACATGGATGAATTGTAGATTTGTGAATGTGCAAGATGGATTCTGATGAGAAAAATCTTCTGGCACGACACAGTGATCTGACTTTCCTTGCTGTAGATGCAGCTATTGATTCAATGTAGTCGTTCCACTTCAAATCAGTTGAAAATGTGAAGCCAAGAAGTCGCAGTCTGTTGTTCTCCAGGAGTCCTGCGTCAGCCATGCTGTTGGCAAGTAGAAAAGTTTCTCTATGGTGGTTAAATGAAAGCCGCTTTGTTTTGGAGGTGTTCAAATTTACTGCCCCAGTTAACCATTGATTGGAAGTCGTTTTCAAGCGCAGAAGCCAAGATTATTTTGTCAGGTGTGATGGATTTATTCCCCACCTATGGGTTAAATAGCGTGGCCTTACTGGTTTGGTTTCGTTTGTTTTGCTTTAGGGCATATCAACCTCAATGGGTCATTTAATGACGACAACTTTTTTCCTGGTAATATTTTTGTTTTGTCAAAAATCTATTTCTGTTAATATTTTTTTCCTCAAAAACGTATAGCTGGTAATATTATTTTTTCAAAAATATATAACTGCTAATATTATTTTTTCAAAAACCTATAGCTGGTAATATTGTTTTTTCAAAAACGAAAAGCTGGTAATATTATTTTTCAAAAACGTATATCTGGTAATATTATTTTTCAAAAAACATATAGCTGGTAATATTATTTTTTCAAAAACGTATTATCAGAGGCCTTGCTTTTGGACGTAGTTTATCGTCATACCCAGGACGCGGATGTAGTTTATTGTTGGCCTTACTGTGCTCAGTGAGTTATTGATTCGACATCACTGGGTAGAGTATAGAGTGAGTCTTTCAACGCAGTCAATGGCCATGCGTTCATGACCAAGACTTTGCTAGAGGACATCGGTTGAGGTTTGACTTGAAGAGAAAGTTGACTCATCCAGGTCTACTTGCCCAAGACGCGCTACGCATCTCCATCTTTTAACCCAGATATGTGCAAGGAACTGGTTAGGTACTCCGCTGTGCAGCGACACTACGATCGTGGGAGGTGATTATAATGATGGGATATTGAAAGGTGCCATGGAAATGAGTGGGTCTCCAAGTCGCAGAAATTTTCCTGGGTGATACCAGCTGACATTTACTTTTCCAGTGCGTAATTCTTTTCTATTTTTTGCAATCCTTTTATTTTATTTTTTGGGGGTTTTGTTTTATTTTTAATTCTTAATCTTTATTTTTCAAAGAACGAAGCCTTGAAGTCGGAATTGTCTCGCGTCTCAGACGTTCTTCATATTTGCACCGGTTCAACTGTGCCTTACGTGTCTACTGATCCAGATGAGGCAATCATGGAAATATTCAACTTAAAAGGTGAGGTTTCTCTGCTTTTGATTTTAAAAGACCAATTGTCGGCATGAAATTGACAGTCACTGTGCAGTGTTGATTCTTATGTCTGCACTAATTAATTGATAAAAACAAGGTTCAAAAACCTTATCGATCGGATTTTAAATCTCGCTCGTCAGCGTCGGATAAATCTATTCTTACCCTTTCTGATAATCTCTATCACTCGAGGACTACCAACAGCAGCAACAACTAAAATGGATAGCACATCAAAGAGTTAAGGTTCCACACTAAAATGAGTCGACCGTAGTCGGGACCGTCGAGTCAATACGAACGATCCTTTCCTTTAAATACTTAGTATTTGCTTCGCCAGGGCTACATATAGTTTTGAATTCAGCGTTTTCCTTCTCCTAAACGGGTTGCCAACCAAGGCTATAGAACCCAGTCTGTCCTACTATTCACCTATGGCTGGGGGTGAGGGGAAGAGAAGAGTTCTCAAGGGTATTACCACGTAATAGACTTTTTCAAATGGTATTAGCACGTAAGCGAATGTAACACAAGGTTTAGGTTAGGAAGGACCCCCCAGTCAATACTGGAAAGAGCTATAACAGCTATTAGACTATATACACAGATATATAGATAGATAGATCTGAACAAAATTAGATAGCTAGCTAGATATGAACAGACTGAGATAGATAGATAGATAGATATGATAGATAGATAGATAGATAGAAACAAACTGGGATAGTTAGGCATATAGATAGATATCATCATAGATAGATATCATCATAGATAGATATTAAGAGGATAGTGTGTATATATATATATATATATATATATATATATATATATCGTAAGAGAATAAAACAGGCAGATAGATATGTACAGATTCAGATAGATAGATAGATAGATATGAACAGACATAGATAGATAGATAGATAGATAGATAGATAGATAGATATGAACAGACTGAGATAGATAGATAGATAGATAGATAGATAGATAGATAGATATAATCAGACTGAGATAGATAGATAGATATGAACAGACTGAGATAGATAGATAGATAGATAGATAGATAGATAGATAGATAGATAGATAGACAGCCGGCAGAAACGTAAGTATTAATCACATAAATGCGTAGATGAACAGTGTGTGTGTGAGAGAGTGAGGGTGAAAAAGAGTGAAAACGATCATGAAAAATTTAAAGATGTTTTTTTTTATTCTTCACATAAAGTTGCGTAAGGTGGGTAGAAAATACAAGATGGCGGAATGATATCGAGTCGCATTTGAACGGTATTTAGGTCAACTCGCATAGATGGCGCAGTCGGCAGGTGTAGGCAAATGTAAGTAGTACAGGTGACAAGAGCGCTATCCGATTTCATTCACAGCATTTGGAATTGTACCAAAGAAAGGGGAATTACGAAAAACGAACGATATACTGACAAATTTTGCATCTCATATCGATATCTTGAGCGAAACACGAGTCGAGCTAGAAACAGTCTGTCAAATATATACCCCAAGATGTAAAGTAGAAAGTTACGTGACGGCTAGAAGAGTAGAAGAGAAAATCATTGAGGGAATGGTGGATAGCTATAAGGGTTAGCATGCCGAATTCGTACCGCTATATAAGGGACGCCTGTATTGAGAGCAAAGGGCCGATTGAAGATTTGAACGCTTCTGTGTGTGTCGGCTGCTTTTTGAGATGTGCAAAATAGACAGATAGATAGATAGTTAGGTAGATAGATTTTAAAACAAAGTATATATATATATATATATATATATATATATATATATATATATATATATAGATAGATAGATAGATAGAGAGGCATTTTAATAGAGTGAGATTGATAGATTTTAAAACAATTGCATAGATAGACAGATAGATAGATAGATAGATAGATAGATAGATATGAACAGACTGACCGTGATAGATTTAAAACATTGAGATAGATTGATAGATATATTTAGAAATAAAGTGAGATAGATTTTAAAGCAGATAGATTGTAAAAGTGTGATGAAAGTTGCTTTTTGAGATCTAAAACATACGCCACCGATTTTCCATAAAGTCGTGCCTCTTTTAATCCGGTGAATTATCCCACGTTAACCACCTAGCAAAATATAACCGATTATAATTTACTCTAGTCCTGAATGCCAACTACCTTCTAGTATGATTGGTTTTTTTGTTTACTATTAGTATCAACGACTGTTTTTTTTTCTCTCATCGAGACTGTTTTATGCTGGCTACATTCTTACAAACTTTTAATAATGGCTGATAGTAATTCATTCAACAGTAATCTGTTATTTATGTTTCTGAAACAGTATTTACTCTGTTCACTTAATACAGCTGATGGATAAACGAAGTAGAATTCTTGACGGAAACTTGTCCATAATAGAAGCTTATATTTTTTAATCTTTGAATTCTTAGATTTTCAAATTTTTCTTAAGCGCGGTGCAAGAAAATGAAAACAAACTCCGCGTGGCTGAATAGAATAAAAACTTGTCATATAAATGCCAATATATTTGTTAGCTGTCCATAATATATTAGGACCAGTTATTATTAACTTATTTTGAGATCAATTTTATTCATAATGATAAATAGAGTGTACAATTAGATTTTATTCAAGTCACCATTTGCATTGATTTGTTGCCATTGATCAGGTAGTTCTTCGAGACGAAAAGGCTGAGGATAATATATATATATATATATATATATATATATATATATATATATATATATATATATATATATATATATATATCGTGAGAGAGAGATGAACAGACTGAAATCCATTCAAACAGCTTCTTCTTGCTAACCACTGCCCAGACTCCCAAGAGGATGTTTCCCCAATCACTACAATCTTAACCTCTTCAAGTCTTGAGTTAACAATTATCTTCCTCTCCTATCCATATAAAGTACCCATTGGTGAGAAGTAAGTTCCACTCAAACAGCTTCTTCCTTCAAACCACTGCCCTATGGAACAGACTCCCAAGAGGATGTTTCCCCAATCACTACAATCTTAACCTGTTCAAGTCTAGAGTTAGCCATTATCTTCCTCTCCTATCCATATAAACTACCCATTGGTGAGAGGTAAGTTCCACTCAAACAGCTTCTTCCTTCAAACCACTGCCCTATGGAACAGACTCCCAAGAGGATGTTTCCCCAATCACTACAATCTTAACCTGTTCAAGTCTAGAGTTAACCATTATCTTCCTCTCCTATCCATATAAACTACCCATTGGTGAGAGGTAAGTTCCACTCAAACAGCTTCTTCCTTCAAACCACTGCCCTATGGAACAGACTCCCAAGAGGATGTTTCCCCAATCACTACAATCTTAACCTGTTCAAGTCTAGAGTTAGCCATTATCTTCCTCTCCTATCCATATAAACTGCCCATTGGTGAGAAGTAAGTTCCACTCAAACAGCTTCTTCCTACAAACCACTTCCCTATGGAACAGACTCCCAAGAGGATGTTTCCCCAATCACTACAATCTTAACCTGTTCAAGTCTAGAGTTAACCATTATCTTCCTCTCCTATACATATAAACTACCCATTGGTGAGAGGTAAGTTCCACTCAAACAGCTTCTTCCTTCAAACCACTGCCCTATGGAACAGACTCCCAAGAGGATGTTTCCCCAATCACTACAATCTTAACCTGTTCAAGTCTAGAGTTAGCCATTATCTTCCTCTCCTATCCATATAAACTACCCATTGGTTAGAAGTAAGTTCCACTCAAACAGCTTCTTCCCACAAACCACTGCTCTATGGAACAGACTCCCAAGAGGATGTTTCCCCAATCACTACAATCTTAACCTGTTCAAGTCTAGAGTTATCTTCCTATCCTATCCACATAAGCTGTGTCTCTTATCCTGTAACCCTTTACCTTGGGTGACCCTCTGGCCTTTTACAGGGTGAACATTACTGGAAAAAAAGACGCAAGGGGTTACTGCTGTTAGAGAATATGAAAAAAAAACACACTATTAATTAAAGAGAACAATTGGGTGTATTGAAAAAATTATCAACCATTATTCATTTTTTTTTCACTAAAATTTCTTCCATTTTAGATTCTATTCATTGTAACTACTTTGGCCGTCACGGGAACCTCAGTTGGGGTTATGGTTAATGAGCTCATCATTATTACTGAGTAGGGAATTCTTACTAGGTGCACCATATTTATAATAGCATTTTAAAAACCAATTATAACACAAAACTAACCCACCTTTAGTAAAATTTCTTCAGTTAATATTGGCGTGAGAATGTGTAGCTATGATGGCTATCTTCTAACGTGGATCCTCTTAGCTCGTGGATGTGAAAGGCTTTCTCTAGTTTCCCTCGAGGGTGGGGCGCTTATATAACTTCCTGTTGTCTGGTTGTCCCGCTTGTGCTCATCCAATGTGCAGCTGGATCTACCACGTGGTTACATTTTCGGAGGCATCACTGACATCCTGTGAGGCGCGAGTCTGCACCTGGTGACTAAGAGGTAGGTGTCTTCCAAATCAACCCTTTGATGCACCTGGCACCTGATTTTTGGTTGATTTTGTTTAGTGGCATATCAACCCCTGAGTGTCATTTAATTCCGAAATCTAAACATCCCGCACGTAATTTTATGCTTTCAATTGCAGTATTTTGTACATAATTTGTTACTTTCAGAGTAACACTATGTTTTTTAGATATAGAGTTTGTAGATCATAAAATGTACTATAAAAATGTATAGCTGGTCATTTTACTATAAAAATGCATCGTTGGTCATTTTACTACAAAAATATACTGCTGGTCATTTTACTACAAAAATATATTGCTGGTCATTTTACTATAAAAATGTATTGCTGGTCATTTTAGTATAAAATGTATTGTTGGTCATTTTAGTATAAAAATATATTGCTGGTCATTTTACTATAAAAATGTATTGTTGGTTATTTTACTATAAAAATGTATTGTTGATTTTTGTCTGGGAATTCAGTATTTGTACATACCTGGGGCCCTAACATGTCAGAATGGACATGGGACCAACAATTCAGACATAGTGCCACGCTACTCAAAACTTCCTGATCAGAGGCCTTGCTGCCGGATGAAGTTGATGCTCTGATGTGAAAGCGTGCAAAATCTGGTTTGATAGCTCTTAAGGTGAACCCATCTCATATTGGGGTCACGACATCAGCTCCTCTTAGACATAAAACTACGACTGACATTGAATTCGATTCTGACCTCTGATGTTTTATGGCGGGAATCACATTCTAAAGTAACCTTGAGCCAGACTAGGTTAAGCTAGGTAGTCCTTCTACGACCATTACTGAAAAGTACGGATCTAAAATTAAGAATATTTTCTCGGCGAGACTCGAACCTGCATCTCTTTTATCTCCTAAAGCTTGCGTACGACAGCTGCTCTAAATTTGAAGCGACTAAAGTCAACCATTGCGCATATAAAATCGTGTTTACTTCTAAAATCACTTGAAACTTCGCGTTTCTAGGAAACGTACTGAAAACACTGAACACGAATTGCACACATCGCTTCAGAATGAAAAGCAGACAGTTACTTTGTGCGCATGAGCCCAGCATCATTAGAATCCGCATGCGTTATTTAGTTCATCATCTTCTGCTAATGAATGTTTCTTGTTGTCAGATCTTATGAATCACGTTATTTTTGCACCGCTCTACCTTAAAGCCAAATAATTTCTTTACAAAGGCGCGAAATTCACATTAACTTGTAGGAATTATGTTTGGAGAAATGATGCTGGTTATTCTGCATGCCGACGTCTTCACAGGTAAGCAGTTCCACCGTGTTATCAAGACAATCTTTGGAAACGGGTAGTCGAATATATACTCATAAGTTGTAATCATCCCAGTAAAATCCGAACAGAATATTATCAAGCAAACAATATAAACATTTTTTTTTATCAAAACGCAAAACAAAATATCCTTAACTTAAAGGAAATCAAACTTTATGGGCGAGGTAGATGTGGTTATTTTATTACTACAAATATCCTTAGTAAAGTAACATTGCATACTAATAACCAACTTGTATCAGAAACTGAATACAAAATAACTTGTATTAGAAATCAGCATCTCTAATAACTGATTAAAAAATTTTTAAAAACTGTTTCCAAAACTATCACTGATCCACATATAACATCAAGCTATACCCAAATCAACCACAATTTAAAATCTTTACCATGCCTTAAATAACCCTATAGTTGTCGATGGGCCGTTAAACAGAAACAAGACCAAATCAATCTTGTATTAGAAATCAGTATCGCAAATAACTGATTAAAAAGAAAAAAACTTTCACCGACTAACCTTTACCCAAACCTCTCACTGATTCACATATAATATCAAGCTATACCCAAAACAACAAGGATTCAAAACCTTTATCTGGCCTTAAATAACCCTTGTGGTCAGTGATTGGCCGTTCCGCAGAAAACAAACAAATCACTCGTTATGCCTTTGTAGAGGACCGTGTGTATTTGCGTGTTGTTATATTAGAAACACACGTGTAACTCCTGATAGAATATTAAAAGGTCCAACTACAAGAAAATGACCGGACCTGAGATAGAAGAAGACAAACAAGACCGATATATATATATATATATATATATATATATATATATATATATATATATATATATATAAGAAAAACAAACCACTTTAAGGCTCCATTTTAATAATTTATTTCACCAGAGCCCTTTTAAATGACTTTGGATCATCAGATAGCACTTCCAAAAGATGAAACGAAACGAAATGAAGTGAAAATTCATACTTTTGATGGGTAGTGTAAGCTTTTTTTAAAAATAAAAGAGGTGGTAATGAGGGGTGGTTTGAGAGACATGTCGAGTTTAGAGAGGGTTTATTTAATATTTCTTTATGATTGAAATTATTAGCGGCTGTTGAAGATTTGCTGTTATGTCTTTTTAATTATTAATGGCTCTCATATAGTATATATTTCTATAGCTCTACTAAGGAGACCCACATAATCTAGCATGTGTGCTGATGCTTTCAAACGTCTAACTTTCCAGTTTTCTACCTTGTCCAGTATTTTCACCCCCTTTCATAGAGACTGATGCTACCCTTTTCTCTTCATACATGATCAGCCATGACTGATTTCATTCTCTTACTCCTCACTACTACTTTTCGATGTTTCTCGAAAACTTTTGGGGGACAGCTTGCGTCACCTTTATATTCTTCGTCACAACTGCAAGGAACTAAGTACACGCAGTTCTTGATCATGCTCTCTCCCGTGTTACGCTTTACCCGACAGACTTCTCCTTAGAATGGAACTGCTTCTGAAAGTTGTCTTGATGCTGTATGGACCGCCGATCTTTTGAATATTTTCCGATAAGCTCTTGACGCAAGCAATTTTCCCTGGCAACTGACCCTGGCTATTTTCCGGTATTTCTCTTTGACCCTTGTGGGTGGTTATTCACCCACACCACAGTAACAGAAATTAGCCTCGTGTTCACGGCAATAAAGGCAGGAAACAAAACATGCAGAAATAACAGGAAAAGCACGATAAATTGTACGTTAATTTCATACAATTTATTTATATTTTCATGTGTATTGATGTGTGTGTATTTTTTTTAGGTTACAACTGTTTTATGGTACATGTGATAAAAGAGAGGTCATTTTTTATTATTACAAGGCATATCACGGATAGAGAAGTTACACACTTGTTGCCTGTCTGAGGGTTCTTGTCAAAGAGGTTGAATTTAAGGCTTTTTGGCGGGATGTCCGTATTTCTGGCAGGAAGAGTTTTTGTTGCATGCTAGGAGACATTTTATTATTTTTTTTAATTTTTTAAACTATTTACATTATTCGGACTAGTGTCCTCATCTTTGTCGCCATATTTATTACAACGTTTCGGTCATTGTACGCTCCGGCCTTCTTCAGGTGGTTGGAATGTCGAACTGAACCCTTTTTTCGCTCACTAGGTTAGACTGTTCTAGTTCCACGTGTCATGTTTAATGGATGTCAGTTGTCAATTGTCTCCTGGTAATTCCTCTCTCCAAGTTCTCCACTGCCTTAACCAGGTATTGAACTCACACTCTTTGGGTCCTGTCACTGGATCTAACCAACGCCTTTATCCACTGTGCCATATACCAGAGCTCATATTGCAACTTCTGTTAAAAAAAAAATAAAAAAACAGGCGTGGCTGACCACACATGGAGAGAGAAGGGAGATCACTGCCCTCTGTGGGATCAGGTTGAGATCATAGGCAAGGAACACCATTGGAAAAACTTAAGGAATCAGCACATATGCTAGGCCACAAAAATCTCCTGAGCCGACCAAGCATAGAAATGAATACAATATAGGAACCAGTAATAAGGAGTGCTAGAGAAAAGCGATAAGTTGCAATATGAGCTCTGGTAAAAACATGTATTGATAACAGCAAAAAATTGCAATATGAGCACTAGTTAAAATGGTTGCTGAAGACATTAGGTTTATAATACACAGAAATTCATACACAGATGTCTTCAAGGACACGTGCCACAGTGTATATCTCTACACCCTTACGGATTGAATTCCTGATTACTATGTCACCAAATTCGGGCAGTGTGAACTTGGACTTGGAAACAGGACGAGCAATAAGTGAGCAGTTGTGGGACGATAGCCCCGGTGTAAATAGTGTAAATAATGATAAGTCCTTATCATAGAAAGTAATAAACGAATGGTTGTCAAAATGTTTGAATGCTGACCAAAAGTGATATCGAGTGACAACATCCAATTCAATTCTTTAGCAGTTTCAGCAATCTGAGGATAATCTTTCAAAAGATTTGTCACAGTTGATTAAACATGGTTACACCACTATGAACCCCCCCCCACAAAAAACCCCCCAAAAACCCCAAAAAACTGTCCACGTATATACAGTACTCGTTTTTAATATGTCCAAAGAAATTTAATACCCAAAGTCAATGGTTCTAGTTTTGGAGGATAAGGAAGGTATTTCAATGAAATTTTCAGAAAGGGCCAGTCAATTGATGCTGAACACGATGCTGAACACGACTCTAACTGGTTGTGCTAATTGAAGGAGGTGTGACACAAGGTCTTTTTAAACTGTGAACCCGAGCGCGTACACCCGGGCAAGGGACAAAAATTGCCAACAGCCCCCGAAACCGTCGGTTGCGCTGGCCTCGGTGCAAGCACCGATATCTCCCTCTTGTGCAATGGGAGGGCGCGACCTCGGGCAGCTGTTCCCCAGGACTGGGCACCTCTTCGGTATAATTTTCTCAGTTGCCCCTCAGTCCTTAGACAGAGAAGCCCCCGAGCGCACTCTGCTCAAAAAGAGAGACGCAATTGAGAGATGATAAGTCACCTTAGCTAAAAGGCCGAGTAGCGAACTGAAGGAGGCGTTGAAAGAAAAATGTTTTTTCTTTTTCTCAGTAGAATGCGCTTGCTGACAGGGGCTGGTATGACAAACGGGTGTTTTGAATAATTTGGGGTTTGAATGCATAAACTATACACTCGATCCAACAGATCTTGTGGCTATCTTACTATTTTCTCTTGTCCAAAAGTTAAAAGGAGTTGGTCGACTCAAAATACAGAATACTATTCTACGTTACTGTGCCAATTTGCTGGTGCTATTAAAAACGAAAGCCGTAGAAATTTGTTCTCTTCTAGGAGACAACACACCTGCTCACATGGCTGGCAAGACAACGGGTATTTTGAAAAATTGGGGTCTGGGAGATTAGAAGTGATAAAAAACCGAGTGAATGTCAAGTTGCTTTGGTATCATTTCAGAAAACTTCATCATTTTGTGAACAAGGTATCATAGCTGATGAATCAAAGCTATATAGTCTTATGCCCTAGTTGTCACACGGTTCTATTTGAGCCCCCCAAAAAGTTCAAGTCATACAAGTCAACTGACAATGTCCCATCGACAAGTATTAGAGCTATGGCAAATGTTCAGATGAGCTATATTCCTTAGTTCCACCAGTTCAGACCTTTACATCTAAGCCTCTCTCTACTCTATTGCTATTTCCATGGCAAATGTTCAGATGAGCTACATTCCTTAGTTCCACCAGTTCAGACCTTTACAGCTAAGACTCTCTCTACTCTATCGCTATTTCCATGGCAAATGTTCAGATGAGCTATATTCCTTAGTTCTACCAGTTCAGACCTTTACAGCTAAGACTCTCTCTACTCTATCGCTATTTCCATGGAAAATGTTCAGACACGTTGCATTCCTTAGTTCCACCAGTTCAGACCTTTATATCTAAGCCTCTCTCTACTCTATCGCTATATCCATGGCAAATGTTCAGACAAGCTGCATTCCTTAATGTCACCAGTTCAGACCTTTACATCTAAGCCTCTTTCTATCCTTGTTTCCTGTTTAGGATTGGCAAATACGGTTCATGCTAAAGTCTACTTCAACTCAATACTTCTAACGTCTCCGCCTAAACTCTGAAATGTTATTTATTTATTTTCTTCCTTCAGTAGGAGTAGATAGGTTTTTTGAACAGGAGTAGAGGTTTATCCCTTGTTTCCAGTTTAGGATTGGGTTTCCAGTTCCTTCTAAAGTCTACTTCAACTCTATACTTCTAACGTCTCCACCTAAACTCTGATATGTTATTTATTTTCGTCTTTCAGTAGGAGTAGATAAGTTTTTGTTTTTTTTAATAGGAGTAGAGTTTTATCCTATCCCAATACTCCTTCGGATCCCAGCGTCGCACTTACCGTCCTCTGTCAAAATACTTCCCAGATATTTAAATTTCTGCACCTGCTTGCTTTTAGTGTCCCCGACCTATAAATTGCATTTTGGGCTCCTCTTTTTTTCTGATGACTATGCATTAGCCTCAAGTACTTTGCCAAAAATTGGTAGAAGAATAATCGGCCGATAATTAGAAGGATCCGCCTGAGAATTTAAATACTGGAGACGCTGGAGATGCTTTCCAACAAGCAGGAAATCAATACGCAGCAAGACTAGATAGAACAGGAGCCGCTTTTGGAACACATTTCTTAAGGTCTATTGCAAGAATACCACCAAATCCTTATGCTTTGTATGGATCCAGTCTCGAGGTGATAACAGAAAGCATAGACAGAGTTATATGAATATCACAATAGAGATTCTGTTCTAAATGGAAAGTCAGGCAAAGGTATTCCAGAAGAGTCAAGTGTGGAATTTAAAGAGAATTTACGAACAAAATCTCTTGCTTTATTAACAGAAGATGTTAAGACATCAAATTGAGTGAAGAGAGGAAGGATTGATTTAATTTATTTAATACACTATTGCAGAGACGCCAATAGTCAAGTGAATCAGTTAAAAGATTTGTCCAGAAATAACTCGTGAAGAAAACCAATATGCCAAATGCCTTCAAGATATCCAAAGCAACAGTCCGAGCTACAGTTGTTCTTATCTAAAGCTTGATAGACTTCCAATAATAACCATTAACAATTGACGTAGAGAAGCGAAAGTCGTATTGCTTATCTGAAAGAAGACCCTGTGAGGTAAGATGCTTAACCAATTCAGGGTTGATTAGAGCCTCTAGAACATTACCAAAAAGAGTTAGAAGGCTAATAAAATGATAGAACTGTTTACCTGAGTTTTTAAAGAAAGAAAGAAAAATTGTATAGCATGACACAGTGAACCAACTTTCTTTGCTTCAGTATACTCTTTCCACTTCATGTCAGTGGAAAATGTTAATCTGAGAAGGTTGGCATCAACCATGTTGATGGATGGTAAAAAAGGGTTTGCAGACAATTAAAAGACAGCAGTTTCGCTTTGGAAGCGTTGACATTAACATGCCATTCCTTGCCCCAGTTAACAACAGAAAGTATTCTATCTTTTTTTTTTTAGATCAGCTTCCAATTTGCCCTTATTGAACTGCTTAGGCTTATTATTAAGGCAGGAATAAATGGTTGTGTCATCAGCTTAGGTACCCATTTAAGAGCTGATGCCATCTGGAAGATCGCTGATGAAAATTAGGAACAACATGTGTCGAAGAATAGAGCCATGGGAGGGATGCCTGCATTAATGCAAAAAGATCTAGAAAAAGGTTGTTTAGGAACACTTTCATTTTGTGATTTGATAAGAAAGACTGAATCACTTAAAAAATTTGTTCAGAAATAAGTTTTCATCTTGTGAAAGAAGACCAATATTCCTTGTTAAATGCCTTCCAGATATCCAAAGCAATAGCCAGAGCTTTGCTGTTCTTATCTAAAGCTTGATAGACTTTCAATAATTACCATTAACACATTAACAGTTGACTTAGAGAAGTGAAAGCCATATTGCTTATCTGAAAGAAGACTCTGTGATGTGAAATGCTTAACCAATTTGGAGTTTATTAGAGACTCTAGAACTTTACCAAAAAGAGTTAGAAGGCTAATTGATTGATACAATGATCAGACTGTTAACCTGAGTTCTTAAAGACAAATAACAGAAGAGGATTTCAAACAAGCAGGAAAGCAAAAGGCAGCAAGTCACCTATTGTAAAGTTTATAGAGAATAGGAGACATTTCTTAAAGACTTTTGCAGGGAGAGCATCACATCCACACGTTTTGAAGAGGATTCTAGTTTAGAAATGATAGCAGAAACCATGGATGGAGTTATATGCATATCACTTAATAAGGACTTTGGTATATTGGGGGAAGTCGGGTAAAATTACTCAAGATGAATCAAGAGGAGAATCCTCAGTAAAAAGGCCGTTGACAAGGTAACCTTCAGCACAAATCTAATCAGCAGCGAATGCATGTGAACAACACCAGTAATGGCTGTCGTGATGTAAATGAGTCCAAACTTTTATTGTCGATACCTCCAAAACATTAGATTTTATTAAAATTTCTTTGTTATTTTTAATTAAGTTTGTACATTTACACATAAATATAACTATTCAGAAATTTTATTAGATACTTAGTACGGAGCTTAAAAAGCAAATTACTCTTTTTTTCTTTCTCCGTAAAAAATCCGTGTATTAATTTGGCATGTGAGGGGGAGAAAGCTTGTGGGTTTAGGCAGAACAACACATGTCTCCTGCTATTATTTTCCCCATAACAATTACTGTATAAAAATGAGTAGTAACACAACAAAATAATATAAAACAAATGACAATGCATGTATTAACAAAAGAATTAAAATTGCATTTCATTTGCACCATTTCGTTTGCGCCATTTCGTTTGCACCATTTCGTTTGCACCATTTCGTTTGCACCATTTCGTTTGCACCATTTCATTTGCACCATTTCGTTTGCGCCATTTCGTTTGCACCATTTCATTTGCACCATTTCATTTGCACCATTTCGTTTGCACCATTTCATTTGCACCATTTTGTTTGCGCCATTTCGTTTGCGCCATTTCATTTGCACCATTTCATTTGCACCATTTCATTTGCGCCATTTCGTTTGCGCCATTTCATTTGCACCATTTCGTTTGCACCATTTCGTTTGCGCCATTTCATTTGCACCATTTCATTTGCACCATTTCATTTGCGCCATTTCGTTTGCGCCATTTCATTTGCACCATTTCGTTTGCACCATTTCGTTTGCGCCATTTCATTTGCACCATTTCATTTGCACCATTTCGTTTGCACCATTTCATTTGCACCATTTCGTTTGCGCCATTTCGTTTGCGCCATTTCATTTGCACCATTTCATTTGCACCATTTCATTTGCGCCATTTCGTTTGCGCCATTTCATTTGCACCATTTCGTTTGCACCATTTCATTTGCACCATTTCATTTGCACCATTTCATTTGCGCCATTTTGTTTGCGCCATTTCATTTGCACCATTTCGTTTGCACCATTTCGTTTGCACCATTTCATTTGCACCATTTCATTTGCACCATTTCATTTGCGCCATTTTGTTTGCGCCATTTCATTTGCACCATTTCATTTGCACCATTTCATTTGCGCCATTTTGTTTGCCTATTTCGTTTGTGCCATTCCTAATACTTGAAATAAGAGATTTGACATTCTCTTTTCTCCTCATCTCCTTAAAAATTCCGTGTATTAACTGTAAGGCCAATGTTACAATTGTATTATTGCCAGAATATATAGATTTGAAAGGGCGTTACTTGAAGGATATAAAAGTTCAAATAACTTAATAACTATAAATAACTAAAAGCTGAACCTCTGTAAACTAATAATTTGATATTTGTTATAAATGCTGTGCAATTTTGGGGGTGTAATTTGCTTTTTAAGACCTGTGCTAAGTATCTAATAAAAATTTCCCGAATAGTTACATTTAAGTGTAAATGTACATGTTTAATTAAAAAAAAAACAAAGAAATTTTGATAAAATCTACCATTTTGGAGTTATCAACAATAAAAGTTTGGACTCATTTGCGTCATGGCAGCCATTACTGGCGTTGTTTGCATATATTTGCTGCAGAATTAATATTCACTTGTCTTGATGATTGCGTACGCAATGAATCCTCAGTTGCACAGTAATAGAGACAAGTAAGAGTAGTAAAAAGGCCATTGACAAGGTAACCTTCAGCGCAAATCTAATCAGTAGCGAATGTATGTAAACACCACTAGTAATGGCTGCCGTGATGTGAATGAGTTCGCACTTTTATTGTCGATAACTCCAAAACGGTAGATTTTATTAATTTTTTTTTGTTATTTTTTAATTAAGCATGTACACCTCAAATTGAGTGAAGAGGGGGGTGGAAGACTTACTCTTATTTAACACACTATTACAGAGACGCCAGTAAGCACGTGAACCAAACTTGTCTGAGGCTATATTGGGGCCTCATTTCATCAGCAAACAAAGATTTAGACATTTTGAGGACACGTTTACAATTGTTATGAGCAAGCATATTTGTTTCGATCAGAACTATCATGCTGATACAGTCAGAAAAAAATAATTCCTGTGGGCTATAGCAGCTGAACAGGCAGGGTGGAGTTTTTGAAGTCATGTCTTCTAAGCAAGTGGAAAGTCAGGCAACAGAAGAGGATTTACCAACAAGCAGGAAAGCAAGAAGCGGCCAAGAATTTTTTGTCGAGTTGAGGGAGAAGAGGAGACAGTTCAGGAGCACATTTGCAGGGATACCATCAGGTCCATATGCTTTGTTGGGGATCCAGTTAAGAGATGATAGCAGAAACCATGAATGGAATTATATACGTCTCCTTCAAAAGAGACTCAGTTCTAAGTGGAAAGTCAGGCAAAGTTACTACTCCAGACGAGTCAAGAGTAGAATTGAAAGAGAATTTACAAGCAAAGCATTTCACTTTATGAACAGATGTTATCACCTCAAATTAAGTGAAGAGGGGGCGTATAGAAGACTTTTATTTAACACACTATTACAGAAACGTCAGTAGTCACGTGAACCAAACTTGTATTTTTCCTAATCCTTGTTCTGCCAAACCATTTACACAAAGTCGTTAGGTAGTTTATTCTCTCTTTTATTTTGTCCTTCTTTTGTATATCACGTGAGTGTCAAATTCTCCAAGCCCACTTTCGTCTGTATGTGTGCTAGGAATTTCAATCATCTTTTTCTGGCTCTTAGTATAAGTATAAAGGAACCATAAGCTCAGATCCTTATTATGAAAATCAACTGTGACCAGGTCGCTTCCGGTCACTGAAACCGAACGTAAACAGACGCTCGATCAAATACTTTTGGGTTCCTCGGTCTGGTTTTCTCGTCGGGTGTGCTTGACGGGCCAATTATCTTTGTCGGCTGTTCCGGCCCGTCTGAAGCGAATCCCATTTTTTGATGACGTTCGTATAGTGCAGGGGTTCTCAACCAGTGAAGAATTGCCCCCTAGGGAGAATTTCAGGGTTTCAGGTGGGGGGGGGGGTAAAGATTGATAAACTCCAAATGTTAACTTTCAAACTCTTAAAGGTGGCACAACCCATAAGATGCATTGGTCTGCGCAACTGAGAGGTTACGCTGGGTTTTCTTTCTACTAGCTCTTGTGTTTTTTGCCATTACGAAAATAATCCATGTAAATGCATATGTACTAATTGAGGAAAGAATGAAGATTTTCAATAATATATGCATATTATTTGGAATGCACCTTTTGAGTCGTAAAATCTTGGAAAGTGGTGGGTTTTGACACCCTGATTTATGGTGAAAAGCATTCATCTGACAAAAATGGGTTGAGAGCCACTGGTCTAGTGGTTCATTGTATAACTCTTCCAGGGAGCATGGTAATTTTGTTTCTCGTGTGATCTCAAAGCCGGTCCTTAAATGTCGAAGCTAAGGAAGATCTTTTCAAAACAAGTGACCACTTTGTAATACTTAATAATAATTTATTAACTATGGCTATTACATGAACATGCATTTTCTATACAAGACATGCGTAACCTTTTTCGGGTAGGGTGATCATGTGATCTATGACTCATCACAAGACGGGCTGCATTACTAAAAAGATTCGTAAAAGGTACCTCAATTATCACTGCAGAGGGCCATATGCGTAAGCTTATAACATAGAAATCGTTTTATTATTTAGAAAATATGTTTTATGATTAAAAAAACGAAGCCATGGCATAATATTATTACTGGTGACAATCTTATAGGTAGGGATGGCCTATTTAATTCTCTTTAAAATCATCATTTTTTGAAATTTATATGGAGTAAGATGGGTTGGTCACCCAGAAACCATCTACATTGACCAACTATGTTATGACACAAAATGTCACCTTAATGACCTTGATGCAGGACCATAATGGTTGGAGTGATAGACTAATGAATGACCGAGCTAGCTTGATTGAATAATTCAGGTATGAGCAACCTTTTTTTAAACAGTGGGTCACACAATCTATGGCTCATCACATGGCAGGTGGCACTACTAAAAAGATTCAAGGTAATTTTTTTGTAGTAGTTACCTCAACTACTTCCACTACAGAAGACCATATGTATCAGCATATACATTAGAAATGGTAGGAAAGATTTATTATTTTGAAAATATTTTTTCTAATTAAAAAATTAAAGTCTTCATCTAATATTATCACTAATGACAATGTGATTATGACATGTTGCTGTGTGGGGATTTTTTTTCTAATTTATTCATTTGAAAACAAAAACATTTCTTCTTTAGAGAAAAAAATTCTTATGAACATTTCCTGCTCCAAAAGCAAAAGATGTTTACACATATGATCTTCCTTAGTTAAAATCACCAATGGTTTAAAATGCTGACAATGTTACTTTTCCCCAAAAGTTTACAAAACTCAACAAACATTATGTATTCAGTTATATTTGAAAGAGTGTGTGAGTGAACAAGTGAGAATGAAACAAAATAAAATTTTAAGAAACGTTTATTTTCCTTATAAAATTAAGCGTGACATTCTGAAAGACTAAAAATCTGTTCTACACACGTGGAATTTAGAATTATTTTGAGGGACTGAGTTTCTTCTTTCGCCTCCACCAAATTATCGTCTTTTCTTCACCGTATGGTTTCTTTGACAATCCTAGTGGTAGTTGTCTTCTTACCTCGTAGAGTGTCAGCAGTGCACCTTGTTTATCTTTTGTCTGTGTGTCCGCTCCGCCCACAGAATGCGTGTGTGCTCTTGTTTTGGGGTTATATGGATTCTGTTAGCATTCTGTGGTGAGATCTACCGGCTTCTCTGGTTTATATAAACGATCTCCTCAGCTTGACATTGATGTATGTAGAAATTTCCACATTTGCCCGTATTATCTCAATGGGTGCATAAAAATATTACCAATCAAAGAACTATTTCTTCAACTTTTAACGAATATCACCTGATGATTTAATGAGTATCACCTGATGATTTAATGAGTATTACCTGATGATTTAATGAGTATCACCTGATGGTTTAATGACTATCACCTGATGTGCATAGCATCGTGGTATTAAATATTTATCATTTTAGGATCAGATTTCAGAGAAGACGACCTTATGTGAAATTTCAAAGTTAATGACTTTTGACCAAATTCGTTCGGGTTTCAATTCTCTCTGGTTAACTCATCAACTTTATTTTATACGTTTACCTTAACTCTCCGTTTCTAATTATTTACGATATCCATATTGGAGATCTCCTGATTTAGGTCTAATTTCTAATCACGTCAAATCACCATTTTGAATTCTCATGCAACTAGACGTCGAACCAGGGTCGGCGCCTTGTTACATAAATGTATTTTTTTGTTTCCATTTCCTCCAGAATGTCTTCGTTTTTCCCATGTTCAGTCCATGGTATTCTCAGCATCGTTCTATAGAACCATATTTCTCTTGCCTCAAGTCGCTTCTGCATCTGTGAAGAGATTGTCCAACATTCACTGCCATATAGGAAGACTAATATGACATAATAGTTCAGTACTCTTTTCTTTGTTGCTAACGAAAATTTCCGGTTTCTTTGCTTAGCTTTTGGAAGACATCTTTCGCTATCTCAAATGCGTCTTCGTTTTTTTTTGTGTTGTGTTGGCTACTACTTGGTCGTTGGTTATGCACCATTGGACCCATCTTCATATTCATTACGGGTTACGAGTCCGATTTCGCCAACTATTTCACTATCTAGCTCTTTCCCTACTTTGGCACTCAGATTTCCCATAAAGATTGTAATTTCCTGCGATTCATAATGAGCCTAACGTTATCAAGTGTACATTATAACTTTTCAATATATTCTTCCGTGTTTTGTGCTGTCGGTGCATATACTAATATAATGGATATATTGAAAGGCTTCTGTAGCGGAAATGAAATAGAGACGGAGAGGCTAATCGCTACTAATAGCGATAGACGCCCTCGTCAAACCAAGAGACAAATCTGTTTAAGCTGGACAAGTTTATTTAAGTAATGCTGTGTTTGGTAAGATACAATGTCACATCTGGAAGTCGTTCTTTGGTCTCACGTTTCCCACTGACATGAAATAGGGTGATTATATTGAATCAATTGCCTGTTTTGCTGTTAGCAACGTTGATTCATTGGTCTTTCCTGATAATTTTTCTCGTCAAAATCCATTTTGCACATTTTTAAATCTACCATTCTTCCGTACATTAAATATTGCTATATCTGGTCTGATGTTCTGACTATATACCTCTAGATTCTCGACAAAATCCAAAGAAGGGTCTGTAATTTTATTAGTCCTAAACTGGCATCTCGACTTCAGTCACTTTCTCGACCAACGTGACGTGGCTTTCCCCGTATTTTCTATAAATATTTTCATGGAAATTGTTTTAATGATCTCTACTCGGTACCTCAACCACATGAATTTAAGCGCAGTACTAGATTGGCAACTAGGTCTCATCGTTTCAACGCATGAAACAGACTGTCGCCGCACGATGTTGATTTCAGTGTCTACTTTTATATCTACATAGGTCTATCTCTGATATTGAGCACTTTTATTCATAAATATAGTATATCCGAAATCTATAATTTATCATATATATATATATATATATATATATATATGTGTGTGTGTGTGTGTGTGTGTGTGTGTGTGTGTGTGTGTGTTCTAGCGACTTATCCTCTGACTTGAAGTTTCACAGAGATACGGCTCATCAGCATAAGATAAATCAAATGAATTCCTTTTCAGATCTCACATTCAAATATGTTGGGTATATTTCTGTATAAAATTCTTAATTTATACGAGTTTTTTTTATGTTGAAGGTATTTTCCATTTATTTTTTTATCTATAATTCGGAACTTTTGTTTTGTGTTTCCGGTGAAAGTTCAAATAAAATTTTTTTTAATGTCAACGAGTACTATCGACTTCCAGGGTTTATTATCAAAGTTTTTGTTTTTGTTTTTTCGCTATGTCGGTTTCATCGTTTTTCAAATATCGTATCTCTCCACTTTTAAGTATCGCGTCTTCACGTAACGGTTCCTGTTGTTATTTTTTAATGAAAATTATTTAGTTCCACAACACACACACACGCTCACACACACAAATATATATATACATATATATGTGTGTATGTGTTTATATATATATGTGTGTGTGTGTGTGTGTGTGCGTTAATGAATATCAAAGACTTAAATTACCATAGGTAATAATCTCTATTTCATGAAAGCTATAAAAATAGCCTTCAATCTTTCAGATCTGCAATCTGAAAGAATGAAGGCTATTTTTATAGCTTTCATGAAATAAAGATTATAACGCATGGTATTTTGAGTGTCTTAAAATTCTATATTAATTAATTAATATATGTGTATATATATATATATATATATATATATATATATATATATATATATATTAATGAATATCAAACACTTAAAATACCATAGGTAATAATTATTTTATGAAAGCTTTAAAAATAGCCTTCAGTATTTCATACTGCAGATCTGAAATATATATATATATATATATATATATATATATATATATATATATATATATATAAATAAATATGTAATGAAAAACAAACCACTTTAATGTACCATTACGATAATTTATTTCACCTAAATCCTTTTTTAAGGATTCAGGATCATCAGGTAAAACTTCCAACAACGAATTGAGAAAAAATGGGATTAGAAATTGGTGTGTAGTGTAATTTTTGTAATTTAATAGAGGGGGTTGAGAGTGGTAGTTAAACAGACAATATAAAGTATAGGGAGGGGTTAATTTTATATCTCTCTTAAGTATGTTTTATATTGGAGTAGAAGGAATGACAGAACCTTGACCTCTTTAGATGGTTAATAAAACGGAAATGAATTGTAGAAAATGTATACAAGTGAGTCTTATGGTAAAGAGAGAGATAGGGGGAGGGGGAAAGAGAGATGGAGTTGTTATAATTTTGTTTTAACAAAATTATGTAAAAGATAGTTTACAATGTTTGATAGAAAATTCGATGTCTGAAAAAAATTTTGTTATTAACTTAAATGTTTAATTTTTTAAGTAAATAGTTTCAGGACTAAATATAACTATTATTGTAATAAACATATTTATCTAGGACATAAAGAAATATTTAAAATTTTAATAGTTTATTCACCCGACTAATTGTATTTCCACAATATAAAAAAAAAAAAAAAAAAAAAAAATAACAATAACATCTATTTTAATATTTAAAATTAATTTATGAATGTAATTTATTTATTATATTGGTAAAGATTAGGTTTCATTATTTAATAGAATTTGAGGGTAATATTAATTTTCATTTATGTCTCACAAATGTATTCATGTGAATCCCTACATGCATACGATCATTAACAAGTCAAAAAAAAAAAAAAAAAAAAAAAAAAACCATAGAAACACTTGAGATAATTTACACAAAAATTCATTTATCCTCGTACATAAACTATATATACATTTTACAATCTTTATCTATATTTCAATATATATATAGATTTCACAGTTAAAATTTAATTTTATCAATGTGATTTCGGAAGTGTTTCATTTTAAAGGAATTTAGCTAATATTATTACTATTATTAATAGTCAAAGAATGGTATATTTAAATTTAAATTATCAATTTAGAAATGAAACTCCCTTCAGAAGAAAACAAAATTTAAACTATAGAATATTACAAAAGAAGGACATTACAAATTAAGAAAATAAATTAAAATGTCATTAGAAAGACTCAATATTTCATTTAAAATCAATTCATGCACGTACGCACATATATACATACACACACACACACACACATATATATATACATATATACATACACACACACACACACACATATATACACATATACATACATACATACGATCATTAACAAGTCCAAAAAAAAAAAAAAAAAAAAACCCATAGAAACACTTGAGATAATTTACACAAAAATTCATTCAACCTCGTACATAAACTATATATACATTTTACAATCTTTATCTATATTTTAATATTTGAAATATATATAGATTTCACAGTTAAAATTCAATTTTATCAATGTGATTTCGGAAGTGTTTCATTTTAAAGGAATTTAGCTAATATTATTACTATTATTAATAGTCAAAGAATGGTATATTTAAATTTAAATTATCAATTTAGAAATGAAACTCCCTATATATATATATATATATATATTACGACGGCTTTTGAAGTAGAAAGATTCTATTGAATCAATTACTAAATCTGTCGCTAAGAATATTGATTCACTATATCATGCTAGACAGTTTTTCTGGACAGAATCTACATATTTATAAGTTTACCATTCTTCCTTGCGTTTAATATTGCTGCCACTTCTGGTCTGGTGCTTCTGCTATATATTTTGAGATTTTTGATAAAATCCAAAGAAGAATCCGCAATATTGTTGATCCTGACCTGGCATCTCACTTTCAGTCACTTTCCCACCGCCATAATTTAGCTTAATTCTGCCTTTCTATAAATACTTTCATGGTAATTGTTCTGATGAACTAACTGCCATGGTATAAATATGTATATATGGGAACTATTTAGGATTACATAGAGACTTTGAGGTATTATGGTGGCTGTAGTAAGAATGGAATGTAAGAATGTGTTGTTTTAGTGTTAATGTATTTTATATATATGTTATGTTTGGGTCAGTAATCGTGGCTAGCTAAGTTGAAGATAAGCCAGATTGAAGACCAGCCTTTTTCTATCCCTCCTCTGGCCTTGTGCCACATTTTTGTATTAAAACAAAATAAATATTACTTTCTGCTATGGTACTGAGACTTTATGAATTTAAGCGCGGTTGGATATATATATAACCGAAAGTTCAATGATAACAGTTTATTTTCTCGGACTTCTCACTTGTGGAACTCTCTTTCGGTTTCTTGCTTTCCAGCCAACTTTGATCTTCGAAAATTTAAATTCAATGGCAATCATTATCTACTGTGTTCTTGATTCCACTTCTTTTATTGTTCTCACTTCATAATAATGGTTTGTTTTTCTTATTCATTTACACTCATCAACCCCTTATGTCTTAGTGGCTTTATTACCTTGCCTTGGATGAAATGATCAATATATATATATATATATATATATATATATATATATATTGAGAGAGAGAGAGAGAGAGAGAGAGAGAGAGAGAGAGAAAGAAAGAAAGAGAGAGATATGGAAAAGTGTTTGGGAGTGGGGTAAAAGAAGAAGGTGTCTATGAAATAAATGAAACTTTATCTCCCCGTTTTTAGGGCAACTACTGTTTTGAAGATTCCCTTCAGTGTATCCTGTATTCATTTCAGATGGTTAAGAGAAGTAAGATCGAGAGAAGAAATTGTGGGGGAGGTATAGGAAAGGAAGGGGTGCGTTGAGATAAAGAAGGAAGAGTGAGAGATTAAAAGCAGAACGAGAGGGAAAGAAAGAATAGAGAGCATGAGAGGAAAAGTAGAGTGAGAAAGAAGAAAGAAAGGAAAGGAATGCGAGAAAGTTAAAGAAAGAAGGAAGGGCAAGAAATTATTAGGAAGGAGGGAAGGAAAGAAGAAAGGGAACGGAGAAAGTGGTAGAAAGAAGAAAAAGTAAGAGAAAAAGAGAGAAGAGTGAGAGAATTATAGGAAATTGTTAAAGAAAGAAAGGGGAGCGAGGTGGTCAAAGGAGACAGAAAGAGTGCAAGAGAAAGAAGAGAGGACGAGAGAATAAAAGGATAGAGTGAAAGAGAGTGGGAATGGTAAGAGAATAAAAGTGGAGAGCATGAAAGAAAGAAGAGAGTAAAAGGAGACAGAAAGAGTGCAAGAGAAAGAAGAGAGGACATGAAAGTGAAAGAGAGAAAAAGAGGGCAGAGAATAGAAAAAAACGTAGGTCGAAACAGTGAGGGTAAAAGCAAAGAAGAGAGACAGACAGACAGACAAGAAGAAGAAGAAGAAGAAGAAGAAGAAGAAGAAGAAGAAGAAGAAGAAGAGAGGAGAAGAAAAATGAGGAGGAATAACAAAGAAAACGGAAACGGGGATGGGGAGGAAGAAACAGGGGGAAAAGAAATATGAAAAACGAAAAACAGAATTATGCAACGAAAGAAAAAAGGAGAAGGCATAGAGAGAGGAAGGAAGAAAAGCGGGAGAAGAGAAGAAGAAGAGAAGGAATGTTAAAGAAAAAGGAGGGAGGAAGAATGAGAGTAAGAAGGGAATTGGACGTAATGAAAACATAGAGAAAAGGAAAAAAAGAAAGAAAAAAAAAAAGAAATGAAAGAAAGAAATGACAAAGACAGTGGTAGAATGTATCGAGAAGAAGAGGAACATAAAAGCCTCGGCCAGATATATATATATATATATATATATATATATATATATATATATATATATATATATATATATATATATATATATATGTCCTTAATGCCTTTCTCTACATGGCCAGCTTATTGCAACTGTCTGTTTCTTTAGTAATGATGGGGTATCGAATTTCTGTACAGAAGGTGAATACCTACGTGTATATACCAAGAAGACAGGTATATTGACACGAAAGCGGGCCGGCTGGCGGCGGTTACCCCAGCCACTAATAACATGCACACACGCATATGAGGAGAGAGAGAGAGAGAGAAAACAAGAAAAAGAGAGAGAGAGAGGGGGGTGATTGTTGCAGTACTTTATCTCACGCCAATTAAATGAATATACAAATTCCTCTTTGCCTTTCCCTCGGTGTGTGTGTCTGTGTGTGCATCTTTGTGCGTTTGTGCATGCGCGCGCGCGCGCGCGTGTGTGTGTGTGTGTGTGTGCAAAAGTTCCCAGTGTTTTGTACGTGAAGGCGGGAGTGGGGAAACATTGAGTAGACTAATTAAGCAGTTTGAGGGAATGGACGGAACAACAAGTACAAACACGGGTGGTAAAGAGAGCCTCCCCCCCCCAAAAAAAAAACTTTGGAAGTTGTGGAGAGATGTAATCGTGTAACCGAAATAATAAAAACGAAAGAATATTAATATACAACCCACTGTGCCTGAAGATTTTAATTTTTTAATATTTTGATTGTTCAAAACACACACACACACATACATATATATATATATATATATATATATATATATATATATATATTATTAAACCAACCCGCTTGAACACACACACACACACACACACATATATATATATATATATATATATATATATATATATATATATATATATACTATACACGCAGCATATTTTCATTCAAGCATGTTTGGTTGAATAATTTGGACATATGTCCTCTCCAAATTTATGATCGACTTCTTAATGTTGATTCATTAAGGAAGGCACCGTAGTTTTTTTTTTTCATTTCTTTTATTTTCATTTTTATTTTCCCAAGTACATTCAATCTCATCTGAGATCATTTTCAGGGTTGAATTGCTAAGACAAAATAAGCATTTAAGAAGTCGATCAGAGATTTCGGAGAGCAGTAAAATAAAACTAAATATACATATGTTCAGATTATTAAACCAAACACGCTTGAACACACACACACACACACGCATGCACACACACACACACACACACGCACACACACAAAACCTTTTTTTCCTTCTCCAAATAATGATGATTCATTGGCATTTCTACGTTGGTCATATGGCCATCCATCGCCAACATGGTGAGTTTAGTTAGTGTGTGCATATTATGTATTATGTCCACATCAGCTACCCTCGGTGTAACAATCTTGGGCTAACCGAGTGAATATAAAGTGTTTAGCCAACTACCTGATAATGGCATGAAAATTCATGAAACTAGTAGTAGTGGTCGATCAATGTACACCGGAAAGTTATGGAAATTATATATATAGTGTACAGCAGAAATACCTCTCACATATACCACCCAGAAATACCCATAACATAATGTTGAGATATTAGCTAGATGAAGAAACTATTGCCATTAATATCTTACCATTACGTGGGAGGTATTTCAGGGAGGTCTGGCAGATTGACACACGAAAATTTAACTATTTTTTCCGCGGGGGACATATCTGTAGAAATTACATGATGAATATAAATTGTGCGCCGTTTTTATACAATTTTGAACTTTGTTGGAGGAGTAACAGCTCTAAAGAAATATTCTTAGTAAGATTTTCTAAAAAAAAAGAAACAGTTTTAAGATAATTTAATTCATTTGTGGATAAGTCCTGAAAATTTCATTAAAATCCAACAATTAATTGATTTTTGCAAGAATTTCCAAATTAATGTGTTTTTCACCGCAAAAAAAGACGCTAGAATTTTCTATGCTAATTTTTCCGCTGACACAAAAAAAAAGATTTTTAACTAGAATTTTGAACGCTCTAAAAGGGATCAAAAATATAATTTAATAAAATTCTTTTGGGATTTCCTGTTAATATTGACATAAAGATTTTAATGATAAAACTTTGTCTTTATTAAGTTTGGGGCATTTTTCTATCATGTCATGTATGCTCATATTATAATGAATCTTTGGCGACACACACACACATATATATATATGTATAGTCGGATCCATAACATTCATTTACGTGCTAATAACCTTGGGAAAGATATGAATCCTCTTCTTCTCCCCCCCAGTTATGGGTAAATAGCAAGACAGGCTGGCTTCTATAGCCATGGATATGGCAACGGGTCTAGAAGGAGGACAACTCTGAATTCAAAACCTGTGGAGGGTCGTTTGGGGACCTTGTGGCACATAGTTTACCAGATCTCTGTATTCGGCCTTTCAAAATGTGGTTGATTCTACACAAAGCCTTCACCACTATAATCAAATCATTTGTGCTGGTGTCTGGCTGTCGGTTCCTAGGAACTGAGTTTCTTTATCTTCATACGTCGAGAAAATGATGGGAGAGCTCAGTATATATATATATATATATATATATATATATATATATATATATATATATATATATATATATATATATATATATAATTAATTAATGAGATCCAAATGATTTTCCTCATACAGATGATCATTTCATCCATGGAAAAGTGTTTTTTTTTAGAATGGAAATATAAATGTGATCCTCCTAAATACCATAAAATTCTCAAGGACAAAATTACTGATAATTATAAAAAAGATAGATTTAATAATAGAATTTTCGAACTGGACAATATAACAGCTGAGCTAACTAGTAATCTCAATATTAGTGATAGAATGGAAATTTGCATTGATAAGTCCAGGGAAAAGACTACTTTCCCATGGACGAAATGATAATCTGCATGAGGTAAATTGTTTGGATCTCATTAATTGCAATTCACTTATATGCTCTATAATAAAAATTATATTGAGCACTTTTTTGTGGATCAGTTTTAATATTTTATATTAATAGGATCTACCTGGATAACTTACCCACGGATTTTTTTTACCTGTCCTCATATATATATATATATATATATGTGTGTGTGTGTGTGTGTAGGACAGGTAATATATATATATATATATATATATATATATATATATATATATATATATATATATATGTTTAACCCCAAGAAGGCAATAAAGCTACTAAGACGCAAAAAATCATGAGAAAAAGAAAAACATTATTAAAGAAAGAGAACAATAAAAGAACAGGAATCAAGAAGACAGATGATAAAGATTGACATAGTATTCAAATTCTCAAACGAAAAATGCGAAAAAAAAAAACAAAACGCTAGCACAGAAACTATGCTCACATCTAACTACTTTCACTGTAAAATGACGAGACCTCGCCGCCAATCCAGTACTGCGCTCAAATTAACCAGAATCATATTATGCCATAGTATTAGGTTGGTGCAAAAATAATATCGTTTTTGACGTTAAAAAAGACATCAAAAAACAATATTATTTTTGCACCAACCTAATATATTGATTTCAAATTTGAATCATATAATCATGCTTGTTAGTTAATTAGCTTATGACCATATACTATTGAAACGCAGGATCTTAACTGATCGCCAAAGTTAAGCAACATTGAGCTTTGTCAATACTCAGATGGATGACCGCTGGTGAATACCAGGTGCTGCAATCTACGCGGCAGGTCTAGGAAGCTGGTCACGGATACAATTTTGCTATTTATATTTACAAAAGGTATCACTATGTATATGTATTTCTGAATTGACAGGGTGCAAAACTGAATGCTGTGGGTTAATTAATATATATGTTACGCCCTGGCATTACCTCATAAATCATGGAATATTCTGTTCTGATCACAAGGAAAGGCGGGAAAGAAATATCAGAGATAATGTTTGAATTCAGTGAGAAAAAGAAAATGTATCCATTTTGTTTTTATTCAATTCCGTATTTTGCCAATTATCATCATGATGCAAAAGGGCGATTTTGTCTGTCTTTCTTATTTTAATCAGGTTACTATTATCATCATCATAATTCCAAAGTTCGGGTTTATGGAGCTTGTCAGCTTCAAAAGCCCGTCCATCTAGAGCAGTATTTCTTAAACATTTTTTTTTTTACTTTAGGGCGCACTTGTAGAATAACTAAAACTTTAAATTTTAAGGAAAAATTTGTCATGAAATTTGAAACTCGGAAAATAATAAAGACATATCCTGAAAGAAGCATTTATTCTTAAGACATTACTTATTTAAATATATATATATATATATATAAAAGGCTCAAACACTAATATTCCATGGTTATAATTTATTACATTGGAATCGTAATCACGATCCAATTCCTCAGACCTACAAATTCAAAAAGAAATCGGAAAATATAACTCCGGGTATAAAAAATAAAATTTTAGTGAGAGTAGATGCGTGGGAGTGAGAAACAAGTGTGAGAGGGAAATGTCTGAAAGCTCTAGAGAGAGGGTGTAACAGAAGGAAGAAGAACAGGGAGGTTTAAAGGTGAAAGTGGGGATTAAAATTTAATAGAGAGGAGTTTTAAAGAGAGGAATTAAATAACGGTTTAAATGAGTGAGATACAGATAAATATGAATTATTTTTCGATACATAAATCACTACCGATTCGCTGACCTAAATTAAAATGAAAAACGCAGACACCGGAAACGTGTGTATACATTTGTGGTGACACTACGCACAGTAAAAAACGATATTATCTAAACTTAAAATCCAGAAGATGAGAGAGAGAGAGAGAGAGAGAGAGAGAGAGAGATGAGGAGGGGGGGGGTTCCAAACTAAAAACGAAGGGTATTTATAAGAGAATTGATGTGTAATCAAGAAAATTTGACAAAGCAAGTAATATCACCTACAGGATACAAATTTAACATAAACATATAAAAATTAACGAATATTTAATCTAGTAAGGACCTACTATTTATATGCCCCAAAACACATACGTAGATACACACATACACAACAACATATCTATATTCACTCGCACATACATACATATACGTGTGCACACACACACACACATATATATATTTCGGCCTAGACTAGTCGAGGAATCTAAATTAAATAATAATAAAAAAACGAAAGAATATAAATCTACAACTCAGTGTGTCTGAAGATTTTAATTTTTTAATATTTTTTTATTGTTCAATTTATATGTATATATATATATATATATCCATGCACATACACTCATGCATACATATACACATACCCACATATACACATGGGCATACACATATGTGCACATAAACATATATACATAAAACCTTACACACCTCCATACATATACATACACACACAATATATATATTCTTTATCGGTATCACCCCAAGGAAGTCAGTAATGCCACTAAAACGCAGGGTGGGGGGTCAGGGTGTGGAAGAATTAGGAACATAAATATTAATAAGCAAGGAGAGGAAAGAGTAATCAGGAGGAGAGTAGATAGCGATTGACATCGTATTTAAATTTTTGCAGATTAAAGTGGGGGGCGAGAATTACGAGTAACGAAACTGTTAGCATAGAACTTACGGCCACATCTAGTTTAGCTCAACTGTCAATTGAGGAGACCTCGACGCCAGTATTACGTTTAAATTCATACAGTCTACGTACCATAATCCGAAAAATTATCTTGAAAGTATTTATAAACGGCACAGAGAGGCAAACTTACGCCCTCGGATCAAGACCAATAATATTGCTGATTCTTTTTGGAGGTCTTATCAAGGAACTCAAGGTAAGCGGACCATATATGGCAGCAATAATCTAAGCATGGACAAATGGTAGAATTATAGATACGTAAGATAGATTCCGGAGAGAAACGTCTGCTTGTGTGAAAGCTGTGCTTGCTGTGTTTTGGCAATTTTTTGAATGTTAGCTAATAATCAGTTTTTAACCGTTTCTCAGCACTTTCCATAATCATTTGGAATACCTTTTTATGCTGTTCAGATCTTGGCAAAGAAACCATTTTGGAATCATATCAACATGAAAGGCTATATATATATATATATATATATATATATATATATATATATATATATATATAGAGAGAGAGAGAGAGAGAGAGAGAGAGAGAGAGAGAGGAGACACAGTGGAGTAATGGATAGCGGCTTGGGTTGAGGAATCGAATTCCAGTCGAATCCATTACATTCACTTACGTGAATATACCCTTGGGAAAGGTGTGAATCCTCTTCTGCTCCCTCCTTCTAAGGATAAATAGCAGGACAGACTGGTTCTATAGCCTTGGATGGCAACTGGTCTAGGAGAAGGACAACTCTGAATTCAAAACCTGCGGTAGATCGTTAGGGGACCCTGTGGCACGTAGTGCACCATGTCACTGTATTCGGCCCTTCAAAAAGTGTGGATGATCATGGATGAAACCTTCATCACTATAAACAAATCTCATTGCTTCTATAAAAAATAACGTATAAATGGAGAATATATTCAATAATTGTCGGATTCAATCTATTTCATTATAATTTATCTATATATGGAATCCATTTTATTATATATATATATATATATATATATATATATATATATATATATTTTATTATATATATATATTTTATTATATATATATATATATATATGTATATATATATATATATATATATATATATATATATATATATATATATATATATATATATATAATAAAATGGATTCCATATATATAGTGATAATAAGATGGAGACTTTAATTATCCATTTCGTTTTATTTCGTGAACACCGAGATGTTCAACTCATCATAACGATATATATATATATATATATATATATATATATATATATATATATATATATATATATATAAAATAAAGAATAAATAATGCAAAATGAAAAACAACTAAAACAAATTAAAGAAACAAGCCACTCCCGCAAAATCACCGCCAGAATAGATTACCCACAATACACCACTGACTCACATATATAAATAGCCGAGGAAAAATCCAGCATTCGCGGCTTGAGGATTGCGTCCAGCAGGAAACAGCCTGTCGCCTCTCAGTGTTGACTTCAATTTCGTTCTGATGTAATATAATATATATGTAATTTGGAATTAGAGGACGATCTGAAATATAAAGACTTATTGTTCAGGGAAAGTAAACTATAGAGAATGTAATTTTAATTTGTATACACACACACATACATACATACATACACATATATATATATATATATATATATATATATATATATATATATATATATAATCTTTTTTAATCTTTTTTCTCAGGAGAAGAGGATCTAACGTCACCGGATTCGTACGCCGATTATTTCCACAATGTCGATAATTGCACCGACGCATGCAGCGCACCGGCAGTCCACGATTTGATGGCCAGATTCCAGGACACCACTTGTGAATGAACACATCACGTGACACCGTCGGGATTCGTTCCCGCGCTGCAGCCTGTACGGCGCGGACGTTTGGGAAGAGACGCGACATCAGATACAACCAGATACTTTTTATTTAACAACAACAACAACAACAACAACATCAAACAACAACAACAACAACAGTATTTACACTGTTTCACATTGTTCGGATCGTTGTCCGCATCTTTATTGTCACATTCACGACGTTTTGGCCGTTGTACGCTCCGGCCTTCTTCAGGTGATATCTGTTGGAATTACGAATCGAACCCTTTTTTTAGTCCACGTGGGTAGATTGATCTAATTCCACGTACCATGGATATCTTAGTTTTAATTAATCCCCTTTGATAGCTAAGTTTTGTTCTCTCTGCTTGGGATTGAACTCGGAACTCTTTAAGTCAAATCAATTTTTGGATCAATCTACCCCTGTGGACCAAATAAAGAATTCGGTTCAAAATTCCCACAAATATCACCTGAAGAAAGCCGGGGGCTACAACTGTCGAAACGTTGTGAATGTGGCATTAAAGATGAGGACAATAGTCCGAACAATGTAAATAGTGTAAATAGTTACGTTATCTCATCTTAGAAATAGAGACAAATAACAGAATTCTCTAAACAAGTTCAAGAAAATAAAATTGATAACAAAAAAGGCGACTGTATTTCTACTGATTCCATTACAAAGCACCTTCTATGCCTTCTTCATTTTTCTTTCGTTGAATAATTCTGTTTTTCGTTTTTCTTCTTTCTTTTTCCGGTTCTTCATCCCCATCCCCGTTTCCATTTTCTTCTTCTTCTTTGTTGTTGTTGTTGTTGTTGTTGTTCTTCTTCTTCTTCTTCTTGTCTGTCTCTCTCTTCTTTGTTTTTACCCTTACTGTTTCGACCTACTTATTTTTCTATTCTCTGCCCTCTTTTTCTCTCTTTCACTTTCATGTCCTCTCTTCTTTCTCTTGCACTCTTTCTGTCTCCTTTTACTCTCTTCTTTCTTTCATGCTCTCTACTTTTATTCTCTTACCATTCCCACTCTCTTTCACTCTATCCTTTTATTCTCTCGTGCTCTCTTTTTTCTCTTGCACTCTTTCTGTCTCCTTTTACTCTCTTCTTTCTTTCATGCTCTCTACTTTTATTCTCTTACCATTCCCACTTTCTTTCACACTATCCTTTTATTCTCCCGTGCTCTCTTTTTTCTCTTGCACTCTTTCTGTCTCCTTTTACTCTCTTCTTTCTTTCATGCTCTCTACTTTTATTCTCTTACCATTCCCACTTTCTTTCACTCTATCCTTTTATTCTCTTGTCCTCTCTTCTTTCTCTTACACTCTTTCTTTCTCCTTTTACCACTTCGCTCCATTGAAATACTGCTTACCAATGTTCACCTTTGAGGACAAAATGTTTGAATCCTTGGCAGATCAATTCGCTTGTCACTTAATGTTTCCTTATGGAGCACATTTCTTGTTCACTAACTCAGAGTATATGTCATTTAGGAATCAGGAAATGTCTTCTTTTTCAGCTTTTGTTTAAATTTGTGCCGGGGAACAAAACTCCACGTAAAAATGATATACAATGCCACGCAAATGTTTACAACATTTTACAAAAATGTTTCTTCTGACATTTCTAACACAGATTAATGAAACTTTAACTTGTAATAATACATGTTTAATCCTTAAGTCAAACAATCAGATTAAAAAAAAAATAATCAATAAAAATAACCCACAAAAAAAAAAAAAAAACAATATTTAATAACGCAAAAGTTTAAAATACATTTATTAAATCATCTATTAATATTTCATAGCGTAAGTGTTATTGCTATTTCCAACATGTAGGAATTTAGATTAGTCCCCTAGGAATTTCTTGCATATTTCTTGGCTAATATTTTTCCATTCTTTACGACAAAATTCTTTTAGTTCCTACAGATTTTGCAGGTTCCTTCTTTGAATTCTCAGTTCCATCTCGCTCCATAAATTTTCAATCGAATTGGAGGTTGACTTGGCCATTTTAGAATGTCTATTCTATTTGTAATGTGTTGTAAAGTTTTGTGCGGCACTATATACCCCCCCCATCGTAATGAATAAAGATCTCGTAAAAAACAAGAACATCCTAAAAATCATACGACTTAGAAAAACTATACTCTTCATAAAAAAACAAAACATATTTCTCTAGTTCACCTCGGATGTGCGGGTGGTGTAATGCATATTGGTTCAGAAAAAAATCAGAGAACCGAGTTCAAATTCCAGTTGGGTTGGTTGCATTCACTTATACGCAAATACTCTTGGGAAAGGTAAGAATCTATCTCCTCCTAGCTATGGATTAAATAGTAGAACTTGTATCTGAAAAAGTATTATTCGCAATAAAATGTTTCATGCAATATTCACGCTAATAAAAGTATTTTTCTTTCAATACAAAAAATAATTCGGCTTTATATAGTTCCAACCCTAACCCACAAAGGGTTGATAAGCTGTAATACACAAATTAATCAATCCATTACAAAATCGTAAAAACTATACTCCTCATAAAAATACACCTGCATAAACTATGCTACCTGTAAAAATCAAGTACATTGTAAAAAACGAGGCGCTCCATAAAAACCATGCACACTGTAAAAAACGAGGCACCTCGTAAGAAACATAATCCTCATAAAAACATACACCTGCAAAAAAATATACTCCTCGTAAAAAACATACACCTGCAAAAAAAACCATACTCCTCATAAAAACATACACCTGCAAAAAAATATTTTCAATATGGTTTCCGCTTTCATAAAAAACATACATCTGCAAAAAATATACTCCTCGTAAAAAACATACACCTGCAAAAAACTATACTCCTCTTAAAAATTCTACACCTGCAAAAAATATACTCCTCGTAAAAAACAAACACATCGTAAAAATCATACTCCTAAAAATGCCATATACTTTTAAAAAAGTGTACCCCTCGTAAAAACAAAGCATATTGTAATGATCGCAGTCCTCATAAACCTATACACTTGCAAAAAAGAAAACTCCTCGTAAAAACATACTCTTCATAAAAAATCATACACCTGCAAGAAACATACTCCTCATTAAAAACCATACAACTGCAAGAAAACGTACTCTTCGTAAGAACCATGTTCATCGTAAAAACCTTACTCCTCATAAAAACACATGCACACCTGCAAAAAACATACGCCTCGTGAAAACCAGTCACATCTTAAAACATTACTACTCATAAAAATACACACCTGCAAAAAAACATACACATCGTGAAAACCAGGCACATCGTAAAAATCCTACTCCTCAAAAAAAAAAAAACAAAAAAAAAAAACATGTTTTGCGAAGACGGTCAAACATGAAAGGACAAAAAGATGGTTTCTGTGTCGGAGGATACGCGCATCCTTCCGGTTAATAAATTAAAGACTTGAAAATAAATATTCAACATTTTTCAGCCAACAGGTCATGTTCCCACCGACAATAATAATAATAATAATAATAATAATAATAATAATAATAATACTTCGTGATCCCTTTGAAGATTATTTAAGTAAAGTCTCTAGATGGACAAACGCTAGTAAGGAGTTAGAGACGGCAACATACGACATTTCGCGCCGACGACTTCAAAGATTCCATTATTCATTCACTCGTCTTCCTCACCAAACTATTTAACATACTTGCCTCATCAATTCCATCCTTATCTACTGTTTTTTCCTCACACATACACGCGAAGAAATCTTTTCTTTTCATCTTAACAACCAACTGAAAACAAGGAACTTTAACACAAGAACACTCATACACTCTGAGAAAAAAATTAGTTGTAAAAACACGAAAATAAAATATTTTATATTTTTTACATCCCATGATTTGCTCTCAGACATGCAATATGGTTTCCGCTTTGCACGTGCTCACGACCATAATATATTTATATACCGAGCACTTGACAATAACGGAGAAGCTCGAGTCGTACTTTTAGATATCTCTAAAGCGTTTGATAGGGCCTGGCACGCTGGCCTTCATCCTAAGTTTCAGGGATACAGCATTACAGGAAGATTACTTAACTTAATAAAATCATTCCTCTCAAACCGTGAAATGAAGATCGTCCTAAACGGCTTCTCCTCCAGTTCCTTTCATACGAACGATGGCGTTCACCAAAGCTGTATTCTGGGTCCTACTCTTTCAGACCTTCATCACCGAGCTTCCTGATGTCATCAACTCCCAAGGTGACATCTACGCTGACAACACTACTATTGACTCCTGCCTTAATAGTAAATCCAGCATCGTTGACAAAATTAACCAGGCTATAGGCTCCGAGAAGGACCTCCAATTTAGGGCAGGAAATGGCTTGTAAACTTTAATGCCTCTAAAACGAAACTGATCTCAGTTACCCACTATAGAGAAGCCACTCTGCGCGCCATCAGGATAGTTGATGCCTAACTCCACGAGAGCGCCCTTCTGCGCCCCTCAGCGCCTCCTTGGTCTCACGCTGACCACTGACCTGAAGTGGAACAATTACGTTGAATCTATAGCTTCATCTACCGCAAGGAAATTGATTCTCTGTGTCGCGCCAGAAGGTTTTCTCCATCCTTCAAATCTACAAATCAACCATTCGTCCTTGCATGGAATACTGCTGCCATATATGGTCTGGTGATCGCACTGTTCATCTCGAGGTCCTCGACAAAATCCATAGACAGATGTGCAACGTAGTTGGTCTTGATCTGACATCCCGTCTACAGTCGCTATCTCACAGACTTGCTGTGGCTTCCCTCTGTCTTTTCTACAAGTATTTTCACGATAATTGCTCCGACGAGCTACTTTCGCTGATTTTTCAAACTGCATGAATTTTTAGCGCGCTACTAGATTGGCATCTCGGTCCCACCCTTTCACTGTCGAAACTGCTAAATGTAGCCATCACTTCTACTCCAACAGGTTCTTATCTCGCACCTCCCGTCAGTGGAACTCCTTTCCTATCATTTGCTTCCCTGATAGCTATAATCTTCAAATATTCAAATGTAATGTCAATCGACATCTTCTGATGCCTTGACCTTCATCCCTGTCCTTCTCTTTACCCTTTTCCCAAACACTCCTCTTTACTCTCCCTATCTAACCCCTTGCGTGCTAGTGTCACTCCTGCCTTGCTTGGGGCGATTTGCTTAAAAAAAATTTAAAAACCTTTCTAGCGTTTTTCTTTGTTTTAGATTGATTCAAACCCGCAACACATACACCCGCAAAAAAACATACGTCTTGTAAAAAAAACAGGTACATTGTAAATTATCAGAAGCTTCGGAAGCATCATATGCCTCTTAAAAAACATATTTCTCCGTGAAAAAAAGCGAGAAAAATCCGCTAATCAAATCGTGAGAAAGATGGTATGCGAAAAAACGAATAAGGAAAATAAACGTGGAAATATTTCAAACTATGTTTTTACACTATTTACATTATTTGGACTATTGTCCTCATCTTTGTCGTCATACTTATTACAGCGTTTCGGGCGTTGTACGCTCCGGCCTTCTTCAGGTGGTTGGAATGTTGAACTGAACCCTTTATTTCGCTCACTGGGTTAGACTGTTCTAGTTCCACGTGCCATGTTTAATGGATGTCAGTTATCAGTTATCTCCTGTTAATTCCACTCGCCAAGTTCTCCACGGCTTTAACCGGGTATTGAACTCAAACTCTTTGGGTCTTGTCACTGGATCTAACTAACGCCTTTATCCACTGTGCCATGTGTCCGAATAATGTAAATAGCGTACATAATACCTCATTTTAAGACATTTCTATGTTTATACATTCTTTTTATACATACAAATATTTAAGTAAATGCTCCGACGAGCTACTTTCGCTGATTTTCAAACTGCATGAACAGTATTAAACAACACTTACCGGCCTGAATGTCCGAGAAATTTTCATAGAAAATATTCGTCCTCCGATAGGAATCGAACCTGTATCCTATACATAACCATCATATAACCTGACGTTCTTTTAACCGATTGGGCCACAGAGGAGCGTTCGGTTATATATATGACTGTTCCGTGTAGGATACAGGTGCGATTCCTATCGGAGGACGAATATTTTGAAGTTGTTAATACTGTTTATTATAAACAGAGCATTTACTTAAATATTTGTATCTATAAAAAGAACGTTAAACATAAAAAATGTCTTAAAATAATTGTCGGACTTCGTCCATTTCATAATACCTCATCTCAGAAATATAGACATATATCTATGCTTTTATGATAAATTCCCTGATTCGCCTTTTCATTAAGTTTTTGTTATTTCGAAAATGAAAAAAATAAGTCAAACTTATTTTCTTCGCATTGTATGATAAATATTTGAAAATTCTCCAACAACAGAAGAAAAAGGCAAATAAATTTGGCCCGATTTCAGGACCGCCAATTACTTTTGGAGCGCCATTCCCGCCCGCAGACGATCGCAAACTCACGTGACCTTTATCTCTTTCAGGAATTCCAGTCATTGCGAGTTCATTCAGGCCCATCTATCCTAGCGCGTAGCCAGGTTGTTGTAGTATTATTTTTTATCGGGTCACCATTTTCCATCATTGTACATTTTACATCCCTGCATGTGATCAGACTGACCAGGGGACTGGTGTCTGTTTCTTTTTTTTTTTTTTTATTGAGGCACCATCTTCTCTAGATTGCCAACCAAGGCTAAAGAGTTTCTGTCTCTGCCAATGAGTTGACGACTTGTGATTCTTCAATAGCACAACTATTGACGACTTCCGAACTTCTGCGTCTTCTGCCCAGATTCACTAACAAAAATCGGATGAAATCGGACTACGGATTTCAACCAATGAAATTCAAGCTGAAAATGTCTCCCCAGGATCAAGGACACATCCCGTTGACGAATCGAACAGTGTGAGGTTCGAAACGGAGTCTCATGTTTGGTAAGCTAACGAATAAAATCTGTTTGGTAAAAATCAAGACATTTTATAAACGATTAAAGTAGAGATGTTATGAAAAAGAAAACATGGATTAATGAGTTAATACTTGGGATAATCCATTCAGTGCTAAATACAAAGGATATTGCATTCAATGATTAAAATCTTGGGATAATCCATTCAGTGCTATCAGGTCATCCCATAATTTCTGTCCGAATTTTAACTTTTTGTTAAAATGAACGAAATTTAAAGAGTATTTTATATCTAATGGAGCTGAACATTATTTTTATGTTTAGATGCATTTAAACTGATCAAATTTTATTTCAGAGAACAATAAAATTAAATTTTGTTTGATTAAAACCCTGCTAACATGGAAGTACCCAAGAATCATTTGAGGCACATAATGCCTTATGAGTTCCAGAAAGGAAACTCAGCAGCCGAAGCGGCTAGAAACATTCACTCAGTTTATGGAGAGGAATGTGTGAATGAAAGAACTTGCAGAAGATGGTTTGCAAAATTCAGAGGCGGAGATTTCACCCTTGAAGATGAAGATCGAACCGGACGTCCAGTTGAGTTTGATGAAAAGCTTCTTGAAGCAGCCCTTGAAGAAAATCCTGCTTTATCAGTTGAGGAATTGGTAGTGGTTCTCAGTTCAAACCATACAACTGTTCATCGTCATCTTCAACAACTGGGTGCCTCATGAATTGTCTGAAAACAACCTGAAATCCCGAGTTGACATCTGCTCTTCTCTTCATTCTCGCCAACTTGTTTCACCTTTTTTAGATAGACTTGTGACTGGCTATGAAAAATGGATCTTTTATCGAAATGTTAAGCGTCGTAGACAGTGGCTTGGTAAAGGGGAAGGACCCCAGCCACAGCCGAGAAGGGAACTTCATGGACAAAAGGTTCTTCTTTCAATCTGGTGGGATCGCCAAAGAATAATCCACTTTGAATTCTTACCACATAATGCAACAATGCTCAAATATACTGTCAGCAATTAGAATGTTTGAACCAAGCTTTGAGGAAAAAAAGACCTGCTCTAGTGAATCGAAAAGAGGTGATGTTTCATCAGGACAATGCACGACCACACACAGCAGGAATCACGTCACAAAAGATCGAAGAACTTAGTTGGGAGAAAATTCCTCATCCACCTTATTCTCCCGATCTTGCTCCTTCAGACTACCATTTATTTCATAGCTTACATAATCATTTGGAAGAAGCAGCTTCTGGGGAGGTTGGGAATCTATACATGGATCATAACCAGAGAGGAAACAGGGAATAGGCCAGGAACAAGACTTACTCACATTAACTAGGTACACAAGAAGGGTGTATCTTAACCAGGCGAGGGCTCCACAGGTAGCCGACCCGTTCTGGATTAGGGAGACTTAAAAAAGAAAAGGAAAGCCAGCCCCGTTCACAGGAACCAAGCTCTCCACAATAACCCACCTTTCGCTAAAATCTGTCTATAGCAAACGCTTTCTATCAGTTCTAATATTCACCCTGAACCGATACTCAAAGAATCGGATTAGATCCTGATGTGAATAATGTTCACATCGCAAGATTTCCTCCACTCACGTCGTCCAAATCACCATTCGAGATGTGGCTCGCAGCGTCAGAAAAACCATCCGTTACACAAGCCATTATCATTGTTGTTTCGTCCGTGTGTTGTTTGATTTATTGAAATTGTCATCTTTGATAATGGCTTGTGTAAGCCGATAGCTTAGATTGGATTTAAACATGTATAAATATGTGGTTTTCCTTTCATCTTTCAATGATAATGTGATTAAACTTATCAGACAATATGAAAGGAACTTACTTAAAATAAATAGAAAAAACTTGTCTATACTATTTAACGAAACATGTATCTCTCTTTCTCTCTCTCCCTATATATATATATATATATATATATATATATATACTAGCAGTAGAGCCCGGGGATGTAACAGTAAGAGATAGATCAAGTATCGACCATCATAAAGACTGAAAAATAAAATTGACAAAGATCATTGTTTAAGGTTGACGGACACGCATGTCTTAATTATTATTTTTTTTTTTTACGAATTGGTCAAACCCAAACTCAAACAAAAACATTGTTTTCAATCGTTATGAGGCTATCGATTGAATAAAATTTTATTATAAACAATTGTCTTGTAAATGTAATTTTTAAAGCATTCTGAATGTAAAAATAAAGAAAAAAGTGTGCAAGACAATAAGAAACACTACCAGCCAAAAAAAAAAGTGGTTTTGTTGAAATCGGTTGAAAAATGTAGGAAATCCGATCCCATATATAAATGAACACACACACACACACACACACACACACACACACAACACAACCTGGGTTTTATAATAAGTATAACTCAATATGAGTTGTCTCCCTTTCATTCTCGTGATGCCTGTTAATCGTGTTTTCAAATTGATTTCGTGCAAAAACAATTGTGTTTTTCCAATTTTTGGCGCTTTTAGAACCACCGCAAAGTAATTTTACGTAGTCCTGTGAAGTTTTGTTGAAATCGGTTGAAAAATGTAGGAAATCCGATCCAATATATAAACGTACACACACACGCACACACACACGCACACACACACACACACAATCTGCGTTTTATAATAAGTAAGATAGAATGGACTCTCTCGTCGGTTTCAACGTATGAGAATCTGACAGCTTATTGATTCAGTTATGAAATTTTGTGTGATAATCTTAAGTGGCATTTAAGACCCGCTAGTGATTTACAAAGGAGGCCACATATGGAGCAAGTGTGAGGATATATATATATATATATCGGTCTTGTTTGTTTTCTTTACCTCTTCGGTTGGACTCAACTTGAGTCCGCCATTTTGTTGCATTTGGACCTTCTTCTAACAGGAATAAACAGCGCGTGTTTCTAATTCAACAACGCACAAGCACACACGGTCCTCTACAAGCTCACAATCAATGATAATTCACAAAGCAGACTGAACATAAATCAGACAGAAGACAACAACGTAACATTTATCTGAATAGGAATAGGAGACTGACAATTCAATTTTTCCGGCGTTACTTTATGATTTACCCACCGCAAGAAATTAAAGAGGTTCTACATTATGCAATTAGCCGCCAACAGAGCAGCTAAGTGCATAAAGTAAAGCACGGTTTGTGTCATTTTTGCCTGTCTTATGCTACCTTTGACAATGTAGCGGTTAAGTTATATTGACACTGTGTGCAATTTTTGCAACCGTTGACAGAGCGACGGCTAAGAGATATTGACTCTGTTTGTGCTATTTTGCTTGCCTTATGTACGCAACCGTTGATAGGGCGACGGCTAAGATATATTAACTCAGTTTGTGCTATTTTTGCTTGCCTTATCTATGCAATCGTCGACAGAGCGGCGGTTAAGTTATATTAACTTGGTTTTGTGTTATCGCTTGCCTGCCTCATGTAAGCAGCTATCTACACTATGTATTAACTTCTTTTTTTAAATTACCATTTTTCTAAACTTTCAGCTCTAGTATCAATATTTATTATGATTAAATACTCTATATGTCTTTCTGTCGATCTGTTTTCTTGCTTTCATTGTGTGAAGCTCGCTGCATTATAGAAAGTCATCATAGTACTATAGATGACTATAGATGATCCCTACTTATACTAAGAATGATACTTTACTTTACTTTCCTTCCTTCCTTCCTTCTTTCCTTCCTCTGAAGGGAACCGTCGGGGATGTGAACAATAAAATTACTTTTTGCGAATCTATCACTTGTGGCGTATTTTTGAAGTGCATTCCACTTGAAACGTTGTCTCAAAACAACAAAAGCCTAGAATCTAAATCTTAATTTTTATGGTTAAGTTTCATTTTATTGACCATAGACGATGATTTATTCAAACGAGCCAAGGTTTATGGCGAAAACATCTCATAAAAGGGAAAAATTACATGTGGTTCTAGACCACTTAAAAAATTCCTTTGGGTTTAAATTATTATTATTATCTTCTTATTCATCATCACCTTATTATTATTATTCTTATTATTATAATTATTATTATTCATCGTTGCATTCTTCTTCTTCCTCTTCTTCTTTTTATTATTATTCATATTCTTATTCTTATTCTTCTTACTCTTCTTCATCTTCATCTTATTCTTCTTCTTCTTATTATTATTATTTTTATTATCCTTCTTCTTACTCTTATTCTTCATCTTCTTCTTCTTATTATTAATATTGCTATTATTATTCATCTTATTATTATTCTTATTCATCATCATATTCTTCTTCTTCTTCTTCTTTCTTACGTTGCGGCAGACATTGGACCCAGTAGATAATTTCTGCTTGATATTTATACAATGTTGCAACTGAATACCGAAAATGAAAGACAAACAAGAATTGTTCGTCGATTTTTCTGGGCAGGAAGAGTTCAGAAAAGAAAAGCTTACCGTTGTCAAGCGAAGAAGATTTGCTCACGAGTAAACATTAACAAAAAACCGTTTTAAATTTCACCAATCAGATTATTAATAAACACCCGCCATGAAGACAAAAAGTATCTCTGTCCCCCCCCCCTTCCTCCGTTTCTGTATTGTGTGCGCCTGTGGGCTTTTTTCTCATCCTTTCTCTTCTTTATTAACAGGAACCTTTAGATAAATGTAAACAGAAATGTTAGTGAAATGTGATACGGAGTAACAAACACTTACATATATACTAGTTGAAATACCTGTCTACGTAAGAGGTCAAGATTTGGATCGGAACTCATTACAATTGTTCTATGTACGAGGTTCGGTTCAGAATAGACTGTATTGTCTGCATTGTTCAAAGAAACCAGATACCGAGTTGACCCTAGGGATGACGTTCTAGCTGTGGGCGGGGGAGAGATCTGCTTCTCATAGTGTACCAGTTGTTAACTTTTCTTCTTTTTTTTTTTTTACAGTAGGGTTTGCCCTGTACAGGATCCGGGGGTCACACGATGTAGAAAATTAAGGGGCGATTTACATGGATAGGAGAGGAAGATGATGGTTAACTCTAGACTTGAAAAAGTTAACATTGTAGTGGTTGGGGAAACATCCTCTTGGGAGTCTGTTTCATAGGGCAGTGGTTTGTGGGAAGAAGCTGTTTGAGTGGAACTTACTTCTCACCAATGGGTAGTTTATATGGATAGGAGAGGAAGATAAGTGTTCGCTCTAGACATTAACAGGTTAAGATTGTAGTGATCAGGGAAACATCCTCTTGGGAGTCTGCTCCATAGGACAGTGGTTTGTAGGAAGAAGCTGTTTGAGTGGAACTTACTTCTCACCAATGGGTAATTTATAATGTGTAAGTTTAGAGACAGTTTGGACCTCCAGCTTTCATGTCAGAGACAGTTTGGACCAATAGCGTATATATTAACGCAGTTTGGACCAACAGTTTATATATTAAAGACAGTTTGAACTAGCAGTTTATATGTCAGAGACAGTTTGAAGTAGCAGTTTATATGTCTGAGACAATTTGGACCACCAGTTTATATGTGAAAGAAAGATTGGATCAACAGTTTACATGTTAAAAATAACTTAGACCACGAGTTTTATGTCCGCCACTGACATGCCGTGAGGCGAAAATCTGCACATTGTGGTTATTTTTTAACTCTCACGGCCAACCTGCTGATGCATTTGGCTTCTCTGATTCTCTGGTTTGACAGTGAGTACCTATTATCAAGGGTTAAGCCCACACCTTATTAGATATTATCATCGCTTGGGAAAAGGTTCTTTATTGATATTAAATTCGATTGAGAACATGTAGTACTTCCTATTGTGATTCACATGCTACACTAGGTTTGAAGATCGAATAACAGCATGAAAATGACAGTCACCATGTAGTGTCGATTCTTATGTCTATACATACATAGACCCATATATATTATCAGTTTAAACGTTAATTTTAAGGGATGCTCTTATTTGAGCAGACGTTCCGTCTGTTGATTAAACAATATTTTCGTCTACTCTTCTAAATAGTGCCTTTAAGCGAAATACTTCCCATCATAAATTCTCGAAATTTCATATCTTTACAGTTTCGTATCCAAATGTGAACAAAGCAATTTATAAAGAAGTAATGGACTTTTTATTTATTAATCAGAGAGATTTTATCACTTTAAACGCTATTTTTAGTGGATATTCGTATTTGAGTAGACGCCCCGTTTATTTATTAAATAGTATATTTATTTTTGTCTATCGGATTGAATATTCGAGAAATCTATCCAGTCTTTACTGACCGGCTAAGTTTTTCATGGCTCAGTCTGTCTAGAGTATGTTGGATTCTAACGACGATTCCCTCTGGCCAGGAGAACGCATGTTCGAATTCTGCCAGAGACGGCCTATTTTTGTTTTAAAAATATTTCTTGAATAATACGCCATTTTATATATATATATATATATATATATATATATATATATAGTATAAAATGACAATTGGAAAAAAATCTTAGATTTTGCCAATTGTCATTTTATACGAATCTATCTTGTCCACAGACTTGATCTAGGAATTTAACTATATATGTAGTTTCATTAAGTACGGATCAAAGTCATCGGTAAATTAATTAGTGTTATTGCTGAAAATTTATTTATTTCTCTATTGGATCATGTTATTTAAATCATGGCAACACCTCCACTCGATGGTCAAAATCTTTGATGACGTCTCTGCATAGTTGCTCCTCAATCTTACCAATATGCCTTATTATCTCATCCTTCAGCTGTTGAATTGTTGGCTTTTGAGATGACCCCAAAGGAAGAAATCTAAAGGCGTCAAGTCGTACGATCGTGGTGGCCAATTGACTCCGCTGTTTCAAGAGATGATGCGACCTGCGAACTTTTCATTGTATTTCTGTTTGAACGTCCATCTTCGTAATAGGCTTCGATAACTTTAACACGTTGTTTGATTGTTAATCTTTCCATCGTTGAAATTGCCAAAGACTTAAGCTGTTAAATCTGAAAGAAAAAAATCATTAGACGCTTAAACTTCGCATTTAAAATCGGTCCAAGTTATTGGAACATCATATATATATATATATATATATATATATATATATATCAAATATGTGGTGAAATTTAAAAAGTAAATTAGTAAAGTTAATGATATAAAATGGCGAAAGCCTTTCGCTAACAAAATTTTAAAGGTGCTTTAACCTACCAATCACTCGATGAATATTATGATCCTTGTTTTTTTTAAATTATAAGCTGTATAAGGTCTTTCTTTAATACGCAAGTACTTTCGACTGTACATTCAGTCATCTTCAGGCATGGAAATTATTTTGTTTTTGATAAAATTCAGGTGGCATCCGAGACGAAAAAATATAATGCTAATCGAAATATATTTTTTTGAAGTGTGTTATTGATAACGGATAGAAACTTTTGGAGCGTGCAGTCGCAACGCTAAGGTTGAATTATTTTGAAAATTTAAGAGAGTGCGTTCTTTTATTTATTTATTTTTTTTTACTAATATGTCAATTTGAGAATTTTTGGGGATGAGTTTATCAGTCATTGTAATATATATATATATATATATATAAATAAAAAGAGAGAGAGAGATGGGCAAACTTCGCAAACAGGCTAATAGTGTCTGTAGATATTTCGTCTTCTTGGCTTCGTGTGCCCGTGGATCTGCTGATAATCCAGTGTTCAGTGTTGTGTCAGACAATCAGCTAGAAATTCAACAGGAACGAGAGTCTTACTTGTCGATGCATTTTATATAAGAAGGAATCAGTGGGAAAAGCCAGCTTGAGCCGGTACGATCGCGAATTCTACAAATAAATGCAGGTGAAATTTCATGGCATGGCGTAAATTATATCTTCACCTAGTCTGACACAACGTCAGAAATGTATGTTGTATACACCTTTGCGCTGGAGGGTAGTCACTCATAAGTTGCTTTCTTCTTTCTGTCATCTTCCAGCCGGGTGATCGCTAGTTGTTCTTTTAGTTCGGAGGTAAATTGAGAACTTCAACAAAAGAGATTTTCGACTTACTACTTTATTAAACAGGTCGACGTGTATATTTTTAACTATCCAGTAGGATTGCTCTATCACCCCCAGTGGGGAGAAAATTCCACGAGACATGAAATAATCACGTCTCTTGTGTATGACGTGTAAAACTTAACTCTCTGAGAACACTTTCTAACTCTAGCATTCCCGCGTTCGGCTCAGTCAATCAAAAACGACTTCCTCTGTTTTCCTGTATCTGACCTCAAAGGTCAAAATCTGGAATTCAGAGGAAATAAAATTCTTTAAAAAAATAATAGTCTGCTAGACTATTATTTGTCATTCCTTACCCAACCATAAAACAATTAATTTATGAATTTTATTTCAACTTCATTATATTTAACATGTACAGCTCTCAGTGGTGATTTAATATATAAAGCAATGGCTTGTGAAGCAAGTTTACAGACAATCGCTCAGTGAGATTAAAACGTGATATTTGCCAAGCTTAGCTAAGTTTGGCACAAGGCCACAATATTAGGGTTCACTTGCTCTATGAAACTAACTTGCTAAACATCAGTGTACAACATACGCTCATTATAGATATTTTTCGATCCAGGGTCTGACACAAGGCCATAAAATGGGAGCACCTACTTAGTATTAAATGAATTACAATGAGAATCTACTGGCCGTTCGCTAGTCGTAGGATTTCGCTGGCGAACTCCGAAGCGTAGAGAAAGAGAGAGAGAGAGTGGTCACCGAATCGAGAGAGATGGGCAGACGATGAACCGGGTGAGATGGGAGGGCACCGAACCGGGAGAGACGGGAGGATAACGAACCGGGCGAGATGTCACGAAGAAGTTGTCAAGAGGAGATATTCGTGTTTTTTCCACTTTCCATTAAGCTGGCCGGATTTTCCTATCCCCTTGGAGGTGGAAAGAAATGGGTATAATATACCCATGGTTAGTAGTGGTGTAACTTTAATTGATGGTTAGTGTTCTAGAGTTAAGGTAGTAAAATATCTGATACATTTTAATTTAAATCAAAACCTGAATGTTATTAAAAAATATTGACCCCCCCCCCTCCAAAAAAAATGTCGGTGTCCAGATCACCCCCAAAATTTACAGCTCACTAGCGTTTAAGAAACGCGAACAGTTCTGGTAATATGAGACAAGGCGGACTGATACATTGAAGCCAATTTACCTGTGTTTACCGCGGCTAAGGTTTTGATTACAACAGTTAAGATTACGCATAACTTTGCCTTCCTTATTCTTGGCTTTATTTAGCCGGGGAACCTATAAAATGTTTATCTTTTTGTCTTTAAGAGCGATCGCGCGGAAACTGGTTTTATTACGCTTGTTTGAAATCTGATTCTCATAACTCTTGTAGGCGTGTGGATGAATCTCACCTTGCTTGATCCTCTAAAGAGAATCTCAGGCCTTTTTACCGTCTCCGCAAATAGATGATAGACATTCATTTATTGACTAAAAGAAGGGAAGACAAAAGACAAACACCTTGTTTGTAAAAATTCACACCATGGCCTCAGATATTGATCTTTCTTTGTTCTTGTTTTTTTTCCTCTGCACTTAATAACGATGTTGTAAGGCAATTGAATTTTTGTCGATAATAATCGAGCCTTTTGTCAGACTTAGTAACAGAATCAGTAGAAGTAGTATTAATAGTAATAATAAGAAATGGATAGATGGGGGAAAAGGGTCAAGTTGTGACTTTATAATCAGTTTAAGGCAAGCAAATTGAAAATTAAGGCCAGAAAATTAAAAAGTAAATTAAAACAAAATTAGGTAAATAAATTAAAAAGTAAGGCGAGGAAACTTATAAAATAAGGCAAGTGTTTCAAATATATGTTAAGGAAATTTGAAAAAAAAAAGGTCAATATAATAAAAATAAAGAAGTTTAATTTAAAAAAATAAAACCAAGAAATGAAAATCTAAAGCAATAAATTTAAAAATTAAGTCAAAAAATTAAAATACAAGCTAAACAACATAAAAATAAGTCAAGTAAATCACAACAATAAGGCAAGCAAATTACAAAAATAATGTATATAAATTTTAAAAAGCAAGGGAAGCAAATAAAGCAAGCAAATAAAAAACAAGGCAAGAAAAATAAAGAAAATAAAACAAGAAAAATATGAGAAAGAGAAAATAAAGTAAAAATAAGGCAATAAAAATAAGGCAAGAAGAAAATAAAGCAAGAAAAATAAGAAAAACAAAATAAGGCAATAAAAAAGCCAATCAAATACAATATAGAGCAAGAAAATTTAAGAATAAGGTAAGTAAATTTAAAAAAGAAATTAGTTAAATAAATTAAAATATACAGAAGCAAATTATAAGCAAATTAAACATAAGGCAAGTTAATTAAAAATAAGGCATAAAAAAAGATAAGAAAAATAACGCAAGCAAATAAAAATAATACAAGAAAAAAAGCAAGCAAAGAAAAGTAAGGCAAGAAAATAAGGCAAGTATATAAAAAAGGTAAGCAAAATAAAGTAAATAAAAAATAATGCAAAAAAAATCCTGCAACTAAATGCAAAATAAGTAAATTCAAAAAATAAAATAGATTAAAAAATTCAAAAATAAAAAATTCAAGTAAACCAAAAAATTCAAGTAAACCAAAAAAATGAAAGCAAATGAAAATGAAGCAAACAATTAAAAAAATAAAGCTATCAAATTAAAAAGACAATAAAGAAAATAATCTAACTAAATAAAAAAATAAGTTAAATAAATGAAAAAGATCTGAGACTGAATTGATGACAATAAGAAATAAAATATATAGGAGTAATGGATAGAGACTTGGATTGAGGAATCGGAGAGCCGAGTTCGAATTCCAATTGAATCAATTACATTCACTTACGTGCTAATACCCTTGGGAAAGGTATGAATCCTCTTCTAGATTTTCCCTGAGGAGTAATGGATAGAGACTTGGATTGAGGAATCGGAGAGCCGAGTTCGAATTGCAGTCGAATCCATTACATTCACTTACGTGCTGATACCCTTGGGAAAGGTATGAAACCTCTTCTAGATTTTCCCGGAGGAGTAATGGATAGAGGCTCGGATTGAGGAATTGGAGAGCCGAGTTCGAATTCCAATCGAATCAATTACATTCACTTACGTGCTAATATCCTTGGGAAATGTATGAAACCTCTTCTAGATTTTCCCGGAGGAGTAATGGATAGAGGCTCGGATTGAGGAATTGGAGAGCCGAGTTCGAATTCCAATCGAATCAATTACATTCACTTACGTGCTAATATCCTTGGGAAATGTATGAATCCTCTTCTAGATTTTCCCGGAGGAGTAATGGATAGAGGCTCGGATTGAGGAATCGGAGAGCCGAGTTCGAATTGCAGTCGAATCCATTACATTCACTTACGTGCTGATACCCTTGGGAAAGGTATGAATCCTCTTCTAGATTTTCCCGGAGGAGTAATGGATAGCGGTTAGGATTGAGGAATCGGAGAGCCGAGTTCGAATTCCAATCGAATCAATTACATTCACTTACGTCCTTATACCTTTGGGAAATGTATAAATCCTTTTCTTCTCCCTCCAGCTATGGGAAAATAGCAGGACAGACTTGGGTGGAAATTGGTCTGAGAGAAGGACAACTCTGAATTCAAAATCTGCGAAGGGTCGTTTGGGGCCCCTGTGCACCAGGTCTATGTATTTGGCACTTCAAAAAGTGTGGATGGTTCTGCATAAAACCTTCACCATTATAATCAAATCACATGTGCTGGAATCGGGCTGTCAGCTTCCTAGGAATTGATCTGTTTGACACTCATACGTCGAATTTGATGGGAAAGTCGAGTATATATATATATATATATATATATGAGCGAGAGGTTATAGTTCTTCCAACTAGAAAGTGAGAAAGTGTATTTTTTAAAGAGAAGTTGAGGACGTTTTTGTTTATAATGCGGATTTTTTAAAATATATATTATACTTTATTTTCAATATGTTTTATTTTCCATAAGGAAAATAGAGTATATATTTAAAAAATTATAACCGAAAATCTTTGCGGCTTTTCTCTACTCTTTTATTTATATATATATATTATATATATCCTTGTGCAGGTATGCAGAAAATAGAAAAGAACACGTTGGGTGCATAATCCGGGGTTCCTTAGTATTTTTGTTTTTATTTTTAAAAAACAGTGCTCCATACAGAAGTAGAGCTTATATTATAATAATATTTTTTGTTTAAAAATATGATTCCTTCGCTACATAAGAGTTCTCATGTTTCAAAAACGAGAGCCGAAATCATCCAAATAATTAATAAAATTAAGTTGGATTGAGGTGTTTAGTCCCGTTTCATCTTCAAGCGAAATTTTAGGAATAAGCTATCTCTCGGTTTACGTGTATTTTTACAGAATTTGTTATTGTGGGAGTGGCTATACTATTTTTCTTCTTTAAGTGGTCAGGGAGTTAATTCTTATCAGTAGATTCATCATCCTCTGAGAGGTTTTGCTAAAGTTGGGTAGGGTATCTATTTCAAGGCTAATGTTTACGGTCATCCTTTAGTTGGTTCCCAGTGAAGGATATTTTTATGGCGCGCCTACAGTCGTTATGTGTCTGGAGAATTGTCTTTTATTATTGTCTATCTGATTATCTATTTATTTATTTGTTTATTTAAGTGGGTGTTTAATATACAGATCGCTTTGCATTGAATTTCAGTTTTTTTTTTTTTTTTTTAGTTTTTTTGACGACGACAAAAAGGGTTTTTCCTATTTAAGGGTTTGGCTGAGCTTTTTAGAATTTTACTTAGCTATGTTTTTTTTTTTTTTTTTTATGCTAATTATCTAATGCGAAAGTCTGTTGATGTCGGCAAAAAACCGTTAACTCCTACACATCATTAAATTCCTAAATAATGAAAAATTATTAAACCATAGGCAGGAGTTAGCGGTTTTTTGCCGACATCAACAGACTTTCGCATTAGATAATTAGCATAAAAAAAAACAAAAAAAAAACAAAAAAAACATAGCTAAGTAAAATTCTAAAAAGCTCAGCCAAACCCTTAAATAGGAAAAACCCTTTTTGTCGTCGTCAAAAAAACTAAAAAAAAAAAAAAAAAAAAAAAAAAAACTGAAATTCAATGCAAAGCGATCTGTATATTAAACACCCACTTAAATAAACAAATAAATAAATAGATAATCAGATAGACAATAATAAAAGACAATTCTCCAGACGCATAACGACTGTAGGCGCGCCATAAAAATATCCTTCACTGGGAACCAACTAAAGGATGACCGTAAACATTAGCCTTGAAATAGATACCCTACCCAACTTTAGCAAAACCTCTCAGAGGATGATGAATCTACTGATAAGAATTAACTCCCTGACCACTTAAAGAAGAAAAATAGTATAGCCACTCCCACAATAACAAATTCTGTAAAAATACACGTAAACCGAGAGATAGCTTATTCCTAAAATTTCGCTTGAAGATGAAACGGGACTAAACACCTCAATCCAACTTAATTTTATTAATTATTTGGATGATTTCGGCTCTCGTTTTTGAAACATGAGAACTCTTATGTTGCGAAGGAATCATATTTTTAAACAAAAAATATTATTATAATATATTATATATTATATATATATATATATATATTTCCAATCGTTGAAAATCTTATTTTTTTTTTATTTGAAATTAGTTCACATTTGTATTATAATATATTTTGTTTAACTTTTAAATAAATAAAAAAATCATTTTTTTAGAAGACTGAATTAACAATTTGATGTTCTGCCTTTTTATTTTACTTATTTTTGAATTTGCTTGCCTTAATATTTTATTTGCTCGTGTAGTGAATGCTGCACAATCTCCACTCAAATGAAGAGGAAACTGGTGGCAACAAAAATGTGGTTCTACAGAAGGATACTGAGAATTCTATGAACAGAGCGTATAAGCAAGGAGGATTTCCCGAAGAAAATGGTAACAAAAAGGAAACGTCTACTCAGAATCCGAAAGGGACAAATGAAATGTCTTGGACACATAATGAGGAAGGACGGCTTGGAAAATTGAACTCACGCAGGGCATATCGAGGTCAAGAAAGAGGGAGAGGCAGCAGACCACCTGCCTGAATAGCTTGTGTGAATGGATGGCGGAACGGAAGGTGGGAGGCATGGCAAAGGGAGAAACGCTTTTAAGGGTCACAAGAGATAGAAAGTTGTGGAGAGTCACGACTGCTCACAGTACAAAGAAAAAGAAAGGTATTTCGCTAGACATACATTTTATTCGTGTCTTTTTATACAAGATATAAAATTTTAATTTCTAATCTCTGCCAGGCTTGGCAGAGATCAAAATAGACAAGTGTTGCTCTTAAGTCCCTGAATTTCGAACATTTTTTTTTCTTCTCGCAGGTTGTAAAGCGTAAAAGAAATGTAATGCCGTTACTTTATCGCATGTGTGGGAAACTGTTTCGTATAAAATGACAATGTAAGTTGATCCAACTTGTCTTTTTCTTTCTTTTTTCTTTCTGACGGTGGCTAAAAACAGCTCCAACGCCAGCTAAGCAAATTGCTTCTTCGTATTACAAAGAGTAGAATTCCGCCGAGCCAAAAACACCCGATAGTAGATGCATACCGGTCGGGGATCATGATAGAAACCTCGCCGTGGAGCTACTATTTAGAAAGAACATCTCCCACGCAATAAGCATTTTATTTTATATTCACTTAATAATAGACCCAAGAGTGACTCAATTTAAAAGATCATTGAATGACGTTGTAAGAGGAGGATGTAACAAATGCAGTTTTTGAGGTATTTTATTTTTGATCTATTCACCCCAAGCAAGGTAGTAAAGCCCCTAAGACACAAGGGGGTTACTGAATGTGAATGAATAAGAAAAAAGGGAAACATTATTAAGAAGCGAGAACAATAAAATATAATTTTTTGTTTATTATTTCACCCCCAAGAAAATGTAGCGAGAACGTGGGTGGGTGGGTGTTGGGTTTACAGGGAGTGTAAGTGAAGGCTGAGAATGAGGAGCATTGAGGGGAGGGACAAAAAAAAAAAGAAACAGGATTCAAGGAAGCAGACGATAACTATTGACAATGCATTTAAATTTTTGACGATCAAACTTGAATAGTAAACAAGAAGCCGGGAGAAGAGTTCCACGAACGAGAAGTGCGAAAAAAGAAATTGTTAGCATAGAACTTGCGGTTACATCTAGTCATTTCAACTGTAAAATGATGAGACCTAGCTGCCAATCTAGTACTGCGCTTAAATTCATAAAGTTTAGGTCCCATAGAGGAAAGTAATATTTATTCTGTTATCTACAGAAATGTGGCACAAGGCCGAAAAGGGGATTGGGGAAAGGACGGTCTTATTCTGTCTTAACTATAACTTAGCTAGACGCAAATACTGACCCAATCGTACAAAACAATATTCCTCACGCCAAAACAACACATTCGTACGTACCTTTCTTACTACAGCCACCATAATGCCTCTTTGTCTCTATGAAAATACTAACTAGTCCCCATATTTACAATTCGTTGTCTGTGGGGGGGGGGAGAATAAAATAACAATTCTAAAAATTAACCCCAATGAATATTTACAATATGAATACAAAAAGCTATTTACAAGAAACTAAAGAAAATAAGATTAGTAATAAAGACCCCCTCAATCACTAAATGTGACAGAAACATCACTTCACTGGCCGAAATCAATGCGGGACTATAATAGTATAAAACATTCATTCATCCCAAGTACTCACACTGACATGCACTCATTCAGACACGACAACAAATACGAAACCACTCACGCGAAACGAAAGGCGTCCCGCATCCACCAGCGAACTGACATCACTGACCACCTAACGAGGGAGTGGATGGGGAATTAAACTTAAAAGTAGGGACAGAAATAAAAGGGGCCAATGAGCATACATACCCTAGCTAAGTTAACTCGAAAAAGGAATAAAAGCATCAAAAAACGGAAACCTAAGCTAGCCTAATTTCGGGATGGGTTGCACACGTTCAACCCAGGAAGAGCTATATCCTGATGCCTAACCGGGATCAATGAGCCACTCAAGGTCAGCCCCTTTCACACGACACAAGCGCGCAAGATTCACCCACCTTTTGCTGAATTCTGATGAAGTGAGCCGCCGCCTTTCTGTCCTAATCTTCACTTTAAGCTGATGCTTAAAGTACAAGATCAGTTGGGAAGAGGTTGGGATCATCATGCACGCCCCCCACCCCTGATTAAAACTTGATATAATGCCCTACGAGACAACGCCTGGACGTTGGAGAGGCCATCCGACGCCCGTAAGAGGCGCTTCAGAGCAATACGACATTCACGATAGAAGGAGCATTCGCCTCAGGGTAAACGGCGGGCCTCCTTCTCGCACGAATGCACACTTCTCAGGGATGGGAAGTTCTTTCGGGCGTCTTCCTTCCAGAAGGCGCCCTCCTTATCCGAATCGCGACACATTCGGTCCAGAAAGCTAATGCGAAGCATATGTTGACGAATCTCAATGCTCGGCATGCCCAGACCGCCTTCAGATGGATGAAGGCAACAGATCTCCCGACTGACTCTGACAGCCTTGCCTCCCCACAAGAAGGAGAACAAGAGCTTCACTAACGCCAGTAAAGTGTCACACGGAAGTGGAAGCACAGAGAGTCGGTAAAGGAGAATCGAGTAGATGTGTGAAACACAAACTTCCGCCCTCCCCTTTAAGGAAAGATTCCTCCGAGACCACAAACTAATTGCGATCTCGGCCTTCCCTCGCACCTCCGACCAATTCATTTCCAACTGGAGATCAGGACCTAACAAGACGCCGAGAATCTTGACCGGCCCATCCGTCCAGCGGAAAGGTCCGGGAAGAGAAACTCCCTTCCACGCACCCAACCGCAAGCCAACAGACTTATCGCGGTTGATCTTGGCCCCTGTTACCATCTCATAACAACTGATTTCTTTGCTGACTTCGTCAATCTCGGCTCTGCTCGACACAAGAGCCGAAACGTCGTCAGCATAGGTAGAATACCTGGCCGATGTGGTAGCACCGGGCAGGGCAATTTCACGTAGGACCGGATTCGCCTTTAACTTGCGAAGGAAAGGTTCCAACGCAAGAACGTAAAGCAAAGGCGATAGCGGACAACCCTGACAAATGGAGCGAGACAATAGGAAAGGCTCCGATCGTACCCCATTCACCTCCACCAGCGCACCGGGAGTCGCATACAGAAGTCGGATCCAGGTGCGAAAGTACGGCCCGAAGCCGGCCGCCGAAAGAACAGCCTCCAGAAAACGATGGTCAACCCTATCGAAGGCCTTGGACTGATCTAAATTGATCAGCGCGGCTTCACTGTCGACTTGCTCGATGATCAGGCGCACCATATGAAGGTTGTCCTGAATAGTCCTGCCCTTCACAGAAACACGTCTGTTCCCAGCCAATCAGACTAGACAGGACAAGCTGCAAACGGTTAGCCAAGATCTTAGCCAAAATCTTTAAGTTAGCTAACACATCCCCACCGTTTTTATCCTTGCGTAACAACTTGATCACGTCCCTGGTGAAGCGTTGGGGTATAGACCCCTGCTTCATCCAGTTGCCGAAAATCAGTGCCAGCAGCGGAACAAAAACGGGCGACTGCCTCAAGTACACTTCGCACGGAAGACCAAGTCCCGGAGATTCGTCCAGGCCAACCTGTTTCAACGCTTCCCAGACTTCCGACTATGTAATTGGACCCTCGCACCTAGCTGCTTCAGCTGCCTTAAGGCAGGGAAAGTCAGCTAAATAGGCGTCGAACTGAGCAGGGCTCAGACCGGGCTCCCTGGTGAAAAGCTCCTGAAAGTAGTCACGAAAAGCCTCACATATGCCCTCGTTTGTTGTCACCGTCCGATTATCCGGCAATGTGACGCTTGCGATATGTCGCCGAGATGCATTCCGAGCTTCCTCTGCACGCAGTTCAGCGGCCATATTCGTCGCCTCAGAGGACATTCTTTTTAACCTAGCCCTAACTACCAGAGCTTGATCCTTCTTGATAAGCAAGGAGGCCAACTCTGCCTTAGCTAAAGCTACGTCCCCACTAACACGGGATTTGACCGCCCGATCAACTTTCTGCTCTAAAGCCGTTTGCGCCGCTAATCTATCTAGATTGAGCCGACGACTATATTCAGCAGCAAACGTTCTAATTTTGGATTTTAATTTATCCCACCAGGCATTTCCCACAACCGCTCCCGTCAGTTCCCTCTGTATCATTAGTAGAAGCTGGTCCCGGAAATCTTGCTCACCAAATAATGATGAGTTTAATTTCCAGTAGCCAGCCATCCTAACCTTAGGCTTATCTAAGTTTACACGGACCCGGACAAGCCTATGATCCGAATAAACTATCTCATGGAAACTTGGACAACCTAAGAGCCCTACGTCGACTCTCCTAACTAAGACTCGGTCTAGATAACTAGCCGAGCCGCCACTATTAGTCCAAGTCCACACTACCTCCCGAGGGTGCTCATTCCGGTACTTATCGACAAGATCAAACCTGTCGATAAAGTCCCGAAATGGTTTCACGTCCCGGTTGTTAGTACCCGAATTTGTCCCTATACGATCTATAACGGGATCAAGGACGGCATTCCAATCACCCACTAAGACTACCCGACGTGATGTCAAAAACGGCTCGATCTGCCGAAACAAAGCAGGCCACTCAGAATGGACATTGGGCGCATAAACCCCAATGAGACGAAGAGCCTTATCCTTTATGGTAACGTCCAGCACGCAAACTCTGCCCGCTGGATCCGCGAAGACAAGAACACACGCAGCCTTCAATGACTTGCTCACCAGCCAAGAGACGCCCCTCGAGCGTCCATCAAAACATGCTGAATAGAGGGAGAACCCCCTAGACAGAATGTTCTCATAGTCACGAGAAGAAAAACGGGTCTCTTGTACGCAACAGATATTCCCCCCGAGACGCTGAAGGTCACGAGAGAGCGTTGCCCTGCGAGACTCCGACCTCAGGCCTCGGGCATTCACACTTGCTAACCAGAGAGCCGTGATAAAACCGATTAGGGTTGCTCTCCTGCATTAAACATGGCCGGGGTCAGGACACCGACGGCCTCTCCCATTGAGCCAGTACCCATCTCACTTTTGATGGTGCCATCAGGAGACAGGCCGCCAATGTCCAGGGGGAATGTTAATTTCAACGCTCTATACAGGGAGGGGTGAACAAAAATCGGGAACCTCCCTGAACAAAATTGTTGTAGTTTTTTAACATTGTCGTCGTCAAAACATGACATTGGAGGAAACATGCCGAATGCCTCGTTAGCATCGGCCATCATGGCCCATATTTGCTGGCCAGCTACTCCGGATCTGACCACCGTGAGTACCCTTTTGGCATTGGGGAAGTTTAGGGGGTTCTCAACGTCTAAGTCTTTGATTTTTCTAAAATTAAGTAAAGTCTTTAAGTTTTTTAATTTTTTGGCGTGTACAAGTGCCTTCTCCTCGATTTCTTTTGAGACTCGGCACACGTCTTTCCCTGTATTGTAAGATGGTTTGGATTTTATTTTTTTCTCTAGTGTAGCTTCAGACGAATCCGATGATGGACTTCTTTGTCGTTTTTGTTTTTCTATTTTTGTTGGAGAGCTTTTGGGAGTTTGCATGGGTGATGGTTTGGGTGATGATTTTTTGGCCGGTGATTTTGGTGCAGGTCCCTTCTTCAGAGTGGTCATGGTTGAGGTGACCTTTTGGATGGGTTTAACGATAGGGGGAGGGACCATGGGATGAAGTTTAGAGACAGGGGAAGACGGTGCCGAGAAAGAGGTGGCAGATTTTCCTTCCGAAATTATCCTTTTTGATTTTAGAGCCTCTTTTAGTTGATGCAGTTTTTCATTTTTTTCAAACGATGGTTCGTGTTGAATCATTTTTTTCCTTAATTTTTCCGAATAGCTGGCCGGAGAGTCGCCCTTTGCACTGGTAGAGGGAGTGGGACTGTCTGTGTCTTTTCCTGCTTTTGGTGTGGAACGAGGAACCGCTGCCTGGGTCTTCCCTTTAGTCCTACCAACGACCTGCCAATCCCCCTCTCCCTTCTCCCTAACGGCACTAGCCGCGGTCGAAGGCTCTTCGGGGAATGGGGGCTGAGATTTGGACCCAACCGGGGGATTTTCCACTCCGGTCCGGGTCGCTGGCATGCCCACTACAGGCGGGACGGATAGAACGGACTCGACCAAAGGGGGGTTTGGTTGGGCGGGGGCCAGAACATCAGAGGCCTTCATCTCTGTGCAGGAAGAGGAAAGGTGACCAGTCTTTCCACACTTCCAGCATGCCGGTTTACGACCCGTCACAATAATCGGCATTTTCTGGCCCTTTACATCCAGACAGTTGGGGATGGAGCGGAAGGCATCCTGATTGATCATAATCTCGAAACTCCACCCCCCCCCCCCGGTCAGATCATCTGAGGAAGTACTGAGTATCTGGCCAAACTGGGACAGATATGCAGCCAAGTGCTCCCCGACAATCTGAGGAGGAACCTCATATACCGAAACATGGGTCCTCCGCCTGCCTTCATACTCGGTCCTTAATATTAGATCTTTAGTGATTAGGTCGCGAGTAGCAGCAGCTTCACAGTCGGCAGGCGTGGGTAACAGTATGTCCCACATAAAAAAGCCTTTCCCTTTAATGACCCTCTGAGCTTTGATGCCCAGAGAAGTCAAGGCTTTGATCACAGTGTCTTTTGTGGAGCGACAAATCTTGCGCGAACGCTTGTCGACCACAAAGACTGACACAATTCTTTTCTCAACCTTCCTTAATTCCTCGGGATTAGGCAAGAGCCCATCTGCTGTCACCAGATGTACGTAGCCCTTTGCCCTCTCCAGGAACTCCGTAATGTTGATTTTGCATTTCGGCGGGGCTTCCAGCATGAGGGTGTCTCTCCGGCCGCTTGGTTTCCGTCATTCTTTGGGGATGTCTGGTCGGTTGTTTTTTGGGTGCTATCGGCCACCATACTCTTGTCGATTTGGCTGGTGTTAATATCATCATTTTGGCTGCTTTCGGCCACCATATTCTGGTCAGGAACACTTGGATTAATATCGGTATTTTGGCTGTTTGAGGCCACCATACTTTTTTCCGGACTGTTGTTTATACCCTCTAAATTTTCGCCTTTAGAGGACACCATACTTTTACCTTCACTATTTGGGCTTTCTTGCGAATCTTTATCAGGAGGGTCTTTTTTCTTTTTTTTAGAACCAAATAGGTTCTTTCTTACAGTTCGTCTTGGACCCATTTTTTAAATTAAAAACAAGACTTTATATTTTTTTTCCTTTCAGAAACAAATAAAAGTATAATTTAAACAAAAGATAAATAAATCACGATAACAAAACGAAATTCAACGAGACAGAAACAATAAACAGTTAAACACGCAAAAAGAAATTACAAAAAACACGTAGGCTAAAACGACAAAATACGTTAAAAATAAAAACAGTTAACAATTACAAATACAAAACAGCGAGTACGAAAATGAAAATCACATTTTAAGACAAGAAATAAACAAAAGGTATCTTTTTTTACAATAATACAACAAAAAAAATACGAAACAAAAAATGCCAAATGAAGTCACAAATACAATATGGCTGCCACTAGAAAATTCTAGAAAACGAACGAAAACACGTAAACGAAAATAAAGAACAACTAACGAATAGAACAATAAATGCGGAAAATAAATGCAAAAATAAACACAGAAAAAGACTTAAATAAAGAAACACAGAATTAACAATTAATTACGACAAAGAACAATGAAAACACGTAGAAATAAAATGTAAACAAGGAAAACGAAGTCCGACGTGGGGCAAAATAAACAGTAAAAAACAATAAAGTTTGGCGTGGGGAAGTTACTAAAAATTAAAAAGGAAAATTAAAACTCAAAAAATACGTATAAAAGAAAATGAAAATTAATAATAAAGAAATAACAAGGGATAAAGTATAGAAAAAAAAATGAGGGGAGGGAAACGAAAGAAAAAAAAACCCAAACTTTTGGCAAAAAAACGTCAGTAAATTAAACGAAAGAAAATGAAAATTAAAAGTAACTTAACGTGAACCAAAGGTTGAAATCAATAAACAGTTCGTATACAATCACAATTCGTCGCGCACCGGTCGTACACCGTCAGAAACAAAAGAACTCTCCTCAAAGAGGTACCATAGAGGAAAGTTCATCAGAAAAGTTGCCTTGAATGTGTTTATAGCAAATACAGAGGGAAGCTACATTACGTCGAAAGGAAAATGACTAAAGCCGAGATGTCAGGTCAGGACTAATAATATTGCTGATTCTTCTTTGGATTTTATCAAGGATCTGGAAATATGAGAGATAACGGTTGACACAAGAAATGAATATGTTAAGATAGTAGTGATCAGGGAAGCATCCTCTTGGGAGTCTGTTCCACGAAGCAGTGGTTCTTGGAAAGAAGATGACTGAATGAAACTTTCTTCTTACCCACAGAATATGAAGAGAATGGAAATGATTTGTCCCAGTTTATGTGGCATGGGGGGCGTCTTATCCGTGAAGGTCTGAACTGTTTGAACTAAAGGATGATGCTTGTCAGAACATTTGCCATGGAAATAGCAAAAAAAGTAGGTAGTGGCTTCAAACATTTCGTTTATGGGAGAGGACAGGCTATCTCAATGAGGTGGGGGATTCCCGCAGGAGAGAATTTCAGGGTTTCAGTGGGGAGAAAAAATTTGACTAATCTCCATCAGAATAAAATCAATTTAAATACCTTGGCATTCTATTGAATAATTATGTTTTATTGAAAGATGTTTCATTTTTATTTATTTAATAATTAGTTTTGAATTAAAAGAAATTACTTTACATCTTTTCAAGTTTTAAAAAAAAAGTTGATACCTTTTCTATTGCTATTAAATTTGTAAAAAAATTATAAAAAAAATAATCCATGTAAATGTATCTCAATCTATAAAAGGCAGGATGTGTGTGTGTGTGTGTGTAACGAATGCACGGCCGCAATTTTCGACAGATTTGCACCAAAATTTACATGCAGATGCTCCAAGTTAGCGGAAAAGGCCAAGACCGACTTTGTATTTCCCAACTCCCATTGATAGTGGAAATAATCGATTTTTTCTTGCTTCTATGGCAGTTTTCATGTAGTTTGCGGCCATTTTCTACTGGCCAGAGTGAGAGACTCTAGCAGGCTGCCACGAATAGGCAGGAAGATTCTATTGGCCAGCGTGAGAGCCAACAGCTGACTGACACGAATGTTAACTAGCATACTAGCATGCAAAAAAAATCGATAGCTGCATTCGTCACAAGTGAGAAAAATTTAAATCTGCATGGCACTTTACTCCAATTGGCTCATTCGCTAGCTTAAACTCAAAGTTGATTCTTATTCCACAGAACTGAGTTGGGTGTGAAAAAGTATTTGTCGTTAACATTCTTTTTTCATTCGGTTTTTCCAGTTACGAGTCTTTTTTTAAAGCTGATTGTTTTGTGTTCATTTTGTTTAGTTCTTTTTTCGTAACAGATTTAATGTTTAGTATAGAGCTTAGAAAAAATTCGCAGTGTGAGATAGGCAAGAAGTAAGGCATGTAGCAACATCAGCACGGCAAAGGGCACTCCTTTAAAGGCAAGGAAGGGCAAAAATATTTTAAGTCAAGTGATAGCTATTGCTGTATGAGTCGTACGATTTTTGAATCAAGCACGGGCCATGCTGCTAGTATGTACTAATATGGAAAAGAATGAAGATTTTCAATAATATACGCATATTATTTGGGATGTACCATTGAAGACTAACAATCCTGGAAAAAAAAAAAAAATATTAGTGAATGAACTGTTTAATCACGTGGACTAATATTAGAACAATAGCGAATATCGTAGTTAGGGTGGTTCCTTTATATCCTACCTTTGTCTACATTGGCTTAAGAAAAGTTTTTAGCCAGGAGAAATAAGCTACATCGAGTTTCAAAATTTAATTACGTAATTCCAACTCAGCATAAATAAACAGTGTTTGGAACTGGTATAGAATAGGTCCTCCATTTGCTAGTTTCAGTGCTTGTATTCGATTTTTCATGGATTTGATCAAATTATCAACAATCGTCTGATCCATATTTTGCCACTCCTTTAGCAATGTTTCTTTAAGGGTTACCATTGACGTGATTTTGGATGCACGCTCCCAAATTTTTCAGTGAAAGTGCTCCCAAACGTGCTCTATTGGATTCATGTCAGGACTTTGGGCTACTCATTGGGATTCCTTCCAGGCCTTTGCTACTTTGCTCGTATGACATGGCGCTCCATCTTCGTGAAAAACGTAGACATTCTTGTCAATCTGGTGGTTTCAAATAGTAGGAGTAGTTCTTTCTCTAATACCTGAAAGTATTTTGGACCATTTAATTGCTCATCAACAAGAATCAGCTTAGATTTCCTTCCAAACCAAACAGCGCCCCACACCATTACCCCAATCCCTCCATGTTTCACCGTCGCCTGCAGACATTCAATGTTCCAAGTCTCATTTTGATTTCTCCAAACATAAACCAATCTCGAATTCGAATATTGGCACAATTTACTTTCATCTGACCAAATTACAGACTGCCAAAACTCATGATCTTTGCTCTTGAATTCTCTCGCCCACTCCATACGCCTGTTCCTGTTAACCTCTGAAATTAAGGGTATCTTTCTTGCAACTCTTCTTTGATAGCCTAGTTCTTTCAGAATCTTTCTCACCGCATATGGCGACATTTCCATGCCGTTGACGACATCTATGACGCTCTGACAGCGGTTTCTCATGACTTCCATCTTCAGTGGCCTTTTCGTTCGCTCAGACACGATGCTTGGTCTTCCTGAACGTTGTTCCACACAACAATGGCCTTCTTCATTAAATTTCTTGACAATATTATTAACCGTTTGATGATTAACCTGGGAAAACCTAGCAATTTCTCTATTTGACTTGAAACACTGATGCCATCCTATTATTTGCCCTCGTGGAAATTCACCAATTTCCTTACTTCTGCAAACTTTCATTGCAAAATATAAGTCAACTATTGTTCATAGATGAGAGTAGCTTGATACTAACATGGTAGAATCTGAAAAAAAGAAGACATTATTACACAAGCCAAAATTGCTGTAGTCAAGGGTGGCTAAAAACTTATCATAGCCTACTGTACAGTCTTGCCAAAGATTGGATGTCTTTAGAAATTGTTTCTTACATTTTGTTTTCTGCTTATATGAAGTGAAATGATTCTATTGAATCATTTGCTAGGTCTACTGCTAGGAAAGTTAGTTTACTGTGTCGTACTAGACAATTTTTCTCGCCAGAAGCTATCTTACATATTTATAAGTCTACCATTCATCCATGCTTTGAATATTACTGCCACATCTGATCTGGTGCTTCTGCTATATTTTTAGATCCTTGATAAAATCCAAAAAAGAATCAACAATATTACTGATCCTGACCTGGCATCATAGCCCACTGTACTTCCACGATCACTGGAAGAGTCCATATTTAACATTTTTGTGCAACGAAGGTCGGTCGTCTTCCCACAAAACTGTTCTATGTTCCGGTATTATGGAAAACAAACACACATTATTATGCGTTGGAAAGAGGAAAAAAGTTTCTTTTTCTGGTTCTGAAGTAAGTTCGGGCAAGTCATAACAAGCATGGTTATAATGGTCGAGCTCAAATCTACCTTTGCGCTGAGTTAGAACGACCAAAGAAAAGACAGATTACGCAAGCTTAAAGCTCTCTGATAAATACTGCAGCTACCTTTTTTGGTTTCTTGCGCAATGTGCCTTTAAGGGAAACGACTTCAAGTGAAATCATGATGATAGAAACAAGAATCAAAGAGCAGGGTTTTGGCCCAGTCAGTGGGACCAAAAATATGACGACTACACCGTCTCTAGAAGGATAAGACGGCGTCAAAACGAGCCACTTTCTGGATGGATTTTGGTAGACTTAAATATAAACCCGATCAATATTTACCTGTAGTCTCGTGTACGCCAAACACTGTCAATAAGAATCTCATGTGTTTAACACCAATTTCAGTGAAGTGGAAAATATGTCAATTTTAAATCTTTTCATTTGTACCCTCTTAATTCTTTAAATATTGTCCTAAAGTCATACTTTCTATTCTTACTACAATATTTGATTAAAATTTTTAAGCTCAAATATTTATGAAATTTAAAAGTTACCTGCTGATGTATGATAGGTGGGTGCATGTTCATATGTAAACAATTAAAGAAGACGCCTGCAAAAAATTGGGTTTATAATATGGATCGTTTATTCTGTTTTTTATTTATATAATGGTTACAGTGGTCGATCTCGAAACAGCCTTGAACTGAGTTGGAACGACCAAAGTAAAACTTGTCTTACTTCGTCGGTGGAATTTCGGCAAAGCAAACACACGTGAACATTATGCGTTGGAAAGTGGAAGAGAGTTTATTTTTCTGGTCCTGAAGTAAGTTCAGGTAAGGCATGACAAGCATGGTTATAATGGTTGAGCTCAAATCTACCTTGCATTAAGTTGGAACGACCAAAGAAAAGGTTGATTTACATCGTGTGTGGTGGTTTTGGAAAACACATGCGAATGCCATGCGTTAGAAGGTGGAAAGAGAGATTTCAGTCGTCAGTGGATCGGGGAAACGAACATGTTCCAGCGGAGACGTCTTTTTTTTTCGCGTTGTGCTACACCTTGGAGCAAAGAGGAGAAAAAAGAGAGGAAGGAAAATGTTTGTTTTTATATAAACTTAAACAGCGCCGCCTAACGGTATTTAACGAATCCTAGTGTTAATAAAAGTACCTTCTCCTTTATTACTAGCATCATGGGAAAATTTATTACTTTTTCTTTTTTTTTTTGTTATTTATTATTATTTGTTTGTTTTATTTCATTTTCGCACATATCTAACGAGGTAATATTGGAAATTCCACGGGTATTAAATAGGCCTATTTATTAGTTAAATGTTATAACACAATAGAAAATGAAAGTAGAAAAACCGTGAAATTTTCACGAGTAGTACTAACAGGTCATAAGAGAATATTATTGTAAATAAAGTGTAGAGTAATTGACCATAGTTAAATTTAATTGGCAGAAATGACCAACGAACAGAATTGACAAAATTTACAATAAACAATAACATAAAAGAAAAGCGCAAAAAATCATATTGAGCAAACAATTCTCTGCAAGAGAAAAGTAGGCAAAGCAACAGTAAGGAAGCCAAAATGTTCACAAAGAATGGTGCTAACATACAAAAAAGATACAAAAAAGTGATCTCAGCGTTCTGGCTTCAAGACAAGAAAGAACAGAAATATGGTGGATGAGAATGAGAAGTGGCCTATCTTATTGGCTAGGAAAAGTCCCAGCATGCATTTGTACGATTTGTTTATAAATTTGTTTATAAAAATGCCTGTTAAACGCACAAATTAATATGCATTATCATCTGAATACTGGATAAACTGTAGAGGAATGGGCCATGCTTATATGTAATTGGCAGAAATACCCAACAAACAGAATTGACAAAGATTGTAATGAACAATAACAAAAGAAAGAAAAGAAATGAACAGGGCAAAAAATAATACGAAGCAAGCAAACAAATATATTCAAGGAAGCTTAACAGTCGTAAGGCAAAACAAAAGTAATAAGGCAAAACAAAAGTAATAAGGTAAAACAAAAGTAATAAGGCAAAACAAAAGTAATAAGGTAAAACAAAAGTAATAAGGCAAAACAAAAGTAATAAGGTAAAACAAAAGTAATAAGGCAAAGCAACAGTCATAAGGTAAAACAAAAGTAATAAGACAAAGCAACAGTCATAAGGTAAAACAAAAGTAATAAGACAAAGCAACAGTCATAAGGTAAAACAAAAGTAAGACAAAGCAACAGTCATGAGGTAAAACAAAAATAATAAGGCAAAGCAACAGTCATGAGGCAAAACAAAAATAAGACAAAGCAGCAGTCATAAGGCAAAACAAAAATAATAAGGCAAAGCAACAGTCATGAGGCAAAACAAAAATAAGACAAAGCAGCAGTCATAAGGAAAAAAAAATAATAAGGCAAAACAAAAATAATAAGACAAAGCAACAGTCATAAGGCAAAACAAAAAGAATAAGGCAAAGCAACAGTCATAAGGCAAAACAAAAATATTAAGGGAAAGCAGCAGTCATAAGGCAAAACAAAAATAAGGCAAAACAAAAATAATAAGGCAAAGCAACAGTCATAAGTTAAAACAAAAATAAGCAAAGCAACAGTCATAAAGCAAAACTAAAATAAAGAAGTGGCCAAACTTATTGGCTAGCAAAATATCCCAGACTGCATCTGTATGTTTTGTCTATAAATTTGGGGAGTGGGGTGTTTATGCAGTCATTCCTAAAGCAATTGCTACCAACATAAACAATGGGATAAATAAATAATGTTTAACATTTCTGTCATCATTTCTCGAGAAGAAAATGTATAAATTCAGTTTCATATGATGTTTAGGTTTTATTAGAGTTCTAAAACAAAGCTTTTGCAAACAAACATTAAGGAAGGAGCATACACTAATAGACTAAATAGGTCCTAAATTAAACATCGCCCATCTATCTCAGTCTGTTAGTATCTAGCTATAATCTTAGAGTATATTTTGCATTTATTTGTTTTTATTCATGTTTTCTTTGTCATTTCACAGAGTCAAAAATAACAAACAAAATATCTCAATTAATTTTATGCATTTTATGAATGAACAAGACTTTCAAGCAACAACACCTCATCCGATATTGCTCGCAGAACATTCGAGATGCCTTCAAGAAGTTTGTAGACATTTTTTGAAGGGGCAATTGTAACTTTCCTAAATTATTGTAGTTGTATTAAATAAATACCGTATTTTCCGGCTTACAAGATGGCTGCGGCTTGGAAGACACACCCTAATAATGGAAATAAATTTCTAAGAAAAAAAGTTATTCTCATACAACACATTCACCATGCATCCCTCATATACTGGCGCCATGTTTATAGTAAGCATCTCGTTCGATTTTGTTTGTATGGCAATGGCATACTAGTCAAGAGCAGAAAGGCTCCTGTCGCTGCCAGTAAAGAGAGCATGGTTAAGTGCTCGGCTCCAGGAAGGATTATAGTCTTAGAAATAATGTAACAGCTAAGTACTGAGGTCATATCATATAAAAGGCTGAAGTAGATAGATAGCTATAGTTAACATACAAATTCACGTCCCTATCAGTCAAGCCAACTAGGTGACCGTCCAAGCTTACTTGAGCCTGGGCGTTGCCTTACATTGGTCTTGGAAGACGTACACATATTTTCAGGGTATTTTTTAGGAAAAAAAAGTGCGTCTTGTAAGCCTGAAAATACGGTACTCTACATCTAATGAGTTGACTTACCAACTTTTGTTATTCCAGAATGAAGAAGACGGTTGTAAAAGCTCCTTGAACGCACCCTATTAAACACTGTTTGTCACAGCGGACAAGTTTGTTCAATGCAGTCAGGACGTAAAGACAATTTTGAAGCTCGCTATACAATAAAGTTTTGTGCTAAACTGGGTAAAAATGCTACAGAAATGTATGAAATGCTCCAGAATGCTAACGGGTTGCCTTGTATGAGTCGAGCATCTGATTTCCGTTGACACAAGAAGCTCAAGTTCGGTGGAGAGCGTGTTGGGGGCAATGAGTGATGTGGGAGGAAGACAATGTGGACGTGGATATCAGAACATTAGAGCTGGTTAAGAAAATTGCGAATTTTCTTAATGGGGATCATCATATATCCCTGAAGACAATAAGCCTACAGTTTCGAGTTGGTGTGGCAACTGGACACAGAATGTTTCACGAAGAGCTTAACATGCGCAAAATATTTGCAGTTTCTTACCCGGGGTGTTCAATAACGAACAGAAGGAAAGACGCGTTGGTGACAGCAGGGAGATGGTTGATGGTCATCAAAACTGTCTCTCACCCAACCCTACAGACCAAACTTTGCACCCCCCGTGATTTTTGGTTATTCCCCAAACTGAAGAAGAATAATCATGTAGACATTTTGAAGACATTATGAATATGAAGGTGATTGTGACAAGGTTTCTGAACAACTTTACTTTGATGGACTTTCATTGGGTTTCCACGCATTGGCTATGTTATGGGACCTTACCCATAATAACATAATGGACTATTCCATACGTAATAAATACTGCACCTCAAGAGGAAGTAGGGAGTTCAGTCCGAAGTCGGGCGACCGGCTGATCGGTTGAACTCTCTGCCTTCGGGCGGTGAGGAACCCGAACGAGGCTACGCCGAAGGGCGGAGTCTCTTTCGGGGAGGTAAACCGACCCTGAACCCGTTTATACGGGTTCAAAGGGCATATTTTTGGCCGAGCCGACGGGCTCGGAGATCCCATGTTAAATCGGCCTTGTGCCACATGATGCCCTCGTGGTGGGGGGACTAAATACCGTCTAGTCTGAAGTCTGGAGTGAGGTTCGTCAGAAGTCCGTCAGGAGTCTGTCAGTTAGAGCGAGCGAGTCAGTCAGTCGAGTCAGAGGAAGGCCGAACAGAGTCGCGTTCAGACAATTACTACAAGACATTGGAATAGTGATACTGGTCGAGACTACATTGTTCTCCCTACTAAACCTGATTGTTCGTACTAACACTTTCTACTTCTCTGTATATATTCCTGTTTGTAATATATCTGTGTTATTCCATATCCGTGTTCGAGTTCTTCTTTATTTGTTCTACCTTGGACTATCACCGTGGTACAAGGAACCGGACCATAACAAGCTAGAGCGCTACAATAAGTACATTGAAGTCAGAGGATCCCATTCTGAAGGAGATGAGGGTTTTGTACTTCTTTGAAATTAATAAATGTCTCCCCCTTAAAAAAAAGTCTCAAAACCTCTGGAATACACATCGTAATTAAAAAGAAACAAACATTGCTTATTTGTTGTGAGGAAGAAGAATTAATATCAAATTCACTTCTAATTTAACGTTTTTTGTCTTATCAGAAAACGATCCTAAAATTTCCTTGGAAAATATTAGCATAAATCACCAAATATGGTAGATTCTATAGCTTGCCATAGACATTGCGAAAGTTTGAATCTCCGACAAGACGTCAAATTTACTTTACTGTTTTCTTTGTTTGTTTTAGTTGTCCAACAAAAAAGAGGACCTTGCAAGAAAAAACTAACTCGAAGATTTCGACTGGAAATTTCCGGCCCATCTCTAAACTTCTTTACGCACCTATTGCGACCAGACTAAGTTTGAATCAGGAAATCAGCTCTTCATCTTCTCATCTGAGAACGAAACACATGTCGCTATGCGTTGTTTAAGCGCCTTTCGACCAGTGGCACCGAAGTCCCTTTTGATAGCATTTCCAGCCGACACCAGGAATTCATGGACACATTTCGCGTTCCCAGCAGTTATTTTGAAGACATTGAGAAGATGAAAGAGGCTGTCATAAGGGTCCTGGCTACCTTCTCAGTCCTGACCTGGCTCTCTGTGACTTTTAGTTACTCCCCAGGCTCAAGGAGAATCTCAGCAGCAGACGTTTTGAAGAAACTGAGAAGATGAAGGAGGCTGTGAAAAAGCTCCTGGACACCTTTACTTTAGATGACTTCAATGGGATCTTCACGAAGTGGCTGGAGCGCTACAAATTCATTGAAGTCAGGGAAACCCTACCTTGAAGGAGGTTAGGGTTTTGTACTTTGAAATTGTCTTCCCTGAAAAAAGTCTCAAAACTTCTGAAACGCATCTCGTAGATAAAATGGCTCCTTCAAACTTTCAGTATTACTCAAACGACAACACTAGCAATGGCTACCCGTGAAGACACAGCCTTCCAACATATTGCAGGAAGTTTATCTTGAATGAAATGCGTTCTAAGAATATTGCTGTAAAAGAGTTGAAGAATAAATAATAACATCCCCAACACAGCACAAGAGATAAGTATTTACAATGTGAAAGCGGAAAATAGCATCTCTGAATTAAAAACTGACAATGGTAAATACTGTATAGCGCCATTGCAGTAGCGTTTGCTAAACGCCTTTGTACCGCACCGTGTGTAGTGTACTTTTATATCATCTTCGCACGCTTTAAGACATTTTATTTTACAATATTTACTTTTATTTTATATTGTCCCCTCATGTTTTAACGAAACAACGTTAAGTGAGGACTTACCGTGTATGCAAAGAGTTGGTAAAACCCGGTTGGTTGGTTGTTTGGTTGTTTTGGTTTAGCGGCATATCAACACCTCTGTGGGTTATTTAATGCCGAAATCTAAATATTTTATACGCAATTTTATTTTTGGAGATAATATTTGTTAGAATGAAAGAAGTTTTACAAATTACTCCATAGCAGGGGGAGAAATGGTGGAGTCACACCTTTCCCAAGGGTATTTGCGCATAAATGAATTGGAACATGCCTCTCCAATTAAAGGTTCGTTAACCATTACACCACACGCACATTTCATCTCACAGCACTTGGTATTCCCTAGCGGTCACCCATCTAGGTACTGACGGAGGTCGACCTTGCTTAACTTCGGTGATCGCACGGGAACCGTTGTTTTGCTGTGAAGTGGCCGGGGGCCATCCAATCTTACATCACCTGGTATTCCCAAGCAGACACCCATTTCGTACAAAACTGGCGTTTCAACGTTATTTAGCTGTAAGCCATCCAACCTGCACATCCAATCTTGCAGTACCTGGTATTTTCAATCAGTCACCCATCTAGGTACGACCAGGATAAACGTTGCTTAACTTCGGTAATTGTACAACGTGTTTCAACGTGATTTAGCTGTAAGCCATCCAACATGCACATCCAACCTTACAGCACCTGGTATTCACAAGCGGTTACCCATCTAAATGCTGACGCGGATCGATCTTTCTTAACTTCGTTGATCGCACGGGAACCGAAGTTTCGACGTGATGAGGCCGTAAGCCGCTGTAAAATAGAGCATTAATTATAAAATTCCGGTAAAATGAGAACCGTATTAGATATAGGTTTCTAAAATTCCCTTATTCGTTATAGATTTCTAAAATTCTTTTATTAATTATAGGTTTCTTAAATTCCCTTATTAGTTATAGGTTTCTAAAATATCCTTATTAATTATAGGTTTCTCAGTTTATTAATAAAAAAATAAAAACGGAAAATATAACAGAAATCCGAAGACGCTTCGTGATGGCCAAGGGCGCCTTACAAATATAATTCAAAATCGTTTACGCTGTCCTATAGCTGATATCTTGTTTTCCACTCTACCTCCTCTTTCCCCATAGATGCAATGCTTATTGTATGGTAAATGTTAAGATCAGTCCCATTCTTTAGTTCCACCATTTCAGATGTTTACTTCTCGGACACGTCATGCTGCTTCCGCAGACTCAAATCACCCTTATTTCCCCCTTATTCCAAAATATAACAAGATTGATCCACTCAGCTTTTTCGCAAAAACTGCTACTTTGTGGAGCAGATTTCTGTCTTCTTTGAACATTTTAATCTTTTCAAGTCGAGGGTCAGTTGTTTTCTAGCCTCCTTATCCTCATAATCTTCACTTCCTACCACCTCCTCTTCCACTCATACCTCACACCTCATCATTACTATTTCAATTTTAACCCTCTACTTGAAGTGGCTCTTGAGCCTTATATTAGGTGAGATTTAGTTTTTAACCAAATAGAAAACCTGCTTCATTTTAATTAGAGAGAGGGGTGTTTATGCTTGATTATCTCCCCTTGTTTCTGCATAAATGCTTCACTTGACACATACGCTTACAATCGTGAATACCAGCCTTCCACAGGTAATTAGATATTTTCCTTCGTTGACCAAACAGTTGACATTTATAAAATCTTTCTATTAGAACAATTTTTCAGGAAAAACAGGTTTCTCAAGTCCACTGTTATTCCCTTTCCAGCTTAGAGATTTCCGAATCATTTACACAGTCTTGTAGGGGTGACTTATTTCCCACTCTACAACCTCTTTCCCCATAGATGCAATGTTGCAAGCCTATCGCTACATTATCACTATTTCCATGACCGATGTTCAGATGAGCTCCTTTTTTTACTTCCACCAATTTTGACGTTTACAGCTAAAACACGTCATGCTGCTTTCGCATAATCGAACCACCCAAGTTCCCCCCGTAATCCAAATGAAAGGAGAAATTTTCACTCAGCTTTTTCCTGAAAAGTGCTAGATTGTGAATCAGACACCTGCATGGATGCTCTCCTGGTCTCTACAGTCATAGCCTCTTGAAGTCAAAGGTCAAACTCTATTCTACTTATCTTCGTGATATTTAGTTTATGCTACCTTTTTTAAAAAATTCTTTCCACCAAATTCATTCAATAACCGTCTACCATGAGTGGATTTCGGGCCTCGCTTTAGGGGAACTTATAAAAAAGGAAACCAAAGTACTAAGAAATAGAGAAACTTCGCCAGAAACCAAGAAAAAAAATACGGAAATTCAATGTTGTAACTATCTAGAAATATGGCAGTGAATGCTGGAAATTTTTTTTACAGCTGAAGCAGAGACTCAAAATAACGAATATGTGGCTCTACATAAGGATACTGAGAATACCATGGACTGAAAATGTGAGTAATGAAGAAGTTTTAAAGAAAATGGACGCTAAAAGGACACTCATATTTGAAATCAGAAAGAGACATACTTTCTATGGAGGGACAGTTTGGCAGATTTAATACCCAGAAGACGTATTGTTGGAAGTAGAGTCAGAGGGAATGTGTTTGCGTGAATGGGTGGCAGAGTAGGGACAAGAAGTGACAGAAAAACAGACTTTGTTTAGAGCTAAAATAGAGAAGAGGTTGTAAATCCCCCACTTTTTTGAAGGGCCGCAGTAGATAAAAGATGATGACCCATTAATGCTCACTGTACCATTTTGGGGAGTTTGGCATTAATAAACAGGATATTTTCTCAGATCACAACTAGTATGCATAGATCATTTTTGTAAGGTATACAGATATTTTTTTTTGATGTTGAGAATTCAGGAAAAGGTGTGGGCAAAATCTATGATTGAAAACACAAGAATCTGAGATGTCATTCCTTTCTGATGAGTCGAGCTTTGGAATTGTTGAGTAAAGAAGTCTGTTTCCACTCTGGATTATATACTCAGACAAAAGAGGTGTGTTAACGGAAACGATTTATATTTCCATCAATTTCCCCTAAGTAAGATAATATTAGGTTGGTGCAAAAATAATGTCATTTTCTCACATAGTAACATATGCGGGAAAACGATAATATGTTTGCACCAAAATAATAAAAACATTACGACACTAGAGGCTATTTCAGTGTAAGATAAAGACATAACATTAGAAGGAGCCAGAAAAACCAATCGTAAACAGGATACAAGGGATAAACATCTACTCCTATGCAAAAGTTGAGGGAAGAGTGTGAAACGGACAATAAGCGAATCAATTTACTCTTAATGAGGAAAAATAAATAGAAAATAAAATTTCATAGTATAGGCAGAGAGGTTAGAATATAGAGTTGAAGTAGACATCAGAAGGATCTGGAAACCCAATACTAAACAGGAAACAATGTATAAACCACTACTCCTATGCAAAAAACCTACCTACTCCAACTGAAGGAAGAAAATAAATAAATAACATTTCAAAAGTTAGGTGGAGACGTTAGAAGTGTAGAGCTGAAGTGGACTTTAAAAGGAACCAGAAACCCAATCCTAAATAGGAAACTAGGGATAAACCTCTACGTCTATTCATAAAAACTATCTACTCCTACTGAAGGAAGAAAATAAATAAATAACATTTCATAGTTTAGGTGGAGACGTTACAAGTATAGACTTGAAATAGACTTTATAATGAATCGGACAGCCAATCCTAAACAGGAAACAAGGGATAAACCTCTACTCCTATTCAAAAAAACCTATCTACTCCTACTGAAGGGAGAAAATAAATAAATAACATTTAAGAGTTTAGGTGGAGACGTTAGAAGTATAGATTTGAAGTAGTCTTTAAAAGTAACCGGAAACACAATCCTAAACAGGAAACAAGGGATAAGCCTCTACCCTATTCAAAAAACCTATCTATTAATAACATTTCATAGTTTAGGTGGAGACGTTAGAAGTATAGTGTTGAAGTAGACTTTAGAAGGAATCGGAAACCCACTCCTCAACAGGAAACAAGGGATAAACCTCTACTCATATTCAAAAAACCTTTAAAAAGATGAAGAAAATAAATGAATAACATTTCAGAGTTTAGGTGGAGACGTTAGAAGTATAGAGTTAAAGTGAACTTTAAAATAATCAGAAACACAATCCTAAACAAGGAACAAGGTATAAACCTCTACTCCTATTCAAAAAACATATGTACTCCTACTGAAGGAGGAAAATAAATAAATAATATTTCATAGTTTCGGTGGAATCGTAAGAAGGATTGAGTTGAAGTAGACTTTAGAAGGAATCGGAAACTCAATCCAAATAGTAATCAAGCTATAAACTTCAACTCCTATTTAAAAAAAACTATCTACTCCTACGGAAAGAAGAAAATAAATAAATAACATTTCATAGTTTATGCGGAGACGTTAGAATTATAGAGTTGAAGTAGACTTTAGAAGGAATCTGAAACCCAATCCAAACAGGAACAAAGGTATAAACCTCTATTCCTTTTTAAAAAACCTATCTTCTCCTACTGAAGGAAGAAAATAAATAATATTTCATAGTTTTGGTGTAGTCGTTAGAAGTATAGATTTGAAGTAGCCTTTAGAAAGAATCGGAAACCCAATCCTAAACAGGAAACAAGGGATTCACAAAACCTATCTACTCCTATTGAAGGAAGAAAATAAATAAATAACATTTCAGAGTTTAGGTGGAGACGTTAGAAGTATAGAGTTGAAGTGAACATTAAAAGTAACCAGAAACTCAATCCTAAACAGGAAACAAGGTATAAACCTCTGTTCCTATTAAAAAAAAAACCTATCTACTCCTACTGAAGGAAGAAAATAAATAAATAATATTTCATAGTTTCGGTGGAATCGTTAGAAGTATAGAGTTGAAGTAGAGTTTAGAAGGAATCGGAAACCCAATCCTAAACAGGAAACAAAGGATAAACCTGTACTCCTATTCACAAAACCTATCTAGTCCTACTGAAGAAGAAAATAAATAAATAACATTTCAGAGTTTAGGTGGAGACGTTAGAAGTATAGAGTTGAAGTGAACTTTAAAAGTAACCAGAAACCCAATCCTAAACAGGAAACAATGTAAAAACCTCTACTCCTATTCAAAAAACCTCTCTACTCCTACTGAAGGAAGAAAATAAATAAATAACATTTCAAAGTTTAGGTGGAGATGTTAGAAGTATAGAGTTGAAGTAGACCTTAGAAGGAATCTGAAACCCAATCCAAATAGGAATAAAGGGATAAACCTCTACTCCTATTTAAAAAACCTATCTACTCCTACGGAAGGAAGAAAATAAATAACATTTCATAGTTTAGGTGGAGACGTTAGAAGTATAGAGTTGAAGTAGACTTTAATAGGAATCTGAAACCTAATCCAAACAGGAATCAAGGGATAAACCTCTACTCCTATTTAAAAAAACCTAACTACTCCTTCGGAAGGAAGAAAATAAATAAATAATATTTCATAGTTTAGGCGGAGACGTTAGAAGGATTGAGTTGAAGTAGAATTTAGAAGGAATCTGAAACCCAATCCAAATAGAAATCAAGGCATAAACCTCTACTCCTATTAAAAAAACCTATCTACTCCTACTGAAGGAAGAAAATAAATGAATAACATTTCATTGTTTAGGCGGAGACGTTAGAAGTATAGATTTGAAGTAGACTTTAAAAGGAACTGGAAACCCAATCCTAAACAGGAAACAAGGGGTAAACCTCTACTACTATTCAAATAACCTATCTACTCCTACTGAAGGAAGAAAATAAATATATAACATTTCATTGTTTAGGTGGAGTCGTTAGAAGTATAGAGTTGAAGTAGACTTTAGAAAGAATCGGAAACCCAATCCTAAATAGGAAACAAGGGATAAACCTCTACTCCTATTCAAAGAACCTATCTACTCCTACTGAAGGAAGAAAATAAATAAATAACATTTCATAGTTTAGGTGGAGATGTTAGAAGTATAGAGTTGATGTAGACTTTAGAATGAATCGGAAACCCAATCCTAAACAGGAAACAAGGGATAAACCTCTACTCCTATTCAAAAAACCTATCTACTCCTACTGAAGGAAGGAAAGAAATAAATAACATTTCATAGTTTAGGTGGAGATGTTAGAAGTATAGAGTTGAAGTAGACTTTAGAAGGAATCGGAAACCCAATCCTAAACAGGAAACAAGGGATAAACCTCTACTCCTATTCAAAAAACCTATCTAGTCCTACTGAAGGAAGAAAATAAATAAATAACATTTCAGAGTTTAGGTGGAGACGTTAGAAGTATAGAGTTGAAGTGAACTTTAAAAGTAACCAGAAACCCAATCCTAAATAGGAAACAATGTATAAACCTCTACTCCTATTCAAAAAACCTCTCTACTCCTACTGAAGGAAGAAAATAAATAATACTTCATATTTTAGGTGGAGACGTTAGAAGTAGACTTTAGAAGGAATCTGAAACCCAATCCAAATAGGAATCAAGGGGTAAACCTCTACTCCTATTTAAAAAACCTATCTACTCCTACGGAAGGAAGAAAATAAATAAATAACATTTCATAGTTTAGGTGAAGTATAGAGTTGAAGTAGACTTTAGAAGGAATCGGAAACCCAATCCTAAACAGGAAACAAGGGATAAACCTCTACTCCTATTCAAAAAACCTATCTAGTCCTACTGAAGGAAGAAAATATATAAATAACATTTCAGTGTTTAAGTGGAGACGTTAGAAGTATAGAGTTGAAGTAGACTTTAGAATGAATCGGAAACCCAATCCTCAACAGGAAACAAGTTATAAACCTCTACTCCTATTCAAAAAACCTATCTACTACTGAAGGAAGAAAATAAATAAATAACTTTTCATAGTTTAGGTGGAGATGTTAGAAGTATAGAGTTGATGTAGACTTTAGAAGGAAGCAGTAACCCAAAACTAGAAACAAGGTAGAAACCTCTACTCCTATTCAAATGATTGAGGAGTATTATGAAACGCATGATAGTCGAACCTATCACCTCCTAGTTTATGAGATTTTCTCTCCACTAATGTACCACAGGCACTACTTTATAATTGCTACCAAACAGAATGCGGTGTGCTTCTTCGTGTGTTAATGTTAAATTCTTCTGCCTAATTTATTAATATTTCCACAGCCGCAACGATGTGTCTACCTAAATTGACGATATTTTCCCAACGGTACTAAAGACTATAATTTAAAGTGGATTTTTAAAAAATGGTTGCTTTTATAAACAGGACCCCAAACATCATCTGTTAGCCTTCCTGAAAAATTATTTTAATAGAAAGTTTTTATGAGTTCGATGCTCGGTCAATAGATGCTAAGTGTTTCCTTATAAGGAAAGAGCTAATATTACTATATCTGAGATAAAATATTTGAATGGGTTTAGTTCGCATAATTGAAAAACTTTCCTCTTCATTTTACATCCTAATAAATGAAGTCCGGAAAATCGGGGTACGGATAATTGAAAAAGTACTGTATTATACCCTTATTTGCTCGGCTTTCATTTTGTTTGATTTGGTCTATGTCTACGACAGTACGTTACGACACAACTCCGAGCTTATAGCGGTTTACTGATGAGCCTCATGCGCTCAAACGAAATGAATGACAGCTTATGAAAAGAAAGAACAACCTGTACTCATTAGATATACAGGGTGTCCATAAAGTTCGTATGCACTTTAAAAAAATTATAACTTTATTTGTATTTACGATAGAAATAATCTGTAAAAAATGTTATAAAGTTTGATGTACCTAGTTTTAAGTATAGCTAAAACAACTAATGTGATTTCAGGCATTACTTTAAATCAGTTGGCAAATTTTTTCCGTGAACTGCAAAATCGTATTACCCTTTGTATTGCTAATGATGGAGGACATGTGGAAACTTAAATAAAATTTCAATAAAACCTTACAAAATATAGATTTACTTCTTTTTAATCCTTTTTACAAATTATTTCTATCGCAAATACAAATAAAGTTATAAATTTTTTAATGTGCACACGAACTTTACGGACACTCCGTATTTAATATGCGGTGTATTTGCAATGTGTGTCTTCGAATTTAACTTAGGAGAAAGTGTGTCTGAGTATCTTGTCAGCAAACATTGTTGAATAAGAAGTCCCTTTCAAACTACGTCTCTCTTATTTAGAGAGTAGTAATTTCTCTCGAGGTTATCGGGTCCGATGTTTGGTATCCCGCTGCCGGATATCGGGACTTGTGGTGAAGGGTGCAGCCTGCTTCGTATTTTCGGCGTAACGTGGTGGAGTAAAAAAAAAAAAAAAAAAAAGAAAAAGTTTGGTTTTGAATTTGGCGGTTATATAAACAGAATATATCACAACCTCCGCTGAATCATCCGAGTTGAAATCACTCAATAATAGAATCCATCAAGAGTTGATGAGGGTTTCAGATATCTTGGATCTCACATAATAGATTCCTAAAACGACTTCAGCATCCACAGAACTCTTGCGTGTTACAAACTTCACAAAATTTGGCGCTTGAATCTTCCATCATCTTTAAAAGTCCAAACGTTTCGAACATTGAACCAGTCCTACTGTATGTATTAGAAACTTGGACATTATCTGTTCGTCTTGAAAGACGACTGGATGGAACATATATAAATCTACTTAGAAAAATCCAGGACATCTGTTGGAGGTCCCCTGCAACTCTTAACACAATTTACGGAGAGATGAGACCAATCTCTCTTACGTTCAAATAAAAACGATTACACTTTGCCGGCCATTGCCACTGAGCGGACAGTGAATTCATCTCATCCTTACTCCCATGGGATAACTTCTGGAAGTGTCTTCTCACGAAAATTGACTTTCCCAGTTACCATAGGTCGGGACTCAGGATTATACATTGGGGACAGCAATGTAGGACCGAACAGCGTGGAAAGGGATTGTTAATGGAGTCCCGACCAACCATAGGGAGGTCGAAGGATGATAATGATGATGTTGTTGATGATGATATAGACAGGATCGCGTGACCCTTACAGTAGTAGTCTTTTTGCTTAGCCAATCAGCATACTCGTTTTATTCTGTGCTGGATTAATCGTATTTTAAGCTTGATTATTCTAAATTCCAATAAACAACGACCAGAGAATAAACAGTCAAAAGCTTAAGAAAAATTGACAATAAAGACAAGAATATTTGTTTGAAAAAAAAAAAAAAAATATATATATATATATATATATATATATATATATATATATGTGTGTGTGTGTGTGTGTGTGTGTGTGTGTGTATCTGTGTGCGGAGTAGAAAAAAAGATTTACGTCAGGGTAGAGGATTCACACACAACTTTGCTATCAGGTTATTTGCCTCCCTACCGAACTACCTATTCTCTACCTATGTTTATTTACAAATGACTTAGAGCGTCGGTAGTTCTCTCCCTCCCACCCACGCAATTCTGGCAATATTAGAGGCAACCGGGTGGGGTGGGGATTGTAACAGTTGCCGAAAATATGTTTCATCACCCACATATTTTCTTTTTCCAAAATTTCGTTTTTACCTCGACTTATGTAAGTGAAAGAGAACGTGTATCATTAGGAATAGGCAAAAAAAGAAAGAAAGAAAAAAGAAAGAACGAAAAAAGAAAAAAGGAAAGAACGAAAGAAGAAAGGAAAGAAAAGGACACGTTAAGACAGTAAGAAAAAGAAGGAGACAAAGAATGTTTTAAAAAAGAAAGAAAGAAAGAAAGAAAGAAAGAAAGAGAGGAAGAATGTTTTAAGAAAGAAAGAATGAAAGAAAGAATATTTTAAGAAAGAAAGAAAGAAAGGAAGAAAGAAAGAATGTCTTAAGGAATAAAAAAAAGAAAGAATGTTTTAAGAAAGAAAGAAAGAAAGAAAGAATGTTTTAAGAAAGAAAGAATGAAAGAAATAATATTTTAAGAAAGAAAGAAAGGAAGAAAGAAAGAATGTCTTAAGGAATAAAAAAAGAAAGAATGTTTTAAGAAAGAAAGAATGAAAGAAAGAATATTTTAAGAAAGAAAGAAAGAAAGGAAGAAAGAAAGAATGCCTTAAGGAATAAAAAAAGAAAGAATGTTTTAAGAAAGAAAGAAAGAAAGAAAGAATGTTTTAAGAAAGAAAGAAAGAAAGAAAGAAAGAAAGAATGTTTTAAGAAAGAAAGAAACAATGAGTGGAAGAATGTTTGCAGGAAGAAAGAATGAAACAAAGAAAAAATTTAATAAAAAATCAAAAAGAAAGAATTTCTTAATAAGCAAAGAAAGAAAGAAATAATGGAGACTTTAATAAAGAAGGAAAAAGAAAGAAAAAAGAAGGAAAGAAAGACTGAAAGAAAGAATGAAAGAAAGAAAGAAGAATGAAAGAAGAAAGAAAAAGAAAGGCGATTTTAATAAAGAAAGAAAAAGAAAGAAATATATTTATAAAGAAAGAAAAAATTTAATAAAGAAAGAAAAAGACTGAAGGAAAGAAAGTAGATTACAATAAAAAAGAAAAAAAAAAAAAGAATGTTTTAAGAAAGAAAGAAAAAGATGATAAAGAAAGAGAGGATTTTTTAATAAAGAGAGAAAAAGAAAAAAGAATGTTTTAAGAAAGAAAGAAAGAAAGAAAGAAAGGAAGAAAGAAAGAATGTCTTAAGGAATAAAAAAAAGAAAGAATGTTTTAAGAAAGAAAGAAAGAAAGAAAGAATGTTTTAAGAAAGAAAGAAAGAAAGAAAGAAAGAATGTTTTAAGAAAGAAAGAAAAAGATGATAAAGAAAGAGAGGATTTTTTAATAAAGAGAGAAAAAGAAAAAAGAATGTTTTAAAAAAAAGAAATGGAAGAAAATGGAAAGAATAAAATAAGATAAAACAATTATTACTCATTGGAAAAAATTAGACACAATTATTTTATCTAAAATATTATTCGTTCCTATCTTTCATCCATCTTAGTTTGATGATGGCGAGGGCGTGAAACCCAAGGTTACAAACTCACATCTATAAAACTAAGAATGTTAGCTCTATTACTCTATTACTGATACTGAGCGCTTTCCAATAAACACCGCCCATATATAATATAGAAATAACATATATATATATATATTAAGAAATATAGTCTTAAGGTGTGCTATATTTATGGAATAAAGTGGTCAATATCAGAGATAGAGCGTGTGTAAATATAAAAGTGAACATAGAAGTCAACACTTAGAGGCGACAGTCTGTTTCATGCTATATGCAATCGATTGCATATAGCATGAAACAGACTGTCGCCTCTAAGTGTTGACTTCTATGTTCACTTTTATATATATATATATATATATATATATATATATATATATATATATATATATATATATATATACACATATATATATGTATGTATGTATGTATATATATGTAAAATAGGTCAATTAATAAGACAAGGATAAACGAAAGGGTACCAATATAATCAGTGCGAAATAGATTTGACCCATACACAAAAAGGCTTGAAATTCAGTGTTGTTCATCTCCTAGACTGTTTGCCAACCCAGGTTGAAAAGCCCGGTAGGCCCTACTTTTTAGCCCATAGATGGAAGGAGAAGAGATGTATTCCTACATCCCCAAGGGTATTTGCGCGGCGGCAATTGTAATAATCTTGACCGGAATTCGAACTCAGATCGCAGATTTCTCGTCCTCGAGCCGCTTGGCTCTGCACCAGCGGCAGATAAACACACAGAAACACGTACGCATGCATATATTCAAGAGTATTCTGGAATGGTTGACAATTTGGGATTGATAAGAAACCGAGACGCATGACTTATATAGCTGGTTCGTATCAGTGTCCTTTTTTCCCGCCTCCTGCTAAGCGCTTGTGCACTGAGGTGTGATTTATAATTGTTTGTTGTCCTTTGATTACCTACTTTCGCTTAATCATTTCACCCCATGCAAAGCAATAAAGCGACTAAGACGCAGCGGGTAACTAAATGCGAAAGACCAAAAGAGAAAGATTAACATTATTAAGAGAGAAAACGACAAAAGAACAGAAATGAAGACAACAAAACATAACGATTGACACTGCATTTAAATCTTTGAAGTTCAAAGCTGACTAGAAACAAGAAGCCGGAAAAGAGTTCCACAAGCGAGAAGTGCGAGAGAAGAAACTGTTAGCACAGAACTTACGGTTATATCTATCCATTTCAACTGCAAGGTGTCCAGTAAAAAAAGCGGCAAATTTATTCTTCGAGAAAATACACCAGCTGTAATTGGCCCATCTCAGTGTCCCTCTAGAAGCCCAGATCTGAATGTTATGGATTACTGCAGGACTCGGCAACCTATGGCACGCGTGCCATACCTGACACGGCAAGCAATTTCCAATGGCACGCAGCTGCAAATGACATCACGATGTCCGAACGAATAACTACTACAACGCATACAATGCTGTTTCACTTTTAATATATACTAAAGTATATATACTCTATATTACTATATAAAATCTATTGTAGAACAAGTATATTGACCTTGACTTGTATAAAAATACGTATTCTGTTGGCACACCGAATGATTTTAAAACCCTAAAACTTGTCTATATTCTTTAATGAAACATGCATCAATATATATATATATATATATATATATGGTATAAAATGACAATTGGAAAAAATCTTAGATTTTGTCGACGCGTTTTGTCTTCCGACTTTTTCAAGGCAAAAATGAAATCGAAATGTTTTTGTTGTTATAGTTATATTAAAAAATCCAAATTTAAAAAGATAGACGCTTCTGTCTAAGCCTTTTTTCTGGTCAATGTAAATTACCTTTATAGTAAGGGATTTTTTTGTCCATGTCGACAATATAATAATACCAATCTGTCTTGTCCAAAGAATTGATCTGGGAATTTAACTATATATATATATATATATATATGCTACATTTATAATCTATCATGAAGATTAAAAAATTTACTTTCGATTACTCCCTAAAAGCATAGCCATCTCCCCATCACTCACCTACAAGCTAAAATTAATAGAAAAATTGAAAACCGCATTAAAAAAAATGAGACGGAAAATGCGTTTCTTCTTGTATCAAGAACTTGACATCAATACCACACTCAAGGAAAAAATATGGTTTAAAAACATAAAAATGTCCCCTTAGCAGAAAAACACAAGACAATTTTGAAAGAAATTTAATTAAGAAACATAAAATTTCACAAAGAATTAAAAATGCTTTCCAGAAAAAAAAAAAAATCATAAAAGAAGATAAAGCTAAAATAAACAATTCATATAACATATTTATTGCAGCGGAAATAAGAAATATCTATGAACTTGTTATGGGACCTTCCCCTTAATAACATAATGGACTATTCCATACGTAATAAATACTGCGCCTCAAGAGGAAGCAGGGAATTCAGTCTGAAGTCTGGAGTGAGGTCCGTCAGGAGTCTGTCAGTCAGTCAGAGCGAGTCAGTGAGTCGAGTCAAGAGTCGAGTCAGAGGCAGGCCGAAACAGAGTCGCGTTCAGACAATTACTACAAGACATTGGAATAGTGATACTGGTCGAGACTACATTGTTCGCACTACTAAATCTGATTGTTCGTACTAACACTTTCTACTTCTCTGTATATATTCCTGTTTGTAATATATCTGTGTTATTCCATATCCATGTTCGAGTTCTTCTTTATTGGTTCTACCTTGGACTATCACCGTGGTACAAGGAACCGGACCATAACAGAACTACCCTCCCAATACGCGTGCACCTCAAAAATCACAACAAACTACTCAAGGACAACATAATTAAGACATACAAAAAACACCAAAAACTACAGAATACGATATAAACATGGAAGCTAAAAAATTGCCGAAACATTAAACCTAAACGAATAAATAAATTGCATCACTAAATCAAAATCATTTATTATACTAAAAGACTACAAAGAAAATAAACCTAACATGCAGACTCATAACCCCAACCAAAAGTGAACTACGTTAAATAAATAAAATAATACTAAAAAGAATTAACTCAGAACTAAAGAAGAAATTAAGAGTAAATCAGTGAAAAAAACACGAAACAATTATAGACTGGTTCCGCAACTTAACAAAAAAACGAACATAATTGAGAATTTATAAAACTAGATATAAAAGAATTATACCCTTCTATAAGAGAACCCATGCTGGATAAGGTCATCTCTTTAGCTCAAGAACAAATAAAAATAAACCAAAAATAAGTAAAAATCGTTAAACACTCACGAAATCACTAATATTCGACAACGAAGTCGCGTGGATAAAGAAAGAAGGAACCTTTAACATTACAGTGAGAAGCTTTGATGGTGCAAAAACCTGTGAACTTATAGGTATAGATTTACCACATAAAATAAAATAATCGTCAAAAATCCTATAAGCCTCTAAAGGGACGACGGTCTCATAAAAAAAACATACAAATTCAGAAAAATAATCATAAAAGCTTTTAAAAATATGGGATTCGACATAGACATAAAAACTAACCTAAAAGAAGCAAATTACCCAGATGTCACATTCAACCTGACAAAAGATACATATCAACCATACAGAAAACCCAATGACAAACCACTTTACATACACACATAAATAAATCTAAGAAATCTACACCTTTGTAAAAGACCAGAAAAACTATCTGGTACAACACAGAAACTATTTTTCCCCAGCAGCAAACCTAGCAATTAATTCAATATAAGCAATCCCCTTTCATACCGGTGGAAGACGTGAAACCAAGAAGATGTAATCAGTCGCTCTCTTAGCGGTTAGCATCAGCCATGCTGATGGAAGACGAAAATGACTCTTTATGATGATTAAAATATAGCAGTTTCGTATTGGAGTCGTTAAAATTGACAAGCCACCTCTTGAACAGCTTAATGGACGATATTTTTGAGATCAGATGCCAGTTTTACTTTGTCTGACCTGTCGGAATTACTATTAAGACAGGAGCAAAAACATATACGAGATCTGATAAAAAAAATTGTTGCTATGGTAATGGAGCTAAAGTACTTAGAGTGAAGCGGCTTGGCAAAGATTGACCTTTGAACTCTGTCACGCATACTAAGTTATAACGTTCTCGCTCACTTCCGTTGATTATAGCAGTGCTTGGAAGGAAAGTGTGTAGAGTATGGTTCCATAAATGATCATGGCTTGTGCGGCAGTTTTTAGCTAAGCGCAACACTCCCCAGGTCCGGCAACTACCATATTCCCCAGGTTATGCTCTTTACAACTCTTTCCTTTTCAAAAATCAAATCACATATGAAAGGAACAAGATTTCGAGACGTTGAGGAAATCCAAGAGAATGCAACGAGACAGCTCCTCGCTATACCCAAAAAAGAGTTCCAGAAATGCTTCCATCAATGGAAACGACGCTAAAGTGTGTGGCTTCAGAAGGGTATTACTTCGAAGAAGATTAAATACCGAATTCTACATACTGTAAGGGATTATAATACATTTACTTGTTCTTAAAAGAAATATAGTATATTAAAAATTAAAAGTGAAAATATTTTTAAAATCGTAGTTAAGTAAAACGTATTCTAACCTAAACACCCCACAAAAATCTTTAAATATACAAAGAGAAAAAAATGCCGTAAGAATTTTTGCCGTTAACAATAAAATTTTTAAAAATCCAGACGACATGCATTTAACAGATTTCATTGAAAAATACACCCCTACCCCTACCAAAACGTAACTAATAACTGATACATCAAAATACGGACATAATGAACACGCAAACACCCCTTGTCTGGTTGAATTGGATTTCTCTGTATCCTTGGAAACGTGAATTATGATTTTTGCTGTGTCTTTAAAACCCAGTAATTTTAAAAGTTACTCCAAAATTCGCTTGAGGATGAAATGGAACTAATGTCTTTAATTACAAAATTAAATTCGGAGCTTTTAGCTTCCATTTTTGAAATATGGTTAGAACTGTGTAGCGAAAAAAAACATATTTTAAATCAATTAATTCATTATGTATATATATATATATATATATATATATATATATATATATATATATATATATATATATATATAAGTCCGATAATTATTTTAAGACATTTTTATGTTTATACATTCTTTTTATAGATACAAATATTTAAACATAAAAATGTCTTAAAATAATTGTCGGACTTTGTCCATTTCGTGATGTGTAACGTCATTTGTTTACATTTGGATACGCTTTGAGTAGATATGAATGTACGTGAGAGATTCATGGAAGATTGAAGTTTAAAGGCCGTAAATTTGACCTTGCTAATCGAACGATTCTCTGTGGCTCGATCGGTTAAGAGAACGTCAGGATATAGGTTCGAATTCTGTCGAAGGACGAATATTTTCTATGAAAATTTCTCGGGCATTCAGGCGGGTAAATGTAATAAATACTGTTTATTATAAAAACAGAGCATTTATTTAAATATTTGTATCTATAAAAAGAATGTATAAACATATAAATGTCTTAATATAAAAGTGAACATAGAAGTCAACACTTAGAGGCGACACTCTGTTTGATGCTAGATGCAATCGTCAGGCCACGAGTGCTGTTATGACCGCCAAAGTAGACTACCCACAATGCACCACTGACCCGTATATATAAATAGCCGAGAAAAATAACAGCACTGGTGGCCTAACGATTGCATCTAGCATGAAACAGACTGTGGCCTCTAAGTGTGGACTTCTATGTTAACTTTTATATTTACACACGCTCTATCTCTGATATTGAGCACTTTATCCCATAGATATAGCACATCTTATGACTATATTTCTCCATATATATATATATATATATATATATATATATATATATATATATATATATATATATATACTGGCAGCAAGTATTCATCCAAATAAATTTGATTAAAAAGAACCGAAAAAGTTATTCCATCTCTTGGAAGTCAAGTTTTCACTGTTACTCATGTTTTGATTACTGCTAATGCTGCGGTTGAATGTTTGCATTTGTCTTTTTTTCTTTCTTACTGTTATCGGATGAATTCTTGGTAATAATTCACTAAGCCTAAGAAGCTTTGTAATTCGGCTAGGTTTTTTGGAGCCTGCATTTTTTTTTTATTGCCGTAGCCCTTTCTGGGTCTGGTCGTCTTCCTTCTTCATCGATAATATGTCCCAGATATTTTATTTCCTTCATAAAGAAATTGCACTTGTTTTCTTTTACCTTGAAACCATAGTTTTGTATTCTCCTAAAAACCTCTTGAACGTGTTCCCAGTGTTGCTCAATGTTTTGGCTATTTACCAGTATCTCATCCTCGTCGCCACTGTTATGGTCCAATATTCTCGCACCACAGTTATGGTCCAAGGTTAGAACCAAGGAAGAAGCTCCCATATACAAGGAAGAACAACACGAACACAAGAGTAAAATAACAAAGATATATTACAACAGAAATATACTACAAGAAGTTGAAGGTGTTAGTAATGACTGTCCATCTGGTTTAGAGTGAACTAATATTGTCTCGACTCGTTACACCATTCATTCATTATACTTCTTGAGAGGCACAGTATTTGTAGTGTCAGGAAGAGTCCATTATTGTTATAGGTAAGTTCTCATAACAATTACCGCCTCCCATATTGTATTTATTTCTATGCTAGGCCTACTAAGGAGGTCCTCATAGCCTAATTCTCTAGTATTCTTCCCTGTCCAGTATTTTAACTTTATTTCATAGGAGCAGATGACCACCTGTTTCCTTTCGTACAAGATCAGCCATGCCCGATTTTATCGTTTCACCTCTCACTACGGATTTCCGATGCTCATCCAGCCTTACTTTTAGGAGGGCGGCCCATTTCTCCTTTATATTCTCTGCCACTACTGCAAGGGATCGAGTACACGGAATTCTTGGTCATATTCTCCCCTGCTTTAGGCTTTACTTGGCAGAGATTTCTCTGTAGAGTGGAACTGCTTCTGAATATTGTCCTGATGTTGTATGGGCCGGAGATCTTCAGAATCTTTTTTCCGATATACCCTCGACATAAGGTAGACAATTTTCTGGTTTTTGTACTCATTCTCTGTGCGAGTTACTAGCATATCCAGGAAGGCTAGCTAAATATTATTTTCTTCTTCCATTGGGAACTAGATCGAAGGTCTTATTGAATTCATATGGCCCAGCAGTATTTATACAGCCTCCTGGTGTGGCCAGAGTATGAAAGTGTCATCCACGTATCCCCACTTTAGTGGTGACGTTTCTAAAACCATTTCCCTGAAATATTCTATGTATATGTTTGCCAACACTGTTGACAACGGTGAACCCATAGCCAAACCTTCCTCCTGTTGGTATATGCCAGACTCTAGTTGGAAGAATTTTGTGTGTATACAGAACGTCTATATTTCTATCAGATTATCTATTGGAAGAGAGGGGCTGATTCAATTCGGTTCCTAACCACTGTCAGGTCCCATCTGTAGAAACTGTGGTGAACAAGCTTACTATCCAATTGTTTTGAATGGAACCCCCTTGGATCAGTTTCACTAAGTATTCTGAGTTTCTAACATAGGATGAGGACTTCCCTGTTGATGGGTTGACTATATCCACGAAGAATTTACTCAGTGGGTGGAACGCTAACCCCCCACCACTTGTAGCTGACTCTAGGTCTCAGTAGAATACCAACTTTGTGTGCGTGTCTCTGTGGGTGTGCGTGTCTGTATGTATGTGCGTGCGTGCGATTGCGCGCGCCCGTGCGTGTGTGTGTGATGCGCCACATGGTTGGGTTGAAATTAAACTTGTCGCCCGGTGGGCTGTTTCGCCGTAAGGACGAAATGTCATGCCACTGTCGCATCCTGAGACTGAGGGTCGATGTCCTTTTCTTTTATACTGCTTATTACCACGCCACCTAGCGAGCGTTAAGCGATGTCTCGAAACATAATCCCACAAATATAGGTTTCTAACAGTCGATGATGCTGTAGTGATACGAGCGATATATAATTAGAACGCAGCTTTAATAGTGAGATTTCTTATAACGTGACTTCTGTTGGTGCATTAAAATGTGTAATCCGGTCCGGTTCTGGAAATCCGGCAACGTGCCAGAAAATCGGTGGTGTATCTTTAAATAAATAAACTATAAAATAAGAAAATGCAATATTTTTTCTTTTACTTCCCCCGCCTTCAAATCTAGGTGATCATGTTTGTTCACAGTCCATATTTTTGTTATTTTATTCGATCGAGCTAATCTCTTACACTCATGAGTCACGCCAACCATAATGACCTTGTGTCGGGATGCATATATCCAGGTTTTAGTTGCTAAGTGTCGGGATTCCAAACATTTAACAACAACAAAACAACATATTTTTTTAAAATGAAACATAAAAAGGTTATTCCCTGAAGGAAAAGTAAAAACAAAATGATAGTTGAAATAACATTTATATACTCTTTCCTGAAATATATAATAACAAAATGTTAGCTTTTTCCTTGCAGTGAAGTTTGTTTTATAAAATAATTAAGCGTTTTAATATGGTGTGAAATTTGTGAACATACTTTATGACGGTCAGTCTAGTGTGTTTGTTTCATAGACAAAGGCTTAGTAAACTGTTGCTGGTTAATTCCTTCTATTGTATGCGTGGATAAGGCCTTAATCGGCAGCCGTTTGTTTCTCTTCTATTATTTGCGAGGGGGTGTCTACGCACGTGTAGATCAAACAGGCCGATTTCTTTTTGAACCCTGAGAAGCAGTATACTTCTGTTTTTATATCAAGGGATCCAAAATCTAATTTCACATATAAGTGCGGACTTTTGTGAATTCCTTTAGAAAATAATTTCACTCTAGCTCGCGAAAATATTTTTCTCGAATTTGCGGATGGCATTCTGTGTTATATGATAGCTAGTCAATATAGGTACTTGCTAGGCGACTCTGCCGTCCTGCGCCATGGCTAGGTACTCAGAGCAGTCGATCACCCGCAAGTTCTTGATTTGCTCACCAGCAATGTCCTGTAAACTAAAACTAAAACCCATATTTTTAATATCTGCGAATTGTCATTGCTTTGAAAAGACAAAGGTGTAATTTCTTGTTGCTTTCTTCTTAGAATTCAGAGTTGGGTTCTTAGACTGGCTAAAAGCCAAGGGTAGAGAGACATGTCTAGTTCGCTATTTGGTACGTTTAATAGTGGTACATTTCGACTGCCACACAATATGCGGTACTCGTTGTTATAAAGTACCGACCTTTCATCGTCTATCAATTTATTTTTTAAAAGCGGAGAGTTATGTAGAAAGACTATCTAACCTTCTCTATACTATTATTTAAACACGGACTCATCCATCCACTATGAATAGAACGTCTGCTCATGGAACAGCGGCGAAAAGTGGGTCGCTAAGGCGTAGTGCTTTCAGTCGTACTGATCTACTGTATTCTTAAACGATGTTCTCATGTGATGAAACCCTTCTTCATTCGACGTTTTGTTCCCAGTGTTTTCCTTATAGCCTCACTAAACACAGCAACTATAAGCACGAAACGAACTTATAACATGACCTTCAAGTTGACAGACGCACACAGTCCATTTGATTTGTTTCACGTGGGTGGGAGTTACACCTCAAAGGAATTGTCTCATTCTGTTACAAATGAGTTGAAGATTAGAAGTGAAACTTAAGCGATGTTGGATTCCGTTCCCCTGCCGCGATTGTCATTTGACGTTAGGTGCTTGGAAATGGTATATGCCATTTTTATATGTCTTGCATGGTAATGCCGGAGAAACCGTGAGGAGGATCCTGTGTAGTTCAGCTTGATGAGTGTCCAATAGAAAGGTAACTGATGAAGCAACCAAAGAGCATAATATTACAAAACTGAATGCTGTGCGTTCGTAGTAGTGTAAGGAACAACTACTAGAAAGAAAGAAAGAAAGAAAGAACGAACGGCTGGGAATAAGAAAGAAAGAAGAATTAAATTAAATTAAATTAAATTAAACTAAATACATGAAAGACAAAAGTAATAAAAAATAACGGGAATAAAAAGTAATAAAAAAGAAAGGACGACTTCAATAGGCAAAAGAAAAAAGAAAGAAAAAGAAAAAAGAAAGAAAAAGAAAAAAGAAAGAAAAACGACTGATCAAAAGAAAGAACGTAAAAAAACGACTGAGAATAAGAAAAAAGAAAGAAAAATGACTGAGAATAAGAAAGAAAGAAAGAAAGAAAATAAATAAACCAAATTTTTGAATGAATGATAAAAAAGACAAAGGTGCAAGAAAAAAAAAAATAATAATGAGAAAAGCGATGTGTAAAAAAGAAAAAAAAAAAAGAATTGCGTCTGTGAAACGCTGTCAGAAAGTCTGGAGAAATTATCTGAACGAGAAATGGAATATGAATTTGGATAGAAATAAAAAGACGTTGCAAGAGAAATAGTTGCCTTGGACTAGCAAGCAGAAGAAAAATATTACGAAAGCGTAGCGAGACAGAAACAAAATAAGTTCTATTTTATGTGAGATTGGTAGAAGAAGTGGGCGTGTGGCAAGAAGCGATTTACTGATTAAAAAAAAAAAGTAGAAAAAAAGGAAACCACTTCTACTTCGCAATTGGCAGGGGAATAATCATCGGACATTGCTGCCTCTCCCCCCCTCTCTCTCTCTCTCTCTTGATCTCACACTTTAACCAAATAGCAAAGATTCCATTGCTCTCATCTGCTCTTTTTCCCCTTTCTCTCTCCCCCTCTCTCTGCTTTTCTCCTGTTTCGTTTCGCTTCTTTTTTACTCTGACCCTTTGGCTTTCTGTTACTGCCCTGCGCATGCGTAAACAAATACAGAACACTGATTTCCTTTTTGTATCTTTCTGCCTATTTTTATCATTTTAACCCCAAGCAAGGCAATAATACCACTAGGACGTAAGGGTTTACTGGGAGTGAATGGGAATGAGAAGATTTTAGTGAGGAGAAAAGACAAAGAACAGAATTCAGGAAGACACAAGATGGCGAGTGTCGATAGCAGAAGGGAAAAGATGAGAAGCTAATTTCACAGGCGAGAATTGCGAGAAAAGGAAATATCATGATATAAAAATACGATAGCATCTAACTTGTTCAACAGTAAAACGGGGGTGGGACCTAGTTGCCAATTTAGTAGCGCGCTTAAATTCGTGCAGACGAGACACTAAGAAGGAAAGCTCATCAGAACAACCGCCATGGAAATATTTGTAGAAAAGACAGAGGGAGGTCACGTGACATTCACTCGCCTAGAATCACCAATGAGGCTCAGTAGTAATGGCTGAGACAGAGAACCAATAAATATTTAAAAATAGGTTTGTCGATCGATTAATAAAAAGTAATACAAATATTTAAACGAACGAAAAAAGAAAGATGGAAAATAAAATATGTATAAAAGAAAGAAAGAAAGAAAGACGAAAAATATAACTGCACGGAAGGGAGAAAGATGAAAAAGACATAGAATAAAAATTTAAAAGAAAGAAAGAAATACAAAAAAGTGAGAAAATAAAATCATGAAAGAAAGAAAAAAAGAAAGAAAGAAATGAAAAAAGAGAGAAAATAAAAACGTGAAAGAAAGAAAGAAAGAAAGAAAGAAAGAAAGAAAATATAACCGTACGAAGGGAGAAAAAAGAAAAAGACAGAATAAAAATTTAAATGAAAGAAAGAAATGAAAAAAGAGAAAATAAAAAAGTGAAAGAAAGAAAGAAAATGCAGGATGGTCCGAAAGTCATGTCACCTGCTACCTTACTTCCAAACTGTAGGAGTCCGGGCAAGCCATCCGAAATAGGAAATTATGTAAGGGTGACAAGACTTTCGGGTCACCCTGGAGAATAACAATTGAAAGAAAGAAAGAAAGAAAGAAAGAAAGAAAGAAAGAAAGAAAGAAATAATTCAAATAAAAAAAACGAAGGAAGACAACAAAAGAGAAAATTTTAATGCACGTGAGAAAGAAAAAAGAAAAAAAAAAAAAAAACTCACCCACTCGCACGTCAAGTCACCGTCTTTCCTTGCACTTACATCATCCTCCCCCGTAGAGATTTCCAACTTTTCAGACTCTCTATCTTCCCCGCACCAGAAATAATTACCCATTTCCTACACCCACCCCTAACACTACCATGGCGAAAGAGAAAGAAATAATTCTGTATCTATGTTTCTCCTCCTCCTTTGTAATCTATCGGGCATCTGAGGCCCAAGCCACATCCACTCCGCTCACTTCTGTCTCAGATTATCCACCATTCATTTCCTGTACAGACATAAGCAAAAGGGAAAAGGCTAGGATTATCTGCAAACCATTTCGTCAGTCGTAAGAAACTCGCTACATTTTGACTCGAATACAAACCGAACCTATGTCTACATTTTGACTCGAGTACTGTGCTGTGTCCTTAAGGATACAGGCGTTGGTTAGATCCAGTGACAGTGTGAGTTCAATACCTGGTTAAGGCAGTGAAGAACTTTCAGAGGGAAATTAACAGGAGATAACTAATAACTGACACCCATTAAACATGGCACGTGGAACTAGAACAGTCTACCCCAGTGAGCGAAATAAAGGGTTCAGTTCGACATTCCAACCACCTGAAGAAGACTGGAGCGTTGTGATAAATATGACAACAAAAATGAGGACAATAGTCCGAATAATGTAAATAGTATACATAATACCTCATCTCAGAAATATAGACAGATACTGAAGATGGTCGGAGCGTACAATGGCCGAAACATTGTGATAAATATGGCAACAAAGATAGGAATGATAGTCCGAATAATGTAAATAGTGCACATAATACCTCATCTCAGAAATATAGACAGATACTGAAGAAGGTCGGAGCGTACAACGGCCTAAACGTTGTGATAAATATGGCAACAAAATGGGGATGATAGTCCGAATAATGTACATAGTATACATAATACCTCATCTCAGAAATATAGACAGATACTGAAAGGTCGAAACGTTGTAATAAATATGGCGACAAAGATGAGAACAATTGTCCGAATAATGTAAATAGTATACATAATACCTCATCTCAGAAATATAGACAGTTACTGAAAGGTCGAAACGTTGTAATAAATATGGCGACAAAGATGAGGACAATAGTCCGATTAATGTAAATAGTATACATAATACCTCATCTCAGAAATATAGACAGATGCTGAAGGGCCGGAACGTTGTAATAAATATGGGGACAAAGATGAGTACAATAGTCCGAATAATGTAAATAGTGTACATAATACCTCATCTCAGAAATCGAGTACAAACCGAAGCTATGTTTACATTTTGACTCTAAACCCGGACTAATCAATTTTTTGCATTTACTACAAGCCGGTGACTTATGGCCACATCAGGCTGAAATACCGGTTTCCGTGTGATGACCGAAGTTAAGCAACGTCGAGCCTGATCAGTACCTAGATTGATAACCGCTTTGGAATTCCAGATGCTATAAGCTTGGATGTGCGGGTGGTGTAATGGATAATGACTCGGAATTATTCATTGGAGAGCGAAGTTCCAATTAAAAAAAAACAAATTTTACAATCTAAAAATATTTTCTGGCTTTAAATAACCTGCAAACGGTTGATAAACCGTAAAATACGAATCAATTCAATACTGATCAGCTGTACAAGCATGTCTTTTAGATGTATTTATATTCTCTGAAATATACATGTTTAGTAACTACCGTGGCCACAAAGTGAGTGATCAGTTTATTTATAGATTGTAATATAGAATTGATCTCCCACCTTCTATCCACCTCATAATTTCTTGTTTATCAAATTCTGATCAGGTATGAATCCACCTCTTCTCCCTCCAGCTATGGGTTAATTAGTAAGACTCATATAACTAAACTATTATTATCTTTAAAAAAAATTCATGCAATGTAAAAATATTTTCTGGCTTTAAATAATCTGCAAATGGATGATAAGCAATAGAAAACGAATCTACGCCAATATCACGATGAAACATCGGTTCCCGTACAATCACCGAAGTTAAGCAACGTCGATCCTGGTGACCGCTTGGGAATACCAGGTGCTGTAAGATTGGGTGTGCAGGTTCGATGCTTTAATTCACGTTGAATGATCACCGAAGTTAAGCAATGTCGATTCCTTTCAGTACCTAGATGGGTGACCGCTTGGAAATACCAGGTGTTGAAAAGGCTTGGAATTGTTAATTGGCGAGCCAAGTTCCAATTCACTTATGCGCAAATACCCTTGGGAAAGGTGTAAATCTACCTCTTCTCCTCCAACTATGGGTTAATTAGTAAGCCGTTCATTATTAAACCATTATTATCTAAAAAAAAAAATATGTCTATCTTTATATAAGCCGCAAAGGGTTGATAAACCGTAAAAACGAATCAATCAATTAATGAAAAGTCTCTAAGCCTGGGAATGCATCTACCGGTCCCTTAGATTATCTCTTCAGTCTTTGAATCTTGAATGTTTCTTGGATGGAAACGGATATCTTCACTAACCATTCTTGGTTCCTACCAAATTTACATAACCAGAAAGAATTGATAAATTAATTTTATTTCATGCATTATTTACATTATTCTGACTGTTATCCTCATCTTCATTGCCATGTTCAAAACCTTTCGGCCGTTGTACACTCCGGCCTTCTTCAGGTGTTTGCATCTCTGTAGCAGTTCAACATGCTTTTCTTTGTTTCTAGCGAAAATTTTCTCTTTCTTAATTTTTTGCTTAGCTTTTGGAAGGCATCTTTCGCTATCCCAATGCGCGATCGGATTTCTGTCTCATTTTCCGTCCTTTGTTAAAACATTTCCTAGATATTTAAATTGTTTTACATGCTTGATTATGACATCTCCAATTTGTACTTCTCATTTTGGGCTGGCCCTTTTGCTAGCAATCATAAATTCTGCCTTCTTACAATTGATACTTAGTCCTTTCTTCTAGCTTTCATTGACTACCTTCATGCAGGCGTTCCTGTAATTTTCTTTCAGTGTCTGCTATAAACACTGTGTCATGTGCATATTTTATATTAAGTGTTGTGAGGAATAATATTTCCTTACTTGTTTGGACTAGGTCGTCGGAAGAAAGGCATAAAAATACTCCTACATCAAGAGGAGTAGTAGGAGGAGCAGTAGCTTTTGCTGAAAACAGTTAATGATTCACGGCTAAACATTCTCTCCCCTCGTTTCTATTCTACAATATGTTCCCCTGTACCAAAAGGTAATACACTCGTTGTTAAACCAATTCCGGTTTTCTACTGTTGTTTTTTGATAACTCACTTACAACAATGTAGAAATAAGAAAATTTGGTCTTCTACTATGAACTGTTTATTCATTTCTTGTTCTACAACCTCTTTCCTCCCCTCTCCTCCTTGAGGTTTATGCACTGTCCTTTTCAATGGAGATCTTGGATCTTATTTCATCTTCCATATCCGTGTCACTACTGCTATCATTCATAGTGTTGTGAGGGTGAATATTTCCCTACAAGTTTGAACTCGGCTGTCGGGCAAAAAGACATAAAAATACTCCTACATCAAGAGGAGTAGCAGGAGTAGCAGTAGCTTTTGCTGAAAACGGTTAGTGATTCACGGCTAAACATTCTCTCCCCTCATTTCTATTCTACATTATGTTTCCCTGTACCAAAAGGAAATAAACTTGTTGTCAAACCAATTCCGGTTTTCTACTGTTGTTTTTGATAACTCAGTTACAAAATTAAGATTGTGGCCACCAATAATGAAACCTGCTAGAAGTTCTGAATTATTCTAATGTTCTCTCCACATATGTCAAGGTTTCTAACTGTCCTGGGTAAGATGATAAACTACATCCGCGTCCTGGGTAAGACGATAAACTAGATCTGACAGCAAGGCCTTTCATCAGGAAGATTTGAGGAGCATGCAACCACCACTTAATTGCTAGTGTTCCCAGGCCCATCCTGACCCGGGGTGGTAGCACCTATTAGGGTCCAGTTATAGGCAAATAGTTAACCTACAAACTGGGGTCAAAGCATTATGAAAGTGTAAAATTAGGTTTTAATAGCAACAATATTTTTTGGAAAAATTATTACCAGCAGTACATTTTGAAATATTACCAGCAATACATTTGTTTTTAAAAAATTATTACCAGCAATATATTTTAGGGAAAAAAATTACCAGCAATACATTTTAGGAAAAAAAAATACCAGTAATACATTTTGGAAAAAAATTATTACCAGCAATATATTTTTGGAAAAATATTAGCAGCAATAAAAATCTTGACGGCATTAAATAACCCCCTGAGGTGTTGATATACCGTAAAACAAACAAAACCAAGCCAAGGCTGCTAAGCAGTTCCTACAGTTCTTTATCAAATACTTTTGCATAATCTATAAAATATAGGTATTGATATTTAGGTTTCGTTTTAAGATAATGTTGCTATGCAAGAGTTAAAGTTAATAAATCCACAAAAATGATTCAATAAATATGTGAGGAACTTCTTGAAATATCTGAAAAACTAGATTTACTCTGGAAGAATACCGGGTGTAACAGCAAAATTGCCCAAATCGTATAACAACAAAATTTTCCAATTGTTAGAGTAAACTCTGAACCGTTGTATCTTAGAAATGATTAAAGATATCTTACTGGAACTTTCAGAAGTTTTGATAATACTATTGGACTCTACTTTGAGCAATAATAAAGTATAATTACTCTCCAAGTTTAATAGAAGAATCATGATGAATTCGATCATAAACGAAAATGATATGTTCATCATTAATTAATCATATCTAAGAATCAGAAGCTCATGAAGTATTTAAATAAAGTTCAAGTATATATATATATATATATATATATATTATTCCAGGATCATTTTCTGAGTCAGTCAAGATGATCATTTCCCTGTATAACCTTCTAACTTTCTGACCTGGGGTAACAATTTGCCTCACACGTTTCATGTACGATTTCATTTTCAAGTCTTTTTTTCACTGCTCTTTGGACTGTCATAGTTGAAACTCCACTATCACGTGTCAAACGTCTTATGAATTGAGTTGGATCTTTTCTAATTGATCTCTTTAGCTCTAAGTTAAAATGATGATCCCTCTTCCTGTTGTGACCTCCTGATTCAGTTTTCCTCTCTACTGTTCCCTCTTTTTAAAACTTATTCACCGTTCTCTTGATGGTTCTTGAAGGAATTTTGAAGATGGAAGCCAGAGTATGAATGCTGCTACCATTACTGAAAGCTTGAATAATCTTTTTAATCTCCCAATTGCTCAGTTAGGAAGACAGTGGGACTGACACAGAACGATTTCAACCTGTCCTCTTTCTAGCTGAATAATTTTTTTAGTGATTCTTACGAATGATGGTGTCAAGATGGCTAAAAGTCTTATCTGAAAACCTGGAAAAAGAAACTCAATTGGTTTAGTGTTTTTTAGATATTAAACACTTTGCGGGATGGTGCACGATTCAGACAATTTTACTGTTACACCTGATATATATATAGTTAATGCACAATACAATCTAAAATTACTTCATATGGGGAATAGGCTTATTTCAACCGACGAGATCCGTCAGTCTTATTCAACCCTGGTATAGACTGTGTTTGTGTCCGATTTAGAAATTTAACTGTGGCAGCTACAAAACAAACAAACAAATAAAAAAAAAACTTAGTTTCAAATTAACAATTCATTCTTCATATAACTCTAATTTAATGCCATAAGGTTAATATCTGGGTTTCATTTTGTAAAACCTCTTCCCTTTAAAGCTAATACCTTCCACGATCCTCTGACCACTGACTTGTGCCTTTCGTCTGACTGAAACATTGAAATGGATAAATTCTGTATTAGTCTTTCCACTTTTTTTGTAGCTGCCACAGTTAAATTTCTAATTCGGACACGAACTCAGTCTATGCCGGAGTTGAATAAGACTGACGGATCTCGTCGTTTGAAATATATATATATATATTATATATATATATATATATTATGGCCGCCAATAATAAATCCTGGATGAACTTCTAGTTCTTTCGGGGTTGCTTTGCTGTAAATGTTGAAAAGGTCTGGTGAGAAGACACATCCTTGCCTTCGTCACTTTTATCGGGAGTCGTATTTCACTTCTTCCTCGTTTAACATGATACACCCCGAAGTCACCATCATAAAATTATGATTTTTGTTCATTTTCGGGTCCAGACAATTGTTATACGCCATCTGACACAATGACATAAAGCTATAAACAGAAAGGATCGAACTTGAAACACAAGACATCTGTATATAATAAAAGAGCTGATTCTCTGTCCGTCATATACTGCCAACGTTGCTTCAACCGCGACAGAAAGTACCAGACTCCTGCTATGTTGCATTTTTACAAGAGTCAGATGAGACCAAAAATATAGCATTGCTACCATATCTAGGCTGGAGCTATTTAATCTTCACTTTCCAACCTTGATAGAGTTCAATGTCGTTCAGGGAGTCTCCACGTCGCTGCCTCTTTCTCATAGACGCAAAGTCGCATGCCTATGGCTACTCTGTCGCTATTTCCATAACGAATGTTCAGATGAGCACTCCATTCTTTAGTTATACGAGTTCAGACGTTTCCAGCTAGAACGCTCCATGCTACTTCCACGGAATCAAATCAACCTCGTTTCCCCCGTATTGCAATTGTAAATTCTACACAGACAGCTTCATTTAGAGAACTACTACTTTGTGGAAAAGACTCCCGAGAGGGTGCTTCCCCGGTCGCTACACTCCAATCGCTATTTATCCTCTTCATCCTCATACCCTTCACTTTCTATTACCTCATCTTATGCTGATATCACGCATCTCATTCATTAATGCTATATCTTGAGTGGTTCTTGAGCCTTGTATTAGGTGAATTTGGGTAAAAAAGCGCGTAAGTAATGTATATGCATATGCCTGTGTTGTGTGTCAGTGACCTTCATGTGCTTGTGTCATATAGTGTTTTTTTTTAATCAATCCATTCCAAGCAAGGCACTAATGCCACTAAGGCACAATGGGCTACTGGGAGTGAAAGTGAATGAAAAAGAGGTTAGAAGGAACCGGAAACCCAATCCTAAACAGGAAACAAGGGATAAACCTCTACTCCTATTTAAAAAACCTATCTACTCCTACTGAAGGAAGAAAATAAATAAATTAATATTTCATAGTTTAGGTGGAGACGTTAGAAGTATATAGTTGAAGTAGACTCTAGAAGGAACCGGAAACTCGATCCTAAACAGGAAACAAGGGATAAACATCTACTCCTGCTCAAAAGACCAAAGAGTTACACAAGTACACACAATTTGACTGAGTTTGAAATGAAACACTAGAATGCATTCCCTCCACACAATCTGGACAGCATCTACCTTGAGCTGGGCAATAAAGTCATAAAGTTGGAGACAAAAAAACATTAATTTTTGTGACCTTAAAAAAGTCAGATTGACGTTTGACGTTTTCAGAAATTATTCAATAATAAAATTATTTTTCATATTTTTTTAATTTGTTAGAAACGTTTTTAGGTCTATCATTGAATTTATCTCTACAAGAACACAGGCAATCATCCATGCACACATAATATGAATGAAATTAAAATGGACATCTATGCTTTGAGGTTGAATTTATGTTTTTATCTGGCAACAAATCCTGGGTAAGAGGAAAAGGTGATAAGATGAAACGAGCGGCCATTCGAAATCATTTTACGTCTCCTTATCTAATTAAACTGAATATATTTTCTAATAAATGTAATATTTTAAATGAATCGACCGGACCAAAGTAATCATTAAACAAGATATACAGATGCGTTGTTGGTTGTACGAGTCTCCGGAAATTGAAATCAAATAGTGAATGGATAAATTAACTGACTTTTTTCTTCTATTTCGAAGCAAATATTTCTAGTTTAATTCGAGAGTAAATTTGGCATTTCAAAGATACTGGCCGGGTGTGGATTGAAGAATCTCATGCGTTGGTGGACGGGCAAAGAGCCAAAAAAAACAAAAAAACACCAGAATTTGACCAAACAGGAGAATAGAATGTAAATTTTCAAATGAAGTTTTTGAGTTTCAAATTCTTCATCTCGATCCCAATTCAGTGTTCACCCAAAAATTCTATTACAGACGAAATATATACGCGTGCGCGCGCGCGCGTGTGTGTGTTATGTGTTGTGTGTGAGCGAGCGTGTGTGTGGTTATATATTTATATATAACATATAAATGTGTGTCTGGTTTTGCATTTCTCTCTAGCAGCCACTACCAGCTAGCTGCCAGATGACTTTGCACAATAGCACATATGAAACTAGCAGTCATGGCTGGTCAGATGAACACCTGATATTATATACATATATATATATATATATATATATATATATATATATATATGTAAAAAGCCGTGGGTAAGTAATCAAGGTGAATCCTATTAATATAAAATATTAAAACTGATCCACAAAAGAGAGCTCAATATATTTATTATAGAGCATAGAAATGAATTACGTAAATTTTGGTATTGACAAGCTCCAGGGAATTCATCCCGAGGAGCGAGATGGCCATAAAAATGGGGTACAATTGAGTTTATGTAATTCATATATATATATATATATATATGTGTTTGTGTGTGCGTGTGCGTGCGTGTGTGTATTAGTTTGGTTTAGAGGTATATCAACACCTCTATGGGTTATTTAATGCTGAAATCTAAATATTTTTATGCAGATTTATACCTTAAACTATAGATATTTTGAACATAATTTTATACTTTCATGGTAAGCGTATGTTATATATATATATATATATATATATATATATATATATATATATATATATATATATATATATGTATATATATATATATATATATTAGGTTGGTGCAAAAATAATGTCGTTTTCTCACATATGTTACTATGTGAGAAAACGACATTATTTTTACACCAACCTAATATATAGTTTGTAGAATATAAAATATAGTGCTGATAGTTTTAGTATAAAATGTATTTTTATACTTTAGTGCTGTATTGATTGTCATTTTATTATGAAAGCGTATTTTTATACTTTAGTGCAGTATTTATTGTCATTTTGCTGTAAAACGTATTTTTATACTTTAGTACTCTATTGATTGCTATTTTGCTGAAAAAATGTATATTTATACTTTAGTACTGTATTTATTGTCATTTTACTATAAAAATGTATTTTTTATACTTTAGCACTATATTGCTTATCATTTTGCTGTAAAAATTTATAATTATACTTTAGTGTTGTATTCATTGACATTTTACTGAAAAAATGTCTATTTTTATACTTCAGTACTGTATTCATTGACCTTTTACTATCAATATGTATCTTTATACTTTAGTACTGCATTGAATGTCATTTTACTATAAAAATATATTTGTATACTTCAATGCTGTATTGATTGTCATTTTGCTGCAAAAATGTATTTTTATACTTTAGTACTGCATTGAACGTCATTTTACGATAAAAATGTATTTCTGTAATTCAATGCTGTATTGAGTGTCATTTTGCTTTAAAAAAATTTTTTTCATACTTTAGTACTGTATTGATTGTTACTTTACTATAAATGTGTATTTTTATACTTTAGTACTGTATTGATTGTCATTTTGCTGTAAAAATGTATATTTATACTTTAGTAGTGTATTGATCGTCATTTTGCTGAAAAAATGTATATTTATATTTTAGTACTATATTGATTGCCATTTTGATGTAAAAATGTATTTTTTTTTTACTTCAGTACTGTATTGATTGTCATTTTACAATAAAATCTATTTTTATACTTTAGTACTGTATTGATTGTCATTTTGCTGAACAAATGTATTGCTACTAGACATTTTTTAAATAAATATATTCCTGATATTTTTACTATAATTTATTTTTATATTTTCTTAATGAACAACTAAACAAAAATAAAAACACTATTTTCTCATAGTTGGGACCCTAACAGGTCCTACCACCTGGGGACAGGGTGGACTTGCGAACAACAGCAATTATGGGGTGCTTTTACGCTCATTAGATCTCCAATCTTCCGATCAGAGGCTTTGCTTCCTGATGTAGTTTAACATCATACCCATGATCAAAATATAGTTTATGGTTAAAATGGTCGATATCAAGGTTTGAGCGCATATAAAATATAAAAGTGGACATTGAGGCCAAAACCCTGACCTGACGATTGCGTTTAAGCATGAAACAGACTGTCGCCGTTGGGTGTTGACCTCAATTACTATATATATATATATATATACGCAGACACATACACACATATATATATAATAAACAACATTTACCGGCCTGAATGTCCGAGAAATTTTTACGGAAAATATTCGACCCCCGACAGGATCCGAACCTGTATTCCATACGGAACCGTCATTTAGCTTGACATGCCTTTACCGATTTGGCCACAGAGGAGCATTCGGTTAGCAAGGTTGAATTTACAGTCTTTAAACTACAATCTTCCATGATTCTCTCACGTACATTCATATCTGTTCATGGCGTATCCAAATGTAAATAAATGACGTCACACATTATGAAATGGACAAAGTCCGACAATTATTTTAAGACATTATTATGTTTATACATACTTTTTATAGATACAAATATTTAAGTAAATGTTCTGTTGATAATAAACAGTATCAAACAACAGCCTGAATGTCCGAGAAATTTTTACGGAAAATATTCGTCCTCCGACAAGATTCAAACCTGTATCCTATACGGTACAGTTATTTAGCTTGACGTGTCTTTACCGATTTGGCCACAGAGGACGAATATTTTCTGTGAAAATTTCTCGGACATTCAGGCCAGTAAATGTTGTTTAATACTGTTTATTATAAACAGAGCATTTACTTAAATATTTGTATCTATAAAAAGAATGTATAAACATAAAAATGTCTTTATATATATATATATATATATATATACCGAATGCGACAGAAATACCACCCACATTTTAAACTGTTACCCATGTAGTGCTATTGAACTTAGCCAAATGGCAATGGTACCTTCATCTAGCTAGTGTCTTACCATTTTTTTTGTAAATATCAACAGATGTCATTATGGCTTGGAACGGTGTACACCTTGCGTTTGTTGTTTACACGATTTTTGTCGCTGACAAAATTTTTAAGGATTTTTTCGGGCTCATTTCATATTACGTCGGAATGATGCAGTTCCAAATAGAATATCGACACTGAGAAGGACTTAAAATGTCAGGGTCACAGGTTCATAATTTTAAAAAAAAACACCTTGAAGACCTCGAAATACTGTAATTCAGTAGGGCTTACAGAGGCCGACATTTTGGCAAATGTCATTTTAAACCAATTAAAACTATCATCCTTTTTTAAACAACCATGAAATAATATTTTTACCTCCAAGCAAGGCAATAAAGCCGCTAAAGCGCAAAGGATTGCTGAGTGTGAAAAAATATGAGAAAATACTATTAAGGAGAGAGAACAATAAAGAAACAGAAATTAGGAAGACAGGAGATAACGATTGACACTGCATTTACATTTTTGAATATCAAATGGAAAGCAAGAAGCCGGAAGAGAGTTCTGCATGTGTGAAATGCGAGAGAAGAAACTGGTAGCCTAAAACTTACGATTACAATTAGCCATTTTAACTGTAAAATGATGAGACCTAGCTGCCAATCTAGTAATGCGCTTAAATTCAGAGAATCTAGGTAACATAGAGAAAATTTCATCAGAAGAATTATGAGTGTTGCTGATCAAGACTGATAATGCGCTCACTCCCAGAAATTGTAATTAAGGTTAGAAATGAAAACCATGGATTGGCCCTGTGAATGTTCATCAATTGCCAATGGGCCAGGGTCTGGCTAACCTCTCCAGCATACAAGCATATTCAAAAACAAGTAATATATATATATATATATATATAACTATTATATATATATATATATATATATATATATATATATATATATATATATATATATATATATATATATATATATTATGCTTTATTTTCCATAATTAGGACAAAAATTCCTTGCATTAATAATTAAGCACTTTCTTAGAGAAAGTAAACTAAGTACTATTTTCAATAAAAATACACTAAAATTTAGTTACAGCTGTACTGAAAAATTATAAAAAATTATTAAGAAACATAATACTAATATCTTTAATAAACACTCAGACAAAAAACAAAGAAATTTAGACAATATAAAAATAAAAACAAAACCAGATGAAGATAAACAAAAATTATGTAACTGTAGAAATCCTCATAACTTTCCTCTCCAAAATAAATGTCGCACGGAATCATTAGTATACCAATTCAATATCTCATCTATTGAGAATCCCGAAAACATAAAAATCTATATCGCAATTGTTCTAGCGAAACAAGCTTGCTAACCATTACACCGCCTCGATGTGCCCATAGATATAGTGCTTTTCCAAGCGTAGCTTAAATGTGGCACAAGGCCGAAAGTATGGGGCGTCTAGTGAGGATCGAACTCACTACTCAGTCGTAATTGTTCTAGCGAGACAAGCTTACTAACCATTACACCACCTCGCAGTGCCCACTTCGCCAGAGCTATATACAGTTTTGAATTCCAGTATTGCTTTCTCCTAGATTTGTTGCCAACTACGGCTACAGAGTCAAGTCTGCTTTGCTACTTCACCCATAGCTAAGGGAGAGGTGAGAGATTCATACCATTCCAGACGTTAATTTTGTGAAAATGAATGTAATGAATTCGACTAGAATTCGAACTCAGCTCACTGATTTCTCAGTGTAAACCGCTATCCATTTGCACGTCCCATTCTTCAAAGAGAGAAACTATTTGAAAAAATATAAAAGTCACAACACACATACTATTTTCAGGCGGGAATCGTGTCTACTGAGGTTGGAGTCGCAAAGTTTTCGAGAAAGATAATTCGAAAAGATAAAAATAAACAATTCGTGAATAAATAAAGAATCAGGTTTACCGATTTCTTAGAAATCTTCGACGTAGGAGGACAAAGTGAAGAATTTCTGCCAATTCTGATCCGGAATCTTTTCCCTTATCATATACAAGTTAGTATTAATTACAAGCGCAATTGAAGCCAAAATCTTCAACTCATATATGTCGGATATGTTTCAAACAAAAGGTGGAAATATTTCATTACAATTATTGCAATTTTTTTAAATAATGGAAGTAATTCTGAAAAAAAAATGTTAAAAAAAAAACATGCGGAACGATCGTTTTCTTTGGATTAATTTCTTCTTAAACTGCAAAGATTATCACGATGGAATTTCCATGGGTCCTGCTAGTAATGGATAGGCCACTATTTAAAACTATAAAGAATAAGATTTCTTTTTTTTTTCTGTATTATTCCAATCTATGAATTCCTTTGTATTCTATTCCTAAATTGCAAAGATTCCCACAATGGAATTTCCATAGGTCCTGCTAGTAATGGATAGGCCACTATTTAAAACTATAAAGAAAAGGATTTCTTTTTTTCTCTATTATTGAAATCTATGAATTCCTTTGTTTTCTATTCCTAAATTGCAAAGATGCCCACAATGGAATTTCCATGGGTCTTGCTAGTAATTGATAGGCCACTATTTAAAACTATAAAGATTAGGATTTCTTCTTTTTTTTTTCTCTATTATTAAATCTGTGAATTTCTTTGTATTCTATTCCTAAATTGCAAAGATGCCCACAATGGAATTTCCATAAATCTTGCTAGTAATGAACTGGTAACAATCTCAAATCTTGTACCCTCATCAAAATATTCGACTTATTAACCTTGAAAACACTGACCTTGGTGTTTTTATGGTTCGTAATGTTTTTGAAGTTGGTTGCTAAGAAGAATATCATCACCGATTTGTCCTGCAGCTAAATGGAAAATTTTTCATCGCGGAATGGAATTTTGATGTCTTGAAGGCAGTTAATACTTCATCTCTGTCCATCCGCCTGTTTTCCCTGGCTGTTTGTTCGACGAGTTTGGCCTCGTTTTGGAATAATCCGTTAGGAAGCAACAAGTAATTTGCTTCCAATGGAGATACCTTCATTGACAGTTTGGTTTCTTCTTCTTCTTCTTCTTCTTCTTCTTCTTCTTCTTCTATGTACTGCGTCCCTTCAGGACATTAGCAATCATGGCTCTCTACAATTTTTTGTCCATTGTAACCCTTAGTAAATGTTTTTTTTTTTTTTTTTTTTTTGCTATCTCAAATTGCCTCAATTTCGCTTGGTAGGTTATGAGCTGTTTTCTTCTGTCCCTTTTCTTCTGTGAGTGTCAAATTTTCTAAGCCATATTTCTTCATTGTGTGCCCTATAAATTTGAACTTTCTTTCTGATTCATAAGTGTCCTTTTTCTTTCCATTCCGTTGTTGTTCCGATATTCAGCCCATAGTATTCTCATCATCCTTCTGTACAACCACATTCCCCATCTGTCTCTATTTCTGAGATGAGGTATTGTAACTGTTTACACTATTTATATTGTTCGGACTTTTATCCTCATCTTTATTGTCATATTCACAACGTTTCGTCCGTTGTATGCTCCAACCTTCTTCAGGATTCGTCTTTATTTCTGAGATGAGGTATTGTAATTATTTACACTATTTCAATTGTTCGAACTGTTCTCCTCGGCCTAACTGTTATATTTACGACGTTTCGGTCGTTGTACTTCCGACCTTCTTCAGGATCTGTCTCTATTTCTGAGATGAGTTATTGTAACTATTTACATTGCTCGGACTGTTGCCCTCATCTTAGGATACGTAGGTTTCGAAAAGACTGATAAAAGATATTTACGAATTTGCTGAAGATGAGACATTACACTGATTTGCAGTCGAAACGGCTCTCATGATGATAATTAGGATATTTGCCGAATTTTTGTAATATGCGATAACTATACCCATAATTTAATCCAAAAAATACTTCTTTTTTTCTTTTTCTTAATCGGTATCGCCCAATGCAAGGCAGTAAAGCCACTAAGACGCAAAAGATGTTACTGAGTGTGGAAGAATTAGGAACAGAAACAGTAATAAGTGGGAAGAGAAAAGAGTAATCAGGAGGGCAGTATATAGCGATTGACATTGCATTTAAATTTTGCAGATTAAAGTTGGCTGGAAATTGTAGAGTCGGAAACGAGTTCCACAAGCGAGAAGTGCGCGAAAAGTCTAGTATTGCGCTTAAATTAAAAAAAAAGTTTAGGTACCATAGCGAAGAGCTCATCCCAACAATTACCATGAAAGTATTTATAGAAAAGACCGAGGGAGGCAACCTTACAGTGGTGGGAAAGTGACTGAAACCGAGCCGCCAGATCAGGACTAATAATATTTCTGATTCTTCTTTGGATTTTATCAAGAATTTCGAGGTGAATAGGGGCACCAGTTCATATGCGGCAGCAATATTCTAAACATGGTCGAATGGTAGATATATAAGATACATTCTGGAGAGAAAAATTGTCTCGCAAACACAGTGAACTGACTTTCTTAGCAGTTGACCTAGCAATAGATTCAATATAATCTTTCCATTTCATGTCGGCTGATAACGTTAGCTCGAGAAAGCGCGATGAGTCACTTTCTTGGAGGTTAGCATCAGCCATACTGATGGTAAGCAGAGAAGGCTCTTTCAGATGATCAATGGAGTGAAGTTTAGTTTGAGGGGCGTAAAAATTAACAAGCCATCCTTTGCGCCATTTAACGACGGACTCGATGTCGTTTTGGACATCGGCTGCCATTTTAATCTTGTCTGACTGATCAGCCTAACTATCGAGGCTTGATGCACGTAGGTCCTTACTTTCCGTACAAACAATTATGTTTATTTCATGGCAGTTCTTTGCTTGATTTTGCAATTAATTTTCATTATTCTCAAATTTATTTCCAAATTATAAATGGTTGTGCCATCAGCATAGATGCCAAGTTGAGAGCTGATATCATCGGGAAGACCATTATATTTTCCAGAAAACTGAAAATATAAAATATATAAATCAATTGAATGTATGCAATAACGACGAAGTTATATGAAAAAAAAAAAACATTAACTGATTTTAAATTAAAATCTTGTGGCGTTCCTAACAAAACTCCAGCGTGTTAAGAATTTCAAATTTTAAATTTAGAAGTTAGAATTAGCGTTTCTTTGTTCAGAAATATTAAAAGTATGTGATCTGATAGTAAATTCAATAGATTTATCCGACATCTGGCACTGATGAGCATTTCGATGCGAAAATTCTTAATTCGGTTAACCAGATAAGTCATTGAACTTTTCTTAATTTAGTGAATACTAGCTCAAAAGCCACCCTATAATGTGGCATTTAAGCTAGCTCGCGCGTAAGGTTCTTAATTGGTCCTTCATCACAATAGGTAGGGAGGAAGTAGATGTAGAGGCAACGACAAGCTACAGAATTGAACTCAAAATTGATCCCTGCATTTAAGGATTGCATTAATATTTAAGCTTACCTTTTAAAAGTTCAACTATAATTATTTGGACTTTGGCATTATATTTATTACAACGTTTCGGCCGTTGTACACTCTGGACTTCTTCAGGTGATTGGAATGTCGAACTGAACCTTTTATTTCGCTCACTGGGATAGACTGTTCTAGTTCCACGTGCCATGTTTAATGGATGTCAGTTATCAGTTATCTCCTGTTAATTCCTCTCTGAAAGTTCTCCACTGCCTTAACCAGGTATTGAACTCACACTCTTTGGGTCCGGTCACTGGATCTAACTAATGCCTTTATCCACTGTGCCAGATGTCCTTGAGGACATCTATGTATGAATTTCTGGGTATTATAAACCTAATCTCAGTAATCCATTTTTTACCAGTGCTCATATTGCAATTTTTTGCTGTTATCATATCATTTTTTTACCAGAGCTCATATTGCAATTTTTCTTGTTATTATTGCTTTTCTCTGGCACTCCTTATTACTGGTTCCCATATTGTATTCATTTCTATGCTTGGTCGGCTCAATAGTCCGAATAATGTAAATAATGTACTTAAAACCTCATCTCAGAACTATAGACAGATATAATTCTTCTGTCGCCACTTAATTTAAATACAATTTGATGTACGTAGGTCCTTACTTTCCGTACAAACCATTATTTTTATTTCATGGCAGACCTTTGCTGGATTTTGCAATTAATTTTGATTATTCTCAAATTTATTTCCAAATTATTTAAAATTGTTTTCGTACAAAAAATTGGTCTAAAAAAATAAAAAAAAAAAAAAACACGTAAAAAAAATCGCCGAAAACAATCGCAGTAATGAAAATTTGGGAATCCAAAATTTCAGGATTGCGGGTTCGGAGCCGACCTGGAATGTTTTTTAATTTGCTCACGGAGTCGGCCTGATTCCAAAATTGTATGGTATATTGGGCTACGGTTTCTAGGAGTAAAGATGAAAAAGTGTGACAAAGTGACACACTGACATTCGCATTTATTATATAGATTATAGCTGTAGTTATGTTCTCAGCGCTTTAACAAACATCAAATTCTCATGATGTTCACCTATATTTTTAGTTGTATTATTAATATTATATTTATTACTGTTATTATTATCAATAAACAATATGACACTTAAGAGTTCGATTTAAGAAAAGAAAAAAGACATTGTGTTTAACAATGTTTAACGAGATTTCGACTTCTTCAAGTTATGTTTAAAAATGCATACAAATATAAAAATATAAAAGTTTTTGGATAAAAGTCGCTTTCTTGGGAAAAACGGTTGTACTGGTAATCAGCGTGTCAAAATGAGTGAAATGCAGCCAGCTTGGATAGAATGCAACTGAAACGTGTGTAACTTGATGGCAATCGTGATCATCTTCCGTTAGCTGATTAGTTACTCAATGGAATTAATCAAACAGCTTAGTATTCTTCTCATTTTGGAGTTGAGATGACTAGATGTAACCGTAAGTTCTATGTTAACAGTTTCTTCACTCGTACTTCTCATTTATAGAACTCTTTTCTGGCTTCTTGCTTTCCAGTCAACTTTGATCTTCAAAACTTTAAATGCAATGTCAATCGTTATCTTCTGTTCTCTCTCCTTAATAGTGATTTCTTTTTTCATATTCACTCACACACATTATCCCCATTGGGTCTTAGTGGCTTTATTGCCTTGCTTGTGGTGAAATGATTTTAAAAAATGGTATAAATCTTATGAAATTCTCCTGTTACTTTGTCCTCCCGCCTGGGTGGAAAGTTAGTAGTTTGCATATATAATTATTACCAGAATATTATGCTGAAGATAATAGCATATGCAACAACCTGAAGAAGACAGACATACTGTCGAAATATCGTTAAACATTGTGAAACACCGTGTTTTTTCTTTTTCTTTTCTTAAGTCGTACAGTTCTCTAAATGCTAAAAAAATAGGAAGAGTTATGCTAAAATATTTTGTTTATTATTATTATTATTATTATTATTATTATTATTATATAATGTGCTTGTCTGTCCCTTCGTTAGTTAGCACGACCCTTGTCCTGCCAATACCTCATAAATAATTAACTATTCCGTTTTGATCGCGTAGAAAGAGGAGGGAATACACTCCTTGGTTTCTGTGAGAAAATGAAAGAAAGAAAGAAGATAGAAGTGCTTAACGTCTGTTTCAGTGAAAACTTGTCAATTTCAAATCGTTTCATTTGTACCCCCTTTCTTCTTAAAATAACGACCAGCATTAATAATTATTGTTATTGTAATATTTTGTTAAAGTTGTTAAGCTCAAATATTTAACGATACCATAGGGGAATTTCTACGAATATTTCATTGTCATAGAAGTCGTCAAGAGCTTATTCAATCGTTAACTTAAAAGAATGAAGAAAATGAAAATAGAAAAAACGTGAAATCTTCACGGTTTAAAACTAGTTATTATTATTATTATTATTATTATTATTAGTAGTAGTAGTAGTAGTAGTTTGGACATATACAGAGCACTATTTTACAATTATTAGTTATACAAGGTCCAATTTTCAAATGAATATCTTGGAGTCTATCTAAATAAATACATCGACGTCTAAATTGGGCAAAAATCAATGAACGATATCGTCTCTTAAAGTCCTCAGTTTCTTTCTTTCTTTCTTTCTTTCTTTCTTTCTTTCATGCTCGTCTAGCGCTCTGTTTCTTCTTCTTCTTTTCTTCTTCTTCTTCTTCTTCTATATGCCATGTCCCTTCGTGGCGTTGATGATCATAGCTCTCCACAATTTCCTGCTATTTGTAGCCCTTAATAAATTTTGTCTTTTTGTCATATGTCCGAATCCCTATTCTACCATCCATTTACACAAGCTCATTCTTCTTCTTCTTCTTCTTCTATGTACCGTATCTTTTCATGGCGTTGGCGATTATGGCTCTCCACGATTTCCTATCCTTTGCAGGTCCTAATAAAATTCGTCTTTTTTTACAACACTCTATTTCTCTATTCTGCCAATCATAAGCTCAATCTTCTTCTTCTTCTTCTTCTACGTGCTATGTCCCTTCAGGACGCTGACGATCATGGCTCTCCATGATTTCCTATCCTTTACAGCTCTTAATAAAATTTGTCTTTTTTTACAACACTCTATCTCTCTATTCTGCCAATCATAAGCTCAATCTTCTTCTTCTTCTTCTTCTACGTGCTATGTCCCTTCAGGACGCTGACGATCATGGCTCTCCATGATTTCCTATCCTTTACAGCTCTTAATAAAATTTGTCTTTTTTTACAACACTCTCTATATTCGGCCAATCATAAGGTCAATCTTCTTCTTCTTCTTCTTCTTCTTCGAGTTATGTCCCTTCAGGACGTTGGTGATCATGGTTCTTCACAATTTCCTGTCCTTTCTGGCTCTTAATAAATATTGTCTTTTTTGTTATCTTTCTTAAACCTTGTTCCTCTATCCAGTTACTCACTCTTTCTACTTAGTCTATGCGTTAGTTTTCTTTCTTCCTTTTCAATTTGTCCTGCGAATATCAAATTTTTCTTTCCTCATCTTCCTCTAGAAATTTCTATTGTCTCTTTCTGGTGTTAACTATAAGTGTCTTTTTTGTTTTCATTTTTTTTCTAAAGCTTCGTGGTTGCTCACATGCTCAGCCCATGGTATTCTCAGCATCTTTCTGTAGAACCACATTCCTGTTGATTCAAATCTCTTCTTCATCTGTGATATCCAGCATTCATTACCATATAGGAGAACTATTATGTAACAGATCACTCCTATTTTCTTTGTTACTAACGATTTTCTTTTCTGTTTGTTAATCCTTTGTTTAGTTTTTGGAAGGCATCTTTCGCTATCCCCATACCCCTTCGGATGTGTCGTACATTCCGTCCTCTGTTAAAACACTCCCAAGATTGCGTTATTATTGAGGATTTTTGATTTGGCACTTCATGTAGCACGCTTGTTCTTTTGCCATTTATAGGTGACATTTTTTTCTAAGTGTCGGCTGAAAAGGCTTTCAGAAAAAAACATTGAAATCTCATCTGGTAATTATAAATTTCTTGAAATTTTGTATCGTTAAAGGATTGTAATAATTTGTCATCTCAAAAATACAATTATTTTTTTTAATCATTTCACCCCAAGCAAGGCGACAATATTACTAGAGCACAGGAGTTTACAAGGAGAAAAAGAGAATGAGAAGAATTTAGTAGTGGGGGGGGGAAGGACAATAACGGAACCGAATTCATGAAGACAGAAGATGGTGATTAAATCTGCCTTTAAAATTTGAAGGTCGTAGTTGGCTGGGAAGCAAGTAATCGGAAGGGAATTTCACATGCGGGAAGCGTGAGAAAAGAAACTATTAGAATAGAACAGACGGTTCAACAGTAAGAACGGTGAAACCTAATTGTCAATCTAGTAACACGCTTAAATTCATGGAGTCAAGCTACTAAGGGAAAAAAAGCTCATCAGAATGTTATGAAAATATCTGTAGGAAAGACAGCGAGAACCTACGTCAATTAAGTCGAGATGCCAGGTCAGGACCGATAATATCTCAGACAATTTTGTCAAGAATATCGATATTTTTTTTTACTTTCTTACCAATTCCATGTTCTTGTGCCAGACACAGAATCTAGTTGGTAGAAACAGCAACTCACGATAATAGACACAGACTTAGGAAACAAGACGACGGCTGCTTAAAATTTTAAAAGAGAAAAACATTAATTTTACAATTTACAATTACGAAAAGGTACAATACAAGGGTTGCGCAAAAAATTTCTTTTGCGCGTCTATTTCCACAGGATAACATTTTCCTGGGGTAACAAAAAGGGAGTGCCCACAGAAACAAGAAAAAATATGTTACAGTTTGATAAAAAAACCGGATTCAAAAACAAAAAATTAAACTCTTTGAAAATAGAATAAAAGGAATGACTTGGAGTAAGCAGTAACAAAATTGCACAATGCAGAAATTACAAAATGCAGCCACCATTAACAGAATACGAAACCCCTTCGAGCTGAGACGTCCAACGGGTTTCGTGTTTTGAAGTTGTTTTCTTGGGGGCCCTTTGAATGTTGCCGCAAAGTCCACTTGAATGTTCTTCGGTGTAACATCCTCTTCGGAAGCCTCTGAAAGGAATTTCCGTTCTGGGGTAGAGATCTGCCTTGAATCTGTTGTGTTGATTTATGACCTCTTTTCGCAGGGCCAGTCCCCTGGAGCGTGGGCGCTAATGCCTTCTTCCTCCTCTGTTAATTGCTTCCTTGTCAAAGGCTCATTCTCTTCTTCACTTCTGATCTTATCCGCTCATAGCAGTCCCTTTTATTGAAAAAGCTGGGTCATGCCGACCCCTGCCAGAAGTTCACAAGGGCCCGAAAAATTCTTTTCTCATTGGCCAATATATATAAAACCCTTCTCCAAGTATTAAAAAAAATGAATCTGCAAAAAAATCAAACAATTTTGACGGTATCAACCGCTTCAGCCTAAAAGGCCATAAAAAATGCAGCAATGTTCCCAGTCTTGCTTTTAAAAAATACGCATCTTTTAAAAAAAACGTGTATTAAAATACAACTTAGACGATTAAACATAGAATTTTAAAATTTTTGAAAATAATAAAAATAAATTTTGGTAAATTTATAAATGGGCAAGATGGATGCTGAAGAGAAACATTTTCAGACATCACCAAATTTCCTCGCTGAATACCGAACAATTGATTCAATATAAATAAATTCAAATATTGGATTTTTTAAGAAACTTGTACAAAAAGTGTTTGGAACATTAAAATGTGCAAAATTTAACGAATTTTATGTAGATTATATTATTTTTGCGACGTACAGTAGCCATTAACAATGAAATATAACTCAAGACTTCAATGTTAAATAAAATAGTATTTAATTACAACTGCAAATAAATACTTAACAAGAACAAAGAAATAAAAGTCAACGAGAAATAATTAACCATTTCAGTAAATATCTTGTTAGTAGCGCGGCTCGCTTAACGTCCGGTAAATCCTAAATCAAACCCCATATCACCGACGCCCAATAATTCACACTAATTCAACTGGATAGTTCCACTCAATAGTCACTGACACTGCTTTTTATACACCTGGCGGAAAACATATATTCATAAGTCCAGAGTGTCACATTCGAACCTCGGTGTCGGTAGTTACTCATTTTCTTCCTATATGACAATTATGCAAATCATTTTTAAACAGTTAATAGATTTACACCGGGTCAGACGGCGGTTTTTCCCTACCAAGGGAGACGCAGGTTCGAAACCTGCCGGAGAGTCAGTGAGTCCGTTATGTACCAGGCGTGATAAACGCTTAGGCGATCATATATCTTTCGATACATGACTGACGAGGCAGATTTTTTCCCGCAGTTGGTTGCCATTTATTTCTGCAGTAGACCAGTTGCCATCCAAGGCTAGAGAACCCGGTCTGTCTTGCTAAGGGTATTAGAACGTAAGTCAATGCAATGGATTTTACTGGAATTTGAACGCGGATCTCATATTACCCAATCCGAGCCGCTATCCATTATTCCACCATGCAAGAGTACATTGTAAAGTTTCTTGAATGCACAGACTGTAGACATAATAAATACTGTTTAAGAACTTAGCGTCTACTCAAACACGCGCATCCACAAAAATAACGTTTAAAGTACTAAAATTGACTATATATATATATATATATATATATTTGTTTCTACTTCTGACCAAGTTTTCTCCAGCTGGAGGTCGGTTCCAAATCACATTCCAAGAATGTGGACAGAACCGTCGGTCCAACCAAAGGGCCCCGGAAGATCGACCTCTTTCCAGGCACCTAACCGCAAGCCAGAAGACTTGTCGCGGTTAATCTTGGCCCCCGTGTTATTTTCGTACCGTTCAAGCGCTTTCCGTACCACCTCAATGTCGCTGCGGGACGAAACGAAAGTAGATACCTCATCGGCCACCAGGGACAACGATTCCACGGAGAGCCGGACTGCACACTCTGTTTCTCAGTGAAGGAAAGGCCCTAATGTAAAAACGTAAAGAAGCGGTGACAGTAGACAACTCTGACGAACCGACCTTGACAGCACAAAAGCTGCTTTCTGTTTACCCGTACGACAGCACAGGGGGAGCGATACATCAGGCTAATCCACTAAGTCGGATTCGAATCCAGCAGCTTACGGCACAGCAGCCAGGTAATGATGGTCGATCCTATCAAATACCTTGGATTGATTCAAAATGATCAGTGCGGCTTCCTCGTCATCTCTTACCCTCTCTAGGATCGTGCTCGGGTCCCAGCAGAATCTAGGCAACTGACTGCAAACGCTCCGTCAGGATCTCGGCCCAAATCTTTAACTCTATGTTTAGAAGAGTTATCGGCCTGTAATCATCTAAATCCCGCCCACCACCCTTTTGAGGTTGATATGACGTAAAACAAAGCAAAGCAAACCAAACCCACCACCCTTGCCCTTTTTCAACGGCGTGATGACACCACCGGAGAACCATTCGGGGACGGACCCCTGGCGGATCCAGTCGTTGAACACGACAGTTAAAATTGGAACAAAGATGTGTAACAGCCTCTTGTACAATTCACAGGGCAAACCATCAAATCCTGGTGACTTGCCTCTGCCTACCTTCTTCAATGCCGCGTAGACCTCGCCCTCTGTGATCTCCTCTCACAGCTAGCCGTTTTAGTCGGCGAAAGCCGAGGAAAGTCACCCAAATATCTGTGAAACTCTTCGTCACATAGACCAGGCTCCTTGGTAAACCAACTCTCGAAATGCCGCCGAAACGCCTCACACATATCGTCAGTCGACCCCAGAGTACGCTCCTTCGGGGCCTTGATCTCTCGAATGTAGTAACCAGAACTTCGACGGATATCTTCTTTGCGCAATTCTGCACCCATTTTTACAGCTTTGGAAGACATCTGACCCTGGTAGCGCTTGCTAGCTAAACGCTGCAGTGCCTCCTGCTTTACCGGTGGAATGAGTTTTTGCATCGCCGGTGAAATGAGCCCTTCCTTTTCTGATGGAATGAAAACAATCTACTCTTGTCGATGGAATAAAGGATTCCGTTTTAAATTTCCAGAATGTTACCAACTATGACAGACATCTGAAAAACCCCAAAGGTATAACAGTTGAAACTTTGTGTCTAAACATTTAAAATAAGTATATTTATTTAAATAAATCACTGAAATAATTGTAATATTAAAGATAGTGTACATGCAACGTTTATAAGTTTATTTGCACATCGGTTTTTATGTCCGTGTGGGCCGAGTTTTGCCAGCCACATCATTCATCAAATTGAAGACAGCATATAAATCATTATGTGCCAACTAGGATATTCCATGGGCTGATACACAACCATCTCTGAACATATGGTCGATTCGGTCCTAGAACAATATTTTCAAACAAGTGTTATGACTCATACAAAAGATTGTTTTACAATCATTCACCAGACAAGTTCCATTTTTCATATGAATTTTGAAATTCCGTCTATATCTCTGAGATGAGGTATTATCATTACTTGTATTATTTACATTATTCGGACTGTATCCTTCATCTTCATTGCCATATTCACAAAGTTTCAACCGTTGTACGTTCCGGCCTTCTTCAGGTGAGTGGAATTTCGAACCGAACCCTTTATTTCGTCCACCAGGGTAGATTGTTCTAGTCCCACGTGCCATGCCTCTTCCGGATGTCTCAGTTATTTCCCTTTAACTCTTCAAGTTTTTTTGTTTTTTTTTGTTCACCACTGCTGTGGCCTGGTATTGAACTCACGACTATTTGGGTCTAGTCACTGGATCTAGTCAACGTCTTTATCCATTGGGCCATGTGTCCTGAAGCCTGTGAGTTCAATACCAGGTCACAGCAGTGGTGAACCCCAAAACTTGAAGATTATATTTTAAATTATTAGTGTAAGATGATAAGTATTTTGAGAAAAAAGCACATTTTACTACAGCAAAAATCTTAAGCTTTTATGATATGAAAGATCTTTTAATTTCGCTTAAAGGGATGAAGTAGCTTTTATCTTACTGTTAAATATGAATTTAAATAATTAGGTGTTAATTTTTACCCAAATACACTCAAATACTTTTTAAAAAACAAATTTCAATAAACAAATTTTGAAATGAGAAAACTTTTAAATTTAAATTTAGATTTAGTAATTTAATCCCTTGAAATTCAGTGATAATTATTAGTCCTATTCTACCTTATAATACGCTAATTAAAATACTTAAAGTATTGCTTGGTACTATGTTTGCTTGTGCTTCATCGGTGAAATGTCCGTCGGCGAAATGTCTGTTCGGTCAAATGACTCTCGGCCAAATGTCACTCAGCCAAATGGGTTCTAGCCGTCTAGTTTTATTAAAAATCCCCTTTTCTGTCATCGATGGGTCACTGACTCGTCGGAAACTATAATCTACCTATTGACTCAGCCCAGAGCAGGAGATAACGGATAACCCTACACAGGTTAAGATTGTAGTAATCGAGGAAGCAGTCGATTCCACCGGGCAGCGGTTCTTTGGAAGAAACTGCTCGATTGTAACTTACATTTCACATGTTTTTTATGAAGGGAATGAGAGTGGTTCGCTACAATGAGAATTTTGAGAACGCCCAAACCTGTCATCAATTCGTCTCTTTGCAGGTTGGCAAATCTGGAACCTATAATTTTTACTGTTTTGGGTTTCGTTGTCCCAGGTCCCAATCCTCTGAGGGAACACATTCATCTCATTTTATAGGTTAAATCCATATTTTTATTTCGTTCTTATCCTCAATATATCAAACAAATATGTTCGCCAAGATTCTCAACAAGACTGAACCTCAAATTCACCATTCAGCCATCACAAGCATTAATATGGATCCGGAGAATTCAGCCTGTTATATGCCTCCTTCACTCATCGTTAATATACCTGCCTCATTCATCCGTAATATCCCTCCCTCACCGATCCGTAATATCCCTCCTTCACACATTCGTGATATCCCTCCTTCACTCATACGTAATATCCCTCCCTCACCCATCCGTGACATTTCTCCTTCACACATCCGTAATATCTCCCCCTCATCCATCCGTAATATCCCTCCCTCACCCATCCGTGATATCCCTCCTTCACTCATCCGTAATATCTCCCCCTCATCCATCCGTAATATCCCTCCCTCACCCATCCGTGATATCCCTCCTTCACTCATCCGTAATATCTATCCCTCATCCATCCGTAATATCCCTCCCTCACCCATCCGTAATATCTCTCCCTCACCCATTCGTAATATCTCTCACTCATACATCCGTAATATCCCTCCCTCACCCATCCATAATATCCCTACCTCACACATCCGTAATATCCCTCCTTCACCCATCCGTATTATCCCTACCTCATCTATCCGTAATATAATTCCCTCACCCATCCGTGATATCCCTCCTTCACTCATCCGTAATATCTTTCCCTCACTCATCCGTAATATCCCTCCCTCACCCATCCGTAATATCTCTCCCTCATACATCCGTAATATCCCTACCTCACCCAACATTAATATCCCTACCTCACACATCCGTAATATTCCTCCTTCACCCATCCGTAATATATATCCCTCCCTCATCTATCCGTAATATCCTTCCCTCACCCATCCGTAATATCACTCCCTCACCCATCCATGATATCCCTCCTTCACTCATCCGTAATATCCCTCACTCATCCATTCGAAATATCCCTCCCTCACCCATCAGTAATATCCTTCCCTCACTTATCCGTGATATCCCTCACTCACCCATCCGTAATATCCCTCCCTCACCCATCTGTAATATCCCTCTTTCACTCATCCATAATATCCCTCCTTCACTCATCCGTAATATCCCTCCTTCGCCCATCTGTAATATCCCTCCCTCACCCATCCGTAATATCCTTCCCTCACCCATCCGTGATATCCCTCCTTCACTCATCCGTAATATCCTTCCCTCACCCATCCGTAATATCCCTCCTTCACTCATCCGTAATATCTCTTCCTCATCCATCCGTAATATACTTCCCTCACCCATCCTTGTTATCCCCCTTCACTCATCCGTAATATCCCTCCCCACCCATCCGTAATATCCCTCCCTCACCCATCCGTGTTATCCCTCCTACACTCATCCGTAATATCCCTCCCCGATCCATCCGTAATAGCCCTCCCTCACTCATCCGTAATATCCCTCCCTCATCCATCCGTAATATCCCTCCTTAACTCATCCGTAATATCCCTCCTTCACCCATCCGTAATATCCCTCCCTCACCGATCCGTAATATCCTTCCCTCACCCATCCGTGATATCCCTCCTTCACTCATCCGTAATATCTCTTACTCATCCATCCGTAATATGCTTCCCTCACCCATCCTTGTTATCCTCCTTCACTAATCCGTAATATCCCTCCCCCACCCATCAGTAATATCCCTCCCTCACCCATCCGTAATATACTTGCCTCACCCATCCTTGTTATCCCTCCTACACTCATCCGTAATATCCCTCCTTCACTCATCCGTAATATCTCTCCCTCATCCATATATAATATCCCTCCCTCACCCATTCGTAATATCTCTCCCTCATACATCCGTAATATCCCTCCCTCACCCATCCGTAATATCCCTCCTTCACCCATCCGTATTATCTCTCCCTCATCTATCCGTAATATACTTCCCTCACCCATCCGTGATATCCCTCCCTCACCCATCCGTAATATCCTTCCCTCACCCATCCGTAATATCTCTCCCTCACCCATCCTTAATATCCCTACCTCACACATCCGTAATATCCCTCCTTCACCCATCCGTAATATCATTCCCTCACCCATCCGTAATATCACTCCCTCACCCATCCCTGATATCCCTCCTTCACTCATCCGTAATATCCTTCACTCATCCATTCGTAATATCCCTCCCTCACCCATCCGTAATATCCCTCCCTCACCCATCTGTAATATCCCTCTTTCACTCATCCATAATATCCCTCCTTCACCCATCCGTAATATCCCTCCCTCACCCATCCGTCATATCCCTCCTTGGCCCATCCGTAATATCCCTCCTTGGCCCATCCGTAATATCCCTCCTTCGCCCATCCGTAATATCCCTCCCTCATCCATCCGTAATATCCCTCCCTCACTCATCCGTAATATCCCTCCCTCATCCATCCGTAATATCCCTCCTTCACCCATCCTTAATATCCCTACCTCACACATCCGTAATATCCCTCCTTCACCCATCCGTAATATCATTCCCTCACCCATCCGTAATATCACTCCCTCACCCATCCCTGATATCCCTCCTTCACTCATCCGTAATATCCTTCACTCATCCATTCGTAATATCCCTCCCTCACCCATTCGTAATATCCTTCCCTCACTTATCCGTGATATCCCTCACTCACCCATCCGTAATATCCCTCCCTCACCCATCTGTAATATCCCTCTTTCACTCATCCATAATATCCCTCCTTCACCCATCCGTAATATCCCTCCCTCACCCATCCGTCATATCCCTCCTTGGCCCATCCGTAATATCCCTCCTTGGCCCATCCGTAATATCCCTCCTTCGCCCATCCGTAATATCCCTCCCTCACCCATCCGTAATATCCCTCCCTCATCCATCCGTAATATCCCTCCCTCACTCATCCGTAATATCCCTCCCTCATCCATCCGTAATATCCCTCCCTCACTCATCCGTAATATCCCTCCCTCATCCATCCGTAATATCCCTCCTTCACCCATCCGTATAATGCCTTCCATGGTGGTACACGTAATTACAGAATGATGGAGTGTTTATCGTTTCAACAGTGCAGTTAAAATGAAAGAAAAATAGCGATATGGTGCATGTTGGACCATCGCTTAAAATGTTCGTATTTTCATGTAATAATTGAATTATTCAAGTTCATAAAAACTAAGAGGAACTTGGAATAGTAACAGTCCACAATTAGATGTTTTTCTTTGTTTATCACAATTGGGTTTGCTCCGACTGTGTGGGGTCTACTTTGGTGTTTCATGGGATGTCCTTGTGGTTTCTTATATTTTTGGCATCCGTGACACTCTGAAACAATGTTCTTAATTTACGCGCAGTTTGCTTTCTTCTATCCCCAACACAGCTAAGTGGTACAAAGGACAGGAAGTAGTAGAGAGCCATAATCACCCACGAAAAAGGAGAAGAAGAAGAATGAGCTTGTGTACATGATTGGCAGAACATGGATTAGGAGAGATGGCAAAAAGATCGACACAGCTAAGCGACAAAAGGACAGGAAGTAGTGGAGAGGCATGATCACCCACAATGAAGATGAAGAGAGAGCTTGTGTAAATGATTGGCAGAACAGGGATAAAGAGAAATAGCAAAAGGACCAACACAGCTAAGAGGTAAAAGGACAGGAAGTAGTGGAGAGCCATGATCACCGACGTCCTGAAGAGACAGTACACAAAAGAAGAGGCGTGTGTAATTGGTTGTAGAACAGGGATTAGTAAATATAACAAAAATACCAACATTACTCAGTGGTACAAAGGACAGGATGTAGTGGAGAGCCATGATCACCCACGCCTTGAAGGGACATGGCACACAAAAGAAAAAGAAGAATCTTGTGCTAATCATTGTCAGAACAGGAATAAAGAAAAATGGCCAAAAGACCAACACTGCTAAGGGCTCATGTAAAAAAAAAAAGTTAAAAGCTCTAAGAGTATCAATTTATTTCAAATAACTTTCACCCTGTACAAGACTCATGACTCGAGGTAGAGGGTTATAAAGAAATAGACACAGTTTATCAGTATATACAGGAAAGATAACTTAACCCTTGATTTGAACAGGTTAAGATTGTAGTAATCGGGGAAGCATCTACTTGGGAGTCGGTTCCACAAAGCAGCTGTTCGTTTCGTTTGAGTGGAACTTGCATCTCACGAATCGAAAGTGAATGAGAGTGTTTAGCTACAATGTGCGTGGCATGGTGGGCCACAGTTGTGAAGGTTAGAACTGGTGGAAGCTTGCAAATAGTGATAAAGGTACAAATGAGGTAGTAGGTTGGAAAATAATCACTCACAAGGCCGCGTATACGCTTTTGGACTTTACCGAAAGTGAAAAGTGGTGACCGTCAACTGTCCATTTTCCAAGCAACTTTAGCGACGGGTCGTATGTACAAGTTCCACTTGAGGTCTCTGGGGTAAGATGAAGACCCAACAGGCGCTTTAGAGAGAAACACCTACTCATCGTGACAGACAAAAATCCAGGGTCCACTCGGTGATGATATTTCTAGAGTATTAAAGCTTGAAGTTGAAATATCTGGGATGTGTTTTAACAGAAGACGGAAAATGCGACACTGATATCCGAAGGCGTATTGGGATAGCCAAAGATGCTTTCCAAAAGCTAAGCAGGGTATTAAGAAACAGAAAAAACTTCGATAAAAACAAGGAAAATAATACTAAACTGCTACTTGATATCTGTCCCTCTATGTGGAAGTGAATGCTGGGCAATCTCCTTAAAGATGAAAAAGAGACTTGAAGCAACAGAAATGTGGTTCTACAGAAGGATGCTGAGGATACCATGGACCGAACATGTGGACAACGACGAAGTTTTAGAGCAAATGGGAACAAAAAGGACACTTATACTTAACATCAAGATACACTTGAGGTTTCTATGACACATAATGAGTAAAGAGGGCTTGGAAAATCTGGTACTCACAGTATAGTTCGAGGGAAAGAGAGACAAAGGAAAACAATGTAGCCTCTAGGACATAAAGAGTTACTGACAGTGGAAGAGGCAGAAAACAGAAACATTACTAAGGTTTAGAAACAAAAGAAGAGTTAATCAGGAGGGCAGTAGATAGCGATTGATATTGCATTTAAATTTTTGCAGATTAAAGTTGGCTGGAAAGCATGGAGCCAAAAGAGTTCCAAAAGTGAGAAGTGCAAAAAACGAAACTATTAACATAGAACTTACGGTTACATGTAGTCAACTCAACTGTAAATTGATGAGACCTCATCGCCAGTCTAGTACTGTACTTAAATCCATAAAGTCTAGTAACGATAGCGAAGAGTTTATCCGAATAATTGCCATGAAAATATTTATAGAAAAGGCACAGGGATGCAACCTTGCGAGGCACCAGGTCAGGACCATTAATATTGCTGATTCTTCTTTGGATTTTATCGAGAAGCTCAAGGTAAATAGCAGGGGTACTGGGCCATATGTGGCAGCAATATTCTAAGTATGGACGAATGGTAGACTTATAGATATGTAAGATAGATTCAGGAGAGAATAGAACGATCCAGTGAGCCAACTTTCTTAGCAGCTGACCTAGAAATGGATTCAGCATAGTCTTTCCATTTTCACAGCCCACGTTAGTCCGAAAAGATGCAATTAGTCACTTTCCTGAAGGTCAGCATCAGCCATACTGATGGAAGGCAGAAAAAAAGTTTCTCGGATGATTAATAGAAAGTGGTTTAATTTAGGAGGTGTTAAAATTAACAAGCCATCTTTTGCCCTAGTAAACAACAGACTGAAAGTAGTTTTCGACATCAGCCGCCAATTTGACATCGGACCGATTAGACTTACTATCGAGACGAGAGTAAATGGTTGTGTCATCAGCATAGATACCAAAAGTATCTGCGTGTCAGTGAATGTAATGAACCCAACGAGAATTGAAACTCTGCTCTCCAATTAACAAATCCATTATACCACGCGCACATCCCTGTTTACAGCACTTGGTATTCCCAAGCGGCCACTCATCTAGGTACTGACCAGGCTTGACGCTGCTTTCCTCCGGTGATCGTACGGGAATCAATGTCTCAACGCGATGTGGCCGTAAGCAGATAGTTCATTTAACAAGAAGAGACAATAATGGCATAATCAAGATGTTGACATTCCACACTACTTCAAATAAAATGTTAGGAAGGAAACGTCCATCAATAATTGAAAGATCGATAAAATCTACTGGACTTTGTTATTGTTTTTTTTTAATGTTTTAAGAGAAACATTTATAAATTTCAACCGAAAGCAGTAATGGCTGCTCGGTCAATGAATTCCAAATGTTTCCTTATAGGGAAACGGCTAACATTACCAGTACTGTTACCATTCCAAGGTTAGAAATGATGACGTAGTGGTAACGAAAAAGCGATGGCAGTGACTGTTTTGTGGCCGAAACTACAGCAAATATGAAACAAAATCACACACAAACAATGGGATAATTTGAAGAAATCTTCTTGTAGACGGATATAAATAAGGAAAAACCATAGACTATTTATGTCGCGAAAATATTCTACTGTATCGAACAATTCCTTCCTACCACTGGCCTTTAGTAAGTTATGTGTCATGCGTGATACATTTCGAAACATGACTGACGAGGCAGATTTTTTCTCGCAGTAGGTTGCCATTTCTTTCTGCGGTTACCATCCAAGGCTATAGAACCTGGTCTGTCCTGCTATTTACCCATAGCTGCGGGGAGAAAAAGAGGATTCATACCTTTCCCAAGGGTATTAGCACGTAAGTAATGTGTTCGACTGGAATTTGAACTCTGCTCTCCGATTCCTCAATCCGAGCCGCTATCCATTACGCCACCGTACCTCCCTTAAAGTCAGTTATGTGCCATGCGTAATACATGCTTAGGCGATCATGTATCTTTCGATACATGACTGACGAGGCTAATTTTTTTTCCCGCAGTAGGTTGCCACTTCTTTCTGCGGTAGACAAGTTGCCATCCAAGGCTATAGAACTCGGTCTGTCCTGCTATTTACATATCTGGGGAAGTGGAGAAGAAGATAATTCATATCTTTCCCAAGGGCATTCGCACATGTCAATTTTAATGGAATTTGAACTTGGCTCGACGATTCCTAAATCCGAGCCGCTAGCCATTGCTCCATCGTACCGTCAACCTTACATTATTTCATAGTGGAAATGAAATATTGAAACTTTTTTTTAAAAATAAAAATAAAATAGAACGATGTTCACGCGAATTCCAGTTGTGAGAACTTGGAATGAACGCTCCTTGTTTTAAAGAACAACATAAACATAATTTAGAACGTAACAATGAAAACATGAGGAAAAAATAACAACAAAACAGCCTTGAAAATGGCCATAGAAGTTGTCGAAAGCGTTTAGAACAATAAAAATTATGGAAATTCTTTATATTTCTTAACTCCTACAAAATGGAAAAATATTAGGATGCTGGAAAAACTAGATAAAAAATTAATTCAATCTTTCTTGTTGGCCATATTCAATGCCCTTGCCAGATCCTGGTATTTTTCAACCTTTTCAGTTTCAGTTCTCCCTTGTATCGTATGGAACAACAAAATCAATTATTTGACAATTACTAATTTCCTTATCGATAAGAATAAGATCTAGTTTTTGTGCTGCATAATATCTTGCGACAGTCATTTTCTACCAGTGTTTGATATTTGGTTTCGTTTGGTTTGGGTTGGTTTCGTTTGGTTTAGATTGGTTTCGTTTTGTTTAGATTGGTTTCGTTTGGTTTGGATTGGTTTCGTTTGGTTTGGATTGGTTTCATTTGGTTTGGGTTGGTTTCGTTTGGTTTCGTTTGGATTGGTTTCTTTTGGTTTGGGTTGGTTTCGTTTGGTTTGTTTTCCGGCATATAAACTTCAGTGGGTTATTTAATGCCGACAAGATTTTTATTGCTGGTAATATTTTTTTCAAAAATGTATTGCTGGTAATATTTTTCCTTCAAAAATGTATTGCTGGTAATTTTTTTCCAAAAATGTATTGTCGGTAACAATTTTATCTTCAAAAATCGATGGCTGGTAATATTTTTTACAAAAATGTAATGATGGTATTAAAATCTATTTTTGAACTTTCATAATATTTTGGCCCAGTTTAGGGGTTAACTATTTGCCCATAGTTGGGACCCAAACAGGTGCTACCACTCCGGTTCAGAGTGAACCCTAGAACAGCAATTAGGAGGTGGTTCCACGTTCCTCAAAACCTTCTGATCAGAGGCCTTGCTGTTGGATATACTTTATCGTCTTATCTCTCTCTCTCTCTCTCTATATATATATATATATATATAGAGAGAGAGAGAGAGAGAGAGAGAGAGAAAGAAAGAAGAAGAGATAGACAGACAGAGATATTATGAATCGGATTACACACACATATATATATATATATATATATATATATATATATATATATATATATGGTTGGATAGATGTGAGCTTGTGACCCTGGGTTTCACGCTTTAGCGATCGTAAGATATATATATGTATGTATGTATGTGTGTGTGTGTGTGTGTGTGTGTGTGTGCATGTAGGGCATCTCGAGTTGGTGTAATGCTTAGCAAGTTTTTCACGCTAAAACTATTACAACTGAGCAGTGAGTTCGATCTTCACTGGGTGCCCCATACTTTCGGCCTTGTGCCACATCTAAGCTAGGCTTGGAAAATCGATGTGTAGGCTATGTATGTTTTCTTAAATATGTTTAAATTAATTTTACTTGCGTCCTTACAGTTTTGACTTTTCTCGGCGCACTCAGTCTTCCAAAAAGAATATTTTCAAGGATACAAGAAAATTAAGTTAAAAAAAAACATACAAAATATTCTTAGTCCATCATATTTAACGCGACATGCATATATATATATATATATATATATATATATATAGAGAG